>PVKB01002662.1:0-260748 GCA_004027205.1 Ctenodactylus gundi | reverse complement strand
AAGACTCTGGCTCAAATAAACAATAAAAGAGGCCTAGGGGTGTAGCTTGGAGCAAAAGCCAGTGTTTGACCCTCAGTACCAGACACACACAAAAAGAAAAGGAAAAAAAAAAGAAAAGAAAAGAAACAGGGAGAAGGAAAACCAAGGGGCAAGACTGCAGAGGTTCCAAGAGGAAAAAAAGGGGGTGGGGGGTGGGGGGGGTGGGGGGCGTGGAGGAATGGCACTATGGTTAAAGTACTTGCCTTGCAAGCACAAGGCCCTGAGTTCAATTCCTCAGCACCACATAAAGCTGGGTGTGGTGGCACATGCCTGTAGTCCCAGCACTCGGAAGGCTGAGGCAGGAAGATTGCCATGAGTCCAAGGCCAGCCTGGGCTATACCAGTGAGTGAGACCCTGTCTCAAAAAAAGGAAAAAAAAAAAAAACCCAAGAGGTAAAAGGGAGAGTGAGAGGCCTGAGGAAAGAGAGATGTACTCTGGGCAAGAGAACTGTCAGGTCCACACCTATTAAGCATAGTACTCTATATGTTTGTTCATAGGGATGACAAAGGAAGATAAACCCAAGAATGGGGAAGGACCACAGTTTGGTCACTGAAAGAAAAGCCTAGAATAGATAGAAGCAGGATAATAAAGCAATTGCAGGGGTAATGAACTTCCAATTGGAACTCATGCATCACCCTCCCAGCACTTAAGCTGCTGTGATGGCTTGTGTCTGACACCAGGTTATAAAGCCATTGAAGAAACAGACTATATATTACTCATCTCTTTATTTCCAAGGCCCATAATAGTATTATAGCAGGCAATAGTTGTCAGAAAATATTTGTTAGCAAATGTTCTATAAATGAATACAATTATGCATGTATTTCGAATTAAGCACCCGTTTGGTGTTCAGCAAGTGTCTCTGGGTACACTGCAATGCCAAGACATTCTGGGCAGGAACCTGCGTGGGACACCAGGGACCTTTACTGGTGAGTGTAAGACATGACTCTTGAGCTGTAGGCCCAAGCTGTAGGCTTAAGAGGCTCCACAGGGACTAGGTAAAGTCTTCATTAAGGAAGCTGGGCAGGGTGGCACACACCTGTAATCTCAACACTCAAGAGGCTGGATTGCCATGAGTTGAAGGCTAGCCTGGGCCACAGATGGGGGGTGGGGGGGAAAAGTCTTCATTAAGGGCAGGACTGATCAACTTCTGCTAGTGTTTCTGGAATAAGCCTCCAGAAGAGATTTTGGCTGTTTGTCTCTAAATTGTCAATGCCCTCCAGCCAAAGACCACAGGAACAAACACTCTTGCCATAAAATAAGGTACATTTATTGCTAATTGGAACAAGGGATAGGGCTGCTGTGGAAAACCATGGGATCCTGGGAAGAAGGTGCTAGAAAGGACTTAGAGGATTCTGGGTGTGTTAGGGGCCTCTGGAGGTGGGAGGGTGTGAGGAAGCTGGGCTTTGCTCTGGATTGGAAACTGTTAGGAAGCAGGGGTGACCTATGAAAGGGTGGGTGTCTTATTAAATAAAACTTGTCGAATAGGAGAGCAGACTAGAGTAGGGCTAAACTATGATTCTGTAGGAAGCAGTCATTCAGATTAGCCAGGCTGGGTGTGGGGTGGGTGTTTGGTCATTTTTGTGGTTTGGGCAATGTTCATGTTTTTGTCTACATTCACACGATTATGGAGTGGTCTTACTTTTGTCTCAACTCATCAGGGTCATACAGTGGCCTTGTATGATGCCAATGTCCCATGAATCTGTCTACATTCAACAGAACACCCAGACCTAGCTGTGCCAGGTCAATTGGCAGCCACACCAAGGCCTTGCTACAGTACCAGGCCAGTTTCCGGATGTCAGGGGCTGTTTTTCTTTCTCAAAATGTTCATTTTTAAATGACCCCTGATTTCTGACCAGGGCTTGGCTGCGCAGTATCTAAATATTTAGACCCTCCTTGTACTCTGACCCAGTCACACCCATATGTAGAACTAGCCAGGCAGGGGGACGTCATCACTGGCATAGGCTGCATGTGGTTTTGTATACGTGTATATGTGCCTGGCCAGAAATTCCTTGATAAGATGGGAAAGAGGCCAGAAGCAGTTCTACTTCTCTTCTGGCCAGAGAGCAAGGTACTAGGACAGAGTCTCAACAGTCTCTAGGGCAGCAAGGATACTCCATTATAGGTGCGATCAGGGAAGGAAAGACAAGAGGGATATTGCAGCAGCCAAATTTGAGAGGAGTGGGAAAGGAAAGGGATAGTGGAGGAAAGGAGGGGAGAATTCCTTTGAATAAATGGGTCTCTAGAGGAATTGCTGGTTTTCCTTCAAGGAAACAGCCTGCAGTAGGTCACCCCATCTGTTTTAAGCCTCTTGTCTCCAAGACAGGCCTTGGTGATTAGAACAACAACAAAAAAAATCACATGTTGACCTCATCCTTTACTCAGATGCTTAATCTGATCCCTTTCCAATCCAAGAGACTTTTGTTTCCAGTGTTTAAACTTCTTTGAAATATTAGGTCACCTCCTGCTGTGCTAGGTACCTGGGCAAAGGTGAGTGCCATCACTCACTAGTGCCAAAGTACCATCTGATGGCATTTGTAGAACAGCAAAGTAAAGTGGGTTTGAAGTCAAGTGGGCAGTCTTGCAATCCTTGGTATTTTGGCAAGCCTCAACTCTCCTTAGAATGGGACAAGCCCTATCCTGCATTGCAGTGTGATCTAACTAGCCACACGACCACTACCAAGGGCCAGCCTTCAACAGGCACTGCTTGTCTGTGAAGACTCTGCTATCTTCCATGGCCTAGGCAGGTTAAATGTATTCTGAGTAAGTGGCAAGTTGTGGCAGTGGGTGACATGATGGGCATTTTCACATCCTCCCATAATCTGAATCTGAATCAAAGAGATCAGAGGCTACACTACAGGCTCATTTTTACACTCAATCCAGCTATCCACCATTATCCAGCCAATTGATCAAGTACATGTTCAGCACTTTGCCAGCACTTTGGGGAATGTGGCATCTTGAGGAAACAAAACAAAACAAAACAAAACAAAAAAACAAAACCTGCCCTGCTCTCAGATAGCTTGCAATTTCTTCAGAGTAACTTAAAGAACACAACATGTGAGTTGGGGTGTAGCTCAGTAGTATTCCATGTGCTTAGCATGCATAAGACCCTGGGTTCCATCTCTAATACCAAAATATATACTCCGATTTCAACATTCTACAATGTATATATGTATCAAAACCTTAAGTGGTACCCCCAAAACACGTACGAGTAAGAACTAAAAAGATAAAATAATTAAGTTCAAAGATAGTCAGTGTAGCTAGAGTTCTGAGATGAGTCATGCCGCTGGTATCATGCCGCCAACGCAGGCCTTTATGTGGGCCTTGAAAGATGAGCAGGGTTTAATTAGGTAAAATGGAGGGATGGCATTCCAGATGTGAAGGAAATAGACAAAAGCATAAAGGTGGTGGTGATAAACGAGATGTATGTGTGTGCATGTGTGCATATTAAAAGTGATGGGAGGGGCTGGGTCATATCTCATGAGTTAGCGTGCTTGCTTAGCAAGCACAAGCTCCTGGGTTCTATTGCCCAGCACTACATAGGCTGGGCATGGTGGTACATGCCTACAATCCTAGTGCTCGGGAGGATTGCCATGAGTTCAAGGCCAGCCTGGGCTACGTATTGAGATCAGGACCAGTCTGGATTAGTGAATGAGACTCTGTGTCAAAAAAATCTTTTAAAGTGATGAGAAAAGACAGGCCAGGTGGGCTGAGATCATGAAGTGCTACAGGTTAAGACTTTGGACTTTTAGATAGGATCTTGTTCTGCAGTCCAGGCTGGCCTTCAACACACAGCAATTCTCCTGCTTCAGCCTCCGTAGTGCTGGGATTATAGGCATATGCCATTATGCCCAGGTTATGTGGTACTGGGAAATTGAAATGAGGCTTTATGCATGCTAGCTAAGCACTCTAACCGCTGAGCTACATCCCAGTCCATTCTCTCTCCTCTGTACTGGATCTTTTTGTGGCCATATCTCACCGATGCTAGAACTTTCTTAAAAGCAGCAGCTATGCTTCATCTATCTTCCAACTATGGTGTCTACTTGGCATGTGGGCAGTGAACATTGATTAGATGAATAGATAGTTTAATTCTAATTAGCAGTGACATATCACATAAATTAGTGACATATCACATAAATATATAACTGTCAGAATTAGATGAACTAAACTTACTACTCAAGATAAACCATAATTTGATCTTTTTCAAATCATCTGCAAGACACTTCAGGGTCTTAGAGAGTCTTTGTAAACAGTAATTACTGTTGCTTAATAAACTTTAACCCACAAGACACTAGATTAGGTTTCTGTATGAGAATTTGGGTATGTTATCCAACAAAGTGTATTCATTAAACCTGTGTCTACATAGCAAGAACCTGTGTCCAGTGCAGCTAATACTATAGTAGAGATCTGGACTGTTCTCTTGCTGTTCAGAAGGGATAAGGCTGTAGCTGCAATACCCTTTAGCCAAACCAAGTATTAAAAAGAATTTGGCCAGTAATATTTTTCTCTTCACACATTCATAATAGGACTTTTATTTATCTATTTATTTTGAGATTAGGGTCTTGCTCTGTAGCCCATGCTGGTCCTGAACTCATTATGGAGCCCAGGCTGGCCTTGGACTCAGGGCTTTCCTCCTGTCTCAGCCTCCCAAGTGCTAGGATTACAGGGATACACCGCCACACCCAGCTTTTTGTGGTGTTGGGGAATCGAACTCCTGTACTTAGTGCTTGCAAGCACTTTAACCACTGAGCAATTCTTCCGGCCCCCCATTCAAAAATCTTATTTAGGCTGGGCATGGTGGCACGTGCCTGTAATCCTAGAACTCTGGGAGGCTGAAGGAACAACATCCCAGGTTGGAGCCCAACCTGAACAACTCAGCGACTTAGCTAGAGACCCTGTCTGAAATAAACAATAAAAATGTACTGGGGCTTTAGCGCAGACTCAAAGCCTTGGGTTCAATCCCTGGTACCACAATATATATATATATTTAGGTGCTGAGGACTGAACCCAGGGTCTCACACACGCTGAGCATGCTATACTACCACTGAGCTATAACCCCAGCACATATTTGATTTTATTTTTTTCAGACAGGATCTCTCTCTGTAGTCCAGGCTGGCCTTAAACTCACAGCAATCCTCCTGCCTCAACCTCCCGAATGCTGAGATTACAGGTGTGTGCCACCATGCCTAGCTTATGGGTACTGGGGAATCATACTCAGGGCCTTGAGCTTGCTAGGTAAGTGCTTTAACTGCTGAGCTATTCCTTCAGCCTCCCAGATTTGATTTTTAGAATTAAGTAATTTGGCTGTCATAGTGGTGCATGACTGTAATTCCAACAACTGGGAGGCCAAGGCAGGAGGATTCCAACTTTGAGGCCAGTTTGGATTACATAGCAAGAGCCTGTCTCATAAAAATGAAGAAACGGGAAAAAAGTTAAATGACAAAAATGAGATGACTTGTGAAACTCTGACACGTATTCTAAGCAAATCATCTGTTGTTGTTTTTTTTCTTGAGACAGGGTCTTGCTCTATAGTTTAGGCTGGTCCAGAGCTTACTATGTAGTCCAGGTTGACCTAGAATTCACAGCAAACTTCCTGCCTCACCCTCCCAAATGCTGGGATTATAGGAATGTGCTGCCAGGCCCACCTAATTTTTATGTCATGCCGGGAAATCAAACCTGGGCCTTGGGCTTCTTAGGCAAGTGTTCAAATCACTAAGCTACCCCCTACACCCCCTAGCAAATCATCTATAAAGTGAGGTAAGCTATAAGCATATTCTTCATAAAAGGAATTAAGACAGAGCTAATTTCTAGTTTAGGGAACATAGGACCTTTCTATCTGTACTACGAGTTCCTTCTTTCCCCTGTGGAACAATTCAGATCGGAGGCAGGAGTTGTTCCAGTCAAAGCAGTCTGTTGTGCATCTTTATTTGTTTCACTCATTCAAAAATGATTTATTAAACAGCTACTATGAGCCACAGACTGTGCTAAGTTCTGGTGGTGTGACCATGAAAAAGAACTCAATGCCATGGTTCCTGCTTCTAGAAGGCCATGGACTAACAGGGAGACACACAAATAAGGTCAGTCTTGGAAGGGTCAAGTGTTAGAGGCAGGAGCATGAGGATGCACAAGAAAGAAATTCAGGGAACTAAAGGAGCTCAGAGTATAGAATAGAGAATATGTGTCTAATGGCTGAGAAGAACAGTGCACTTGGTAGTAGCTTCAGTTTGCTTGCTGTCCGATACACATAGCTTTCATCTTTTACCCACCTGCTCCTTTAACAGGCAGAGGAATTTAATTTAGAAGAATCAGATTTTATTGCATGATGTGAACAGTAAGAATTCACCTACATAGTTAAAATATTCACAAAGGACTCAATCATTTGCACTCATACACACAGAGAGTTTGCTGAATAAAAAAAAAAAATGCTCCTTTACCCATCCCACTCTCTGTCAGGGACAGAAAAGTGCTTGTCATCCACTGTGAGACTTCAATCTTCGTGAATGTTAAAGAGTTTGGCTACTTCATTGAGGTCTTCATGCTGCTCACCATCCTTAATGATCTGAAAGAGAAAGTAACAATAGGTCCCCACCTCACTCCACATGCATCTAGGCCTGGCCCAAACTATGGGACCACCCTGGCTGGTCTTCAGCACACACTGGGTTGGAGTTGTAGAAACACATTTCTTTCTTTTTGTTTTGTTTCTCTTTCTTTCTTCCTCTTTTTTCCTTTCCTTTCCCTCCCTCCCTTTGCTTTCTTCCTTTCCTTCCTTTCTTTCTCTTTTTCTTCCTTTCCTTTCCCTCCCTCCCTTCCTTTCATTCTTTTTTGAAAACAGCCTCTCATTCTGTAGTCCAGGTCAGTCCTGATCTCACTATGTAGTCCAGGCTGGCTTCAAACTCATGGCAATCCTCCTGTCCCAGTCTCCTAAGTGCTGGGATTACAGGCATGCACCACCATGCCCAAATGGAACAGCTTTTTACTAACCTTAAATGAGCAGCTTGATAAAATGCAGGCCATCCTGCCAAGTCCCAAATAAAACAGAAATATTCCTGAGCTAAGGCTCCTGGTGTGCTTAGGCACAATGTGATCAGGGTAGACAATGCAACCCCACACACCTGCTACAGTCAGAGTGATTTTCAACCTTATTTCCTTCCTCCTGTAAGAGCTCTGAAAGGTACCTACCTTCCTTGCTATTGGCATTCTGTTAAAGATGTTCCAAAGCACGATCCCCACCACTACTTTGTCCCTGAGATAGAAGATGACACCTTTCCCATAGTCTTCCCCTTCAGTGGGGACATGGGGGACTGCAGGAGTGCTGGAAGGAATAGGAATTTCAGAGGCTTCCAACTCTGTCTCACTCTCCGAACGGATTCCAGTACCTGTGGCAAACCCCCAAACAAACAAAACAAATAGTCAAATTTCAGTTATTAGGAGCTTGGGAAATTCGAGAGAGCAAGTGTCTTTGGACCATGTTTCAAAATTATTCGAGGTAATTTGTTTTCCTGTGACCCTCAGAGTGCTCTGGCCCTCTCCAGCCCCAAACTACTGACAGAGTTGAGAGAAGCTCCTCCTTGCTAGTTCTGGGCACTGGTCAGTCTGGCCTCAAACTTCTCTCCCTTACTGCCTTACTGTAAATTTGTGCTACGGCTATTTCCTGGTATTTGGATTTTGTCGAACTGCAGAAGACTTACTCCTGTCTTGTGAGAAACATTTTAGAGCTGCAAGGTCCAGTACAGGAGCATTAGACACATACATATATTTAAATGAAAACTATTTCAAGTCCAATAAGATGTAGAATTCACTCCTTGTTTGCATTTACTATGTGTCTCTGTCTGTCCCGCTCTGTTTTGTAGCATAGAGACGGAATCCAGGGCTTTGTGCACGCTAGGTGAGTGCTCTGCCACTAAGCTATAAATCTAGCCCTTGCCACATCTCAAGAGCTAAACAGCCACTTGTAGCTGGTGGATAATATCCTAGACAGCACAGAGATAGAACATTTCCTTCGCAGTTTAAACTTTTATTAGACAGGGCTGCTAGAGAGACGTTTGCCAGAGCAGAAGGAACTTCCATATGGAAACCAATGGTCGAGGGGGAAGACTGGTATTTCCAGACGTACTTGTACATCTTAATGAACTTGAAATAATTTTCATTTAAATATCTGTATGTGTCTAATGCTCCTGTACTGTACTGCATAGCTCGAGAATGTTGCTCACAAGACAGGAGTAAGTCTTCTGCAGTTCGACAAAATCTTGCTATAAGGGGGAGGGACAGGAGGGAACACTAACACAGGAAGGAGCCACCTCATATTTTGTCTCATTGATTGCTTGACTTACTGGGCACTGAACTCAAGGCCTTCATACTGAGCTAAATCCCTAGCCACCTCCCACCTCCTTTGAGACAGTCTTACTCTGTAATTCAGGCTGGTCCTGAAATCACTATGTAGCCTAACCTAGCCTCAAACTCAGGGC
Organism: Ctenodactylus gundi; assembly: GCA_004027205.1. Taxonomy (NCBI): domain Eukaryota; kingdom Metazoa; phylum Chordata; class Mammalia; order Rodentia; family Ctenodactylidae; genus Ctenodactylus; species Ctenodactylus gundi. The sequence goes on along the minus strand of PVKB01002662.1, from coordinate 252,247 downwards.
AATCCTCCTGACTCAGCCTTCTGAGTGCTGGGATTACAGGCATGCACAACTATGCCCAGCCTACGTGACACCAGGGAATCAAACTCAGGTCCTTGTGCTTGCTAGGCAAGTGCTCTAACCTCTGAGCTATTCCTCCAGCCCCTCTAGCACCTTTTAAAACATTAAAAAAAATTTTGAGGCATTGTCTTAAATTGCACAGGGTACATTTGAACTTGTGCTCCTTTTACTTCAGTCTCCCCAAGGGCTAGATTTACAGGCATGCATCATCATACTCAGCTCCATCTCTTCTTCTAAGAGCCATAGGTTCCAGATAATAGCGCACAGTGGACAGAGTAATAGTCTAGAGTTGAAGAGTACCTGGGCCTATCTCCTGGATCCACTTACTAGGAGAGATCACAGTCAAGAAATATGGCATACACTTGAATAACTCAGGAAAAAGGCCTTCAGATACATAAAATACCTTACAACTTACTCTTGAAACACCTCTGGCAAAAAGACAGAGGTTAAATAACTTGAGCCAAGGTCATGGGAGCAGGCTGAATATTTAATGAAAGACATGTGTGTAGGAGGGCAGTCCATTCCAAGAGAGGTGGCTCCCATCTAAAGCAAACCTGGCACTTGAGTCTGACCACGGGAAGAGGCAGCTCAAGAACTACTCAGCACGGTGCTATACTGCTCAGAGTCCATGGAAGACTCCATGTTCTAATCTAAGGTTTTCAGGTCTAGTTCTTGCCATCAGCATGAGGCACAACATAAAAAAATTGAAAAGTAAAAGAAAAAAAACCCTAAAAACAAAACCTATAAAGTTCAAGTTTCATCACATACATCTTCCCCTCCTCTATCAACAAACTAAACAAAGTCGTTAAGCCGGCCACTGCCGACTCACAATATCTGCCCACAATATCTGAGTCTATGCTTTCACCAGGGTACCTGATTTTGCCAGAGCCCAGACCACTGAAGAGTGAGGATTTTGGGTTTGGTTTCCTTTTCCCTCCATTTTATTGATATGTGTAAGCGCAAGATTTAAGGTTTACGTTGGTCTTGAGCATTTTGTGCACATACATATCTTGTCAAGGTGACAAGGCCCTTCCCGCTCTCCTTTCGACCCTCCCCCTGGGTTTGGTTTCTTTTAAAGCATGAAATGAAGAAAAGCTTTCACAACCAGCTCCTGCTGGCCAACAGAGAATCACCTTGTTCAAAAGAACTTAGACCACTGCTTCTCAACACTATCCCAAGAAAAGTAGTTGAACTTCCTTACCTGACTGCTCTGTGGCAGATTTTGGGTTGTCTTGTGCAGTTGCTTTTGCAAAAACACCAACTGTGGGCAAACTACTGTCCACAAGACCAATAGCTTCATAGCCAACATCGGGGCCCAAATCACTCCTAGGGAAGGAGAAAGAAGAGGGTGTTCCATCAAGGAACTGTGAGAAATTACATGGTAGTACATATCACCCAGGACATTGCACTGTCTAATGCCGACCAAAGAACTCAAGATGTGGAGCAACAGAAATACCAAACTCATCTACTGCTGCTGGAATTTCTGGAGACAACAAATAGCCTTTATTGTTCCTCAAGAAGCCACTACACACATATTCATAATACGACCTAAATATTCTGAAATTTATTCATGTTTTTAAAGTCTCATGCCACATTTAAGGAGGAATGGGTTCCTCACTTTTGCTGTTCATTACCTTCTTTTAAATCATCCTAAAACTGCATGTCCCCATCATTTTTATTAATATGTATATGCAATACATAATATTTACAATGAACTTGGGTATTTTGTGTATATACATATCATATCAATATTATGACTCCTTAGAAAAATTATGATCCCTTTCCCTCTCCATTTTTGGCCCTCCCATGCCCTCCCCATTTCCCCATAACTCCCACTATCACACTCATTTGGTTCTACAGAATGCCTGTGTGCTGCGTTTTCCAAATCAGAGAAACCATGAGATATTTAACATATTTAATCTTCTGAGTCTGACTCACTTTACCACTCAAAGCACCACTTATTAGCTCAGTTTCCCACCCCTAGAATGGGCTGCAGTAGCCATATCTTGACGCCTCTTCTCTGGGTCCAGCAGAGTCCTTTATTGGGGTGACTTGCTAAAAGTTCTTTTTTTTCCCCTGTATCTTACTATATCTTTGTTGAGATTCTTTAATGTGGCTTCACCCATCAGTCTACACAAGAAGAGACTATAACAATGAAATTCATAAGGCTAGAAAATGTGAGAAAGAAAGACAGAGAAGTTAAATTTCAAATTCCTTAGCTGAGTACTGAAAGGTAAATGTTTGTACATTCAAAAGACATTCAGGTTGTCACTGCATCAACCAGTTTTCTTAGGATAAGTCTATATAGAATTGCTACATTAAATGAACTAAAAACTACATTGCATAAGTATACTTCTCTGTCTCTCTCAAAGATTCCCTCAAGTATTTTCTGCAACGCTGGGCTGGCTAGTGGTCGCAAATTTCTTTAGGGATTCTAGGTCATGAAAAATTTTACTTCTCCTTCAATTTTCAGAGATAATTTTGCTGGATACAATAACCTAGGTTGACACTTTTGTTTTTTAAAGCTTGAAAGATCTTGCTCCGGGCTCTCCTAGCCTTTGAAGTTTGCATTGAGAAATCTGCAGTAATTCAAATGGATTTACCTTGGTAGGATGATGTCTGTTTTTCTCTTGCTGCTTTTAATATCCTCTCTTTATGTTAAAACTGCAATTCTGAAACTTTAAAGAGTGTTCTATCTTTGTGGAATTTGAGATGCTTTATAGTTTCACTGATCTACAGTATTTCTAGTCTTTAGTCGTCATCTTTCAAGACTGGAATACTTTCTATAAAGAAGCACCTTCATTTGCTTGGTCATTTTATTTTCATTGGGTTTTTTGGAAACTTTTCTTACTATCATCACAATTTTTTTTCTTTCTGAGATAAGGTCTCACAATGTAGCCCAGGCTGGGTTGGAACTTGTGATACTCCTCCCTAAGCCTCCCAACTGCTGGCATTATAAGTGGGCACCAACATACCACTTTTCTTCCTATACTAGGAACTTCACAGAATAGCTGAGGCACTAACACAGTATTATCATGGTTTCTGGTAATAATCTAGCTATTCTATTTCTGCTGCTGTACACTTTATCTTCTTGGTCACAGCAGCTCATTGGACTGCCATCTTCAGGGTAAGGTCTACAATAACTCCTTGGAATCTGCTATTGGCCCCTAACTGAAAACCACTGTTATAAATTCCGTTTTCCTAATTGCACTATTCTACATGTGTGACAATGAAATTATTCTGTTATTTCTCTGCTACTCACTCATAAAACTGTGTGCAAATGTCCTAAAATGTATTTCTATTGGCTGTGAATATTTTCAACCACTTAGAAGCTTCTGAAACGCTGAAGTTTTTTAGGGACCCTATCTTTCAAATCAGTAAGATGAGAGGTGTCAAATGGAGTCAGTCCAGGAATTGAGACTGCCCAGTGCTAAACTTTCTTTATGCAAAGAACTGCCTGATATTGAATTGCAGATCTTAAGTGTACAAGAGAATGGGCTATCTTTCTTTTCAGTGCGACAGGCTACCTAGAACTTGTAAAGAATACATTAAGGCATATTGCTATCTATTCCTAATAGTATATTGTGGTACCACTCACTATAGTTCAAACTTTTGCCCAAATGCTGGGGTCACCGCCATTCATCAACATCAATCTAACTCATGCCAAACTCAAAACCTTTAACCAAATGGTCACATATGGGTAGAATGTTTGGACATGAAATGAAATATTTTCCCGTCTGCATGAAGCTACGTGGTGCACAAGGAGCTTTTTTCAGACAGGGTCTCACTCTGTAGTCTACACTAGTCCTAAACTCATTATGTAGCCTAGGCTGGCCTTGAACCCAAAGCAATCCTCTTGCCTCAGCCTCTCAAATGCTGGGCTTACAGGCCATGTGCCATCATGCCCAGAAAATTTTTATGTGGTGTTGTAAAATCAAACCCAGGGCCTTGTACATGCTAGGCAAACTTTGTAACCACTGAGCTATGCGCCTAGCATCTGTATTATGATCTTATCATTACTGAGTTTAAACCATCATAGTCCAGGGTATATGGTTATTACCAGAACATTGACTGATGCCAATATGGCTTAGCAGCTCCAGTCATATTTTCTCCAGCCAACCTTCCACTCACAACAGCATGATCGTGGTGCTCTACTCGCCTCCTACCCAACTTTATGTCGTAGAAGCATGCAGCATCCCCTGCCTTTGGAAAAAGAAGATACTGCGTGAACACATGTGTTTTTTAAAAAAGCAAACTAAAATAGTATAAATTTGGAGGGCTCAAAGAACTCTGCAATACAAACTAACTAAGGTTTCCCACCTATAGGGTAGAATTACACCTATACTATTAAAAACATTTGATATTCCATTTAAAAATGACTCTATGCATTCACACAGTAATTTAAATCACCTTTGCTTTAGTTTACCATTTTTTCTCATTCTTCCTTTAACAGAGAAACTATTTAATACCTATGATTTGCAAAATACCCTTTTCAATATGTGGATACTAGCTTTTAGATATAACTGCCTCTTACCTGGAAATACTAAAGAGTTTTTACATCATCCAGCATTTATTCATTTACCAAATATTTACTGAGCATTTACTATGTATAAAAGCATTATGCTGTCTGGGTTGCTGAGATGAAACAGACATGCTAAGGGCAAAGAGGACCAGCTGGTCACAGGATGTGGGATTCAAGCTCTCCAACCCTTGTCCATCTCTGTGGCTATTCAGACTCCCTCAAAGCAACCCAAAAATCTAACAAACGAGCAATGGCAAAGTAAACCATGCAATCTACTTAATGGAATATTATACAGTCATTAAACTGTTTACAGAGTCTGAGGCAAAACATGGAAAAATGCTTACATTTCTGATGTTACGTGAAAAAGTGCAGAATACAATTGTTTATATATAGCATGCTTGTAACAGCCATGTAAAACAAAGAAAAATATATGCATAAAGAGAAGGAAATACACTGAAATACTCATGGTTGTTACAAGTGATTGTCCCCCTTTCTCCTTCTTATCTGTGTCTCCTACACTGAACACATATTAATTTGTTACAGAGTGAAAAAAATTCAGTACATTGCATCTTAGAAAAAAAGAACAATATGTGAACGAGGAAAAACATTCCTCTAAGACTCCTATGTTCTTAGTTGCAGAGTCCACAATCAAACACAATTCAGTTTTAAAGATCTAGCAATGGGGAAATTATCTCATGGTTCCTGTATATGATCATGGTTCCTATATACGATAGTCTTATTTGTATTCTAATAGATTTTTAAAAATAGCTAAAAAGGTTGCTTGAGGAAAATGAAAACAGAGTGATTTCCTTTTTATTTTTCTGTTTTCTTTTTTGATTCAAGGTCTTACTCTGTAGTCCAGGCTGGTCCTGAATTCACTAGGGAGCCCAGGCTGGCCTCGAACTCATGGCAATTCTTCTGCCTCAGCCTCCCTCTTGCTGTGACTACACGCATGTACCACCATACCCGGCTTATGTAGTGGCAGGGAATTGAACTCAGAGCCTTGCACTTGCTAGGCAACTGTTCTAACCTCTGAGCTACTCCTCCAGCCCCTCAGAGTGATTTTCTTTTTCAGGGAACATGTTCAGAGGGAACATGTTCAAAAACTATTTCATCCTTAATTCTCTGGACTTATCCTGAGCTATGGGGTCTGCAAATCTGTTTGTAAGCTGTGCACGTGCCCACCAGGGGTAATGCTATGGCTATTGCCAATAAGTAGACATGGAAGAATTCTCTTTCTACAGGCACACACATTACTCTCATCTTCCACTGGCTTACAAAGAAGGTCCTACTTGATATTCTAAATCAAGCAGTTCATAAGTTTCTTTTCTCTCCCCTCAGCATTCACTTTGACTCTATTTGGTTAAGCTGTGAACAAGCTTTAGCACACCACCTGGCAGATTTGCCCACAGGCTGTGGACAATGAATTGCACCTGGTTGTACTGTAGTACACTTACCACCCAGATGTTGGAGCGTGCTTGTAGCTCTGCATTTACCCGGAAGCCACCAAAATCGGAATCTATTTCTAGTCCGCCCGTCTTAGCCAACTCAACATTGGGCTCTAGGCCCACAGCTGCCACTATGTGATCAGTTTCTACCTGAGGAAGAAAAGAAATTCAGTCAATTACTACAGCTTTCACTTATGCCTGCTGATATAACAACTGCATATCATGCCATTAATTAACTGGGGGTCAGCTAGGCCTGGTGGTGCAGGCCTATAATTCTATCACTCTGAGAGGCTGAGACAGAAGTAATACGTGTTTGAGCTGAGCCCAGGCAACTGAGCAATTTAGTGAGATCCTGTATCAAAATAAAAATATGGGCTGAGAATATAAGTCAGTGTGAAGGTCCTGGTCTCAATCCCTAGTACCACCACCACCAGAAAAAGAAAGAGGGAACTGGGACTTTTACAAGATTGTGGGTTAACTTACCTCTGGTAAACAGATTTTTCGTTACATTTCATAAGCTCCCCACCCATCTTATACATATACCCTTCATCATCTAAACAGCAATCTGCCACCTCAAAAATCTGTAACAGATAGGAAGGGGCTAAGGGAAAAGTGTCTCACAGGTAACTGCTCTCATCATCATCCTTTATTTTAATGGTGGGACAGTTAATTGAGACAATTATGACAAGCCAATGGTAGCTGCCAAGAAAATTCTGTCAATAGGTTCTGTTGGTATCAAGTGAAGGAATGAATGAGAAAAGGGGAGAGGAGGGCTAGAAAGCCTTCTGGCAGTCTGTCTTCCTCTCCTTACCTTCCGGCCGTCTTTCAGCTTGATGACCAACTTGCCACTGCTGACTCCAACTGACTGCACAATTGCACTGGGCATCACCTTCACACCCTCTGAAAAGGCAAACAACACCTGAAGTTGAACCCGTGGCCTATCAACTTCATGAGAAGTAGGCAAGCTGACCAGAGGCCTCCCCTGTAGTCAAATTAGTCATCATCAGGACACAGGCAACCGTGGAAAATGACCTGTTCACATGCTTGGAATTTGTTGCCTCAAATTTAGAATACCTGGATGAACTTGACAGATTGGGGAATGGTAAAACATTTCATCTACCAGGTGATAGAGCTTCTGTCAAGAGGGTTCCAAAACAGCTAACTTAGTCCTCAATTACCCTCAAAGAAACAGTGGCAGCATATGGGAACAATTTCTCTACCTCGTCTGACTTTTTCCATGGTCCAGTTGCTGAGGTATTCAGGGAGGATTTTTCCCATGTTTCCCTTCTCAGGGAAGAGCTGAATCACTTCTGTGCCCAAGGCTTGAGCTAGGAGGAGAAAAAGGAGCAGTTACAGCAGGAAGCAAAAGGTAATACCAGGTGTTGAGGGCACAGCCTAACACGCCCAAGGCCCTGGATTCAATATTTCCAGCACCACATAAGCTGGGTGTGGTGGTGTATGCCTGAAATCCCAGCACTCAGGAAGCCGAGGCAAGAGGACTTCTCTGTGTTCAAGACCAGCCTGGGCTACATAGTGAGTTCAGGATCAGCCTGGACTATAGAATAAGACCCTGCCTCAAAAAAATCTCAGGAAGCCATAAAGGGAATAAAGACGCAGTGGGTGACCCTCACCATACATGCGACAAAGCACTGGGGCACAAGGGCTCTGGTGCTTGACTTCACTCAGAAGGCAAAGACAACAGGTACCAGAACTGTTCTCTAGATCAAGCTAGTGAATGAACTCAGTGCCCTTCTACCTACACAGTCACCTAGGGCTTACGCAAGTGATTTGCAACCTCTAAATAGTAAGCACTCTCCTAAGAAGATGCTCTGAGTTCACAGAGAAGAAAAAGAACATTAAGAAAAATGGTTGCCATGAAACACTCAAACTGGAACTCAGGACCTGTCAAGCTGTGAGCCATCATGAAGATGAAAGAAGGTTGTTTTTGCATTTTTACAGGGGTAACAGTTCAGAGATACTAAATAACTCACCCTCCGTAATATTTCATTTCTAAAGAGTCCTGGCATAGAGGCTAGATGATGACGTTGCAGTCACTAAGAAATCCTTATCAGAACTAACCTCAGTGCTGAGCTTTTCATACTACAAACCTTTTTCTGTGGCATGGAAGGTCACATCAAGCACTCTACCTCTGAGCTATACCACTAGCCCTGTACTCTATAAAACTTACTCTTTCTGCTCCGCCTGGGAAATACATCTCTGGAATTTGTGACAGCCCACCCAGATACGCATGCTATATGAGAAGAGAAAGAAAATCGAGGTCACTCCTCAATACTCACCCTTTCTGCCAAGAGCACAGGCCAGTTCACTACCAAGGAAGCCTCCACCGATGATTGTAATGGAGTTGACTTCCCGTGAGATCTTTTCCAAGGCTCTAAAGTCTCCAATCTGTAGGATCACATCAGTTTAAACCACTGATTTTCCAAGGGGTAGAAGCTAATAATCTTAGGAAATATTTTCCTCTAAATCTTTTCACAACAATGCACATAAAACTTGACAATGTGTACATAAAATATCCTTGTCTAAAGTGGCTCAATTATCTTCAATGTTATTAATGGGCATTTTTGTACACTGTAACATTTCTTCTTGTACCAGTGGTTCTTTTTCATTTATTTTTTAAATTTACGTTATCATGTTCCTTTCTCCCTCCCACCCTCTCAGTTTTCCCCACGTCTTCTTTCCCTCTCCACAAAATCTATCTTCTTACTTCTTCTATTTCTTTTTTATGGTTTAGTTTTCCCATATTAGATAAATCATGATATTTAAGCTTCTGTATCTGAGCCATTTCACTAAGCATAATGATCTCAAGATGCATCCATTTTCCTACAAATGACTCAAATTTATCTTTCTTTTTATAACAGTAGCATTCCACCGTATAAATATCCCACATCTTCTTTATTCGTCTGTTGTTGGATATTATTGGCTTCTTCCAAGGTTTGGCTATTATAAACTGTGCTGCTATAAACAGGATATGCATGAATCACTGTTGTACGCTGACCTGATCTCTTTGGGGAAGATCCCCAGAAGAGTTATAGCCAGGTTAAATGGGATATCTATTTTCAGATTTTTGAGGAATCTCAACACTGCTTTCCATAAAGGTTTTAACAAGTTACAGTCCCACCTGCAATGTAGGAAGGTTCCTTCCTTCCCACTCCCCCAAACTCACCAGCACTTTTTTTTTTTTTTTTTTGAGTTCTTAATACTAGCCATTCTTACTGGGGTTAGATGGAACTTCCCAGGCTGGCTTCGAACTCATGGCAATCTTCCTGCCTCAGCCTTCCGAGTGCTAGGATTACAGATATGTGCTACCACGCCCAGCTTATGTGGTGCTGGAGAATTGGACTCAGGGCCTTGTGCTTGCTAGGCAAGCACTCTAACCGCTGTGCTATTCCTCCAGCCCCAGTTGCCCATTTCTTGATTGGGTCTTTTATTTTGGAGAGTATAATATTTTTTCAGTTCTTTGCATATTCTTGATAATATTCCTCTGAGGAATAGATGGTAAAAACTTTTTGCTATTCTGTTGGCTCCCTCTTTACTCTGGTGATTATTCCCTTTACTGTGCAGAAGCCTTTTTTCCCCACTATTTTTATTAATATACAAATGTAATACATAGTATTTACAATGAATTTGGGTGTTTCATACACCTATGTATCATATCAAGAAGCCTTTTAATTTGATATAATCCCATTTGTTGATTCTTGTTATCTTGTGTGATTTGGATGTTTTATTCACAACGTCCTTGCTTTTACCTGTATTTTCATGGGTTTTGCCTATTTTTTCCTTCCAATGAATTAAGTGTTTCCAATTTAATGTCTAGGTCTTCGATCCATCTTTTTTTTTTTTTTTCTGAGACAGGGTCTCACTTTGTAACCCAGGCTAGTCCTAAACTCATTATGTAGCCCGGGCTAGCATTGGACTCAAGGCAATTCTCCTGCCTCAGCCTCCCAAGTACTGGGATTACAGGTGTGTGCCAGCATGCCCGGTTTTATGTGGTTCTGGGGAATCTAACTCAGAGGCCACTGTGCCATTCTGACAGGCCTTTGATCCATCTTGATTTGATTTTGGTACATGGTATAAGATATGGGTCTAGTTTCATTCTTCTGCATGTGGCTAGCCAGGTAACAATGGTTCTTAAATGGCAGTTTTCTCCTCTCCTCCAGGAGGACATTTGGTAGTATCAAGAAACATTTTTGGTCATCAGGGCAGGTATGAGCCCTCAGCATCAGCAAGAGACCAAGGATGTTGCCAACATCCTACCATGCACAGGACAGTCCCCTGCACAACTCTCTGGCCCCACATGTCAACAGTGCCAAGGCAGATAAACCCTGTTCTACCAAGAACTTAAACAACAGCAAAAACCATATCAAGTATCTTAATGAGTGGCTGGAAAATTATAGCATTTTTAAAGTAAAGCATGCTGTTAAGAAGCAAACCACCTCCTTCTTTTTACTTGGGTGTGCTTGACCTTTGGTCCCAGTCTCTAAATACATTTGTAATGAAAAATGCCAAGAGGCTATAAGGAGTTCCAACAAATGAAATGCACCAGAAAAAAACAAACCATGCATATAGAGTAAGCAATACAATCACTGTGTTTGTCTCCAAGGAACTTAAAACCCTTGAGTGAGATATTTGAGGTTCTGAGAGAGGAAGTGACTTGCTCAAGGCCAGATAACAAGTCTGAAGAAGAGCTATAAATAGAACTTGTATCTCCTAATTCTTGGGTGAGCACTTGGGGACCACAACACTGCACTACCTCTTCAAAGCAACAAGGAAAACACTAAAGCAGGCGATTACCTTTCTGAAAAGTGTTGTTCGGCTCTTCACCTCTGCTCCAGCCCTATCAATGGCAGAGAGACTTCTTGGAGTGCCTCCTGGAGGTAAGAGGAAAACCCTTTAGCCCGAGAAGCAGGACTAGCCCAAACTAACACCCCAAGAAGAATGCTCCTGATTCCGACTGTGGTGCATGTGTGCTCCCTGGTGGTGCCACCACAGCCACCAGAGGACAAGACAACTCTGTTCCTTCAATTGGCCTTGCCACAGGCTTTTGATCAATTTTCTCTTCTAGATTCTCATGAAGATTCCCCAGCTACTATAGAGATATTGGTCTTGCCAGATGCTTCAGTCTATACTGATTTTTCATGGGAACTGGCAGTGAAGCCACAGGGCTTTATCACTTTCAGAGCACAGGGTGAGCATGAAGCAGAGAGGAAAAGGGCACTTTCTTTGTGCCTTTGCCAGAGGAATGGCAAGGATAATACAGAAGGGCCAATTATCCAGGACATGTGGACTTAGACAGGTTTTGAAATAAGAGAGGACATCACTCCAGAGACTCTGGGTTTCAGTCTACTTAAATAGTGATGCCTTCTATGGAGAAAGCCAGATTCTAAAACTTGAATGAGCTACTGTAGCAGAGAAGGTAGTCATCTCCAGAAATACCCACCTGTTGCAATCAAGCACTTTTCATAAGTTATCTGAGAGCCATCATTAAGTTTCACCAAGTTGTCTCTCACATCCAGGTGCACTACCTAGAACAGTCACACAAACAGAGGCAGAGATGAAATGGGCTCTGAAAAGGATTTTATTGAGAAATAATTCATATAAGATAAAAATATTTTATCATGTCATTTGTACTGGGGATTGAGTCTAGGGCCTTGAGCTATACCTCATTTATTTTTGATTTCGAGACAGGTTTCACTAGGTTACTAAATTGCCCATGCTGTTCTCTTGCCAGAAACCTTAACTTCTTTGCATTCACTCTGTAACTGGCAAAATGAAACAAACTTCTCTCTTCCTTTGTGGTAATAAGGAACCAAGCCCAGGGCCTTCACACTGAGCTGCACCTTTTGAATTTTGAATTTTTTATTATTAGCATGCTACACATAATAATAACAACCAGCTTGAGAATTTGGTGTATTTACATATGGCATCTTGATCATTTTTAGTTCCTTTCTCCCTTCACAACCCCTCACGGCACTCCAATACTCCTTCCCTCTCCACAAAATCTATCTTACTTTCTTCCATCTCTCTTTCATTTTTTTAATGGTTTGGTTTCTCATATTAAAGAAACCATGCAATATTTAACTTTCTGTATCTGACTCATTTTGCTAAGCATAATGGTCTCAAGATACATTCATTTTCCTACAAATGATTCAATTTTCTTTCTTTATGGCAGAGTACTACTCCATTGTGTATATATACCACATCTTCATTCATCTGTTGATGGACACATTGGCTCCTTCTAATATTTAGCTATTGTAAGTTGTGCGGCTATAAACAGGGGCATGCATGTATTACTCTTATATGTCTTTAACTCTCTTGGGAAGATACCCTGAAGAGGTATAGATGGGTCAAATGGGGTATATATTTTCAGTTTTTTGAGGAATCTCCATATTCTTCCCATGATGGCTGTACTAGTTTACATTCCCACCAGTAATATAGAAGGATTCCTTTTTCTCTACAACCTCTTCAGAATTTTTATTCTTAAATTTATCTTTATATACATGAATTACAAATTCTAAAACACATTGGAAACATGTGGTTTGGTGAATCAATGACCATCTACACCAGTGTTGGGCTCTTTTTCCTTCCTTCTTATCCTTGCCCTATGCCTCCACTCACAACCCTCAGAGATTGATCCCTTTCCTACCAGTCCTTTCCTCCAAAAAGTAAGGAAAGTTGCCCAAACCACTTGTCATTTTGAGTTCTTGATACTAGCCATTCTTATTGTAGCTATATGGAACCTCAGTGTTGTTTTGAATTGCATTTCTCTGACTGCTAAAGATTTCAGCCCATTTTTTAAAAAATTTTCAGACAGGGTCTCAGGACTGGAGGTGTAGCTTAGTGATTAAAGTGTTTGCCTAGAAAACACGAGGTCCTGGGTTCAATGTGTCAGCACTACACAATAGCTAGGTATGATGGCATAAACCCATCATTCCAGCACTTTGGCAGCAGAGTCAGGAGGACTGCCATGAGTTCTAGGCCAGCCTGACCTACATAGGAAGTTTATGACCAGCTTGAACTACAAAGTGAGACCTTGTCTCAAAATAAATAAATAAATAAATAAATAATAATAATAATAAAATTTAAGACAGGGTCTTACTAAACTGCTTAGTTGCCCAGGCTGGTCTTGAGTTTTTGCTGGGTATGGTGGTAGATGTCTGTAATCTTAGCACTCTGGAAGGCTAAGGCAGAAGGATTAGGAGTTCAAGCCCAGACTGGGCAATTCAGTGAGACCCTGTCTCAAAATGAAAAACAAAATAGGCCTGGGGGTGTAGCTCAGTGGAAGGACTCTGTGTTCAATCCCTAGAATAGAAAAAAAAAGTCAGAATTTTTTTCTTCAGAGACAAGCAGTTTCTTAAACTCCTTTACGCCAGGGCCATAACCACAACTGCTTCCTCTCCTCATCCCAGATGAATGGACAGAATATGCCGATAGTGACACCTGGAGGTCCAAATTTAGTTTTATTTCCATAATGAAAGGAGGGAGGAAGCTGATCCCCAAGGAAGAAGGAAGCCTAAAGTTGTCTACTGCCTCACTGTATTCCCACTCATCTCCTACAAGTTAGCTTTGAATAAAGCCTCTTTTTTCCCTTTTCATCATGGTTTCTTGGGAAGCAAGCTGGGCACATGAGTGGCCAGTAACACTGCTCCTTCTTATGTTTGAGAGCTTGAGCTCTGAAATCAGAAACTAGGTTCCAGCCTTTGCTCCACTCCCTACTAGCTGTGAGACCATCCCTTCCGGAAATACTTCTTAAGCACCTATTATGTGTCAAGGGCAGTGCTAAATGCTAGTGATACAATAGTGAGAAAGATATATCCTCTTTGCCTTCTGAGTTCAGTAGCCAAGACAAGCAATTCAACAAGCACTAACAGCAATCAAGGGTAACAAATGTGAGCTGGTCACAGAGGCAGAGGCCTGTAATCCCAGAACTCTGGGAGAAAGCCGGGGTCCTGTAAGTTTGAGCCCAGCCTGGGCAACTTAGTGAGACCTTGTCTCAAAATAAAAATTTAAAAATGAACTGGGAATGTAGCTTAATGTGAAGGCCCTGGGTTTAATCCTCAGTACCACAAAAAAGAATGACAAATGTAATATCAGTGGTAAGGGTAGTACAGGTAACACTGCGAACATTTTTCTTTCTTTCTTTTTTGTTGTTTTAAACAACAGGCCTTGGGTTCGACTTCCCAGTATCACATAAGCTGGGCATGGTGGCACATGCCTATAATCCTAGCACTCGAGAGGCTGAGGTAGGAGTATTGCTGTGTATTCAAGGCCAGCCTGGGCTACAAAGTGAGTTCAGGACCAGCTGGGACTAAAAAAAAAAAAAAAAAATCCTTCTTTTTTTTTTTTATCTCTGATTTTGAGGCAGGATCTAAACAACAGGAAAGGAACCAGAACCAGGTCTATGCTGCCCAGGCTGCGTGTTTACAGTGGACAAGACCCAAACTCAAAGGCAAGCCAAGGCGTGGGGCAAGAGGCTCCGAGAGACCACTAGAAGCAGGTGCCAGGGCCACGGTGGGCAAAGGGCTTGGGAACCTTCCTCATAGTTTGCGGTGGGCACTCTATGTGAATAGGGACCTGGAAGCCGGCACCCCTTCCCCCAATCCCAGGACGGTGGACACAGGGGGAAGCAGGCAACAGAGGACCAGGGCTCTGGGTGGTGGGGATATTTGGGAGACTTTCTTTTGGAATGGCCAAATTGTTTCTTTCCCTTTTTTTCAGTACTGAGGAGTGACCTCAGGGCCTTCATACTGAAGTACATTCCCAGTCCATTTTTTATTTTCAGATACAGACTCCCTAATTCACTAAATGGCTCAGGCTGAGTTCAAACTTGCAATCTTGCATCCTTCTAGAGTGCTAGGATTATTTGTACCACCAGGCCTGACTCATTTAAACTTTTAAAAAAGCAGTATCTACTTTTTTTCACTTTCACAATGGCATCTAAACTGCTTCATTGATGGGACATTTTGAAATTCTATTTCTTCTTTCCTTTCTCCTTTCTTTTTGCTGCTGAGGATTGCCAGGGGCTAAACTCTACACTGAGAATACTGTAACTAAAGCCACATCGTCAGCTCTACAACTCTTTTCTTTCCAGGTTGCAGGGCCACAGGAACACTGGCTCCTTCTTACAACTCCTCACAACACTAGCTTCTGTCCTGGTTTCTCTTCATACTGCTCAGTGAAACATCTTCCCTAGTCTCCTTCTTGGATTCACCTTATACCAGCCTCCTAAAAGCTAGGACTGCCCAGGGCTCTAGTCTTGCCCCACTCTTCACCTTCACTGGATAAATTCTTCCCTGGGAAACCTTCCCAACTTCAGGGGTCTCAACTCCTACACATACTCACTGATTCCTGAATCTCTACCTGAACCCAGCCTCCTCTTGCGTGTCACAGTCAGACATGCAACTGCCCCAAAGACAACTTTGCACAAATACTTACTTAATCCTTAATTCCAAAACTGAAATTTATATTCACCCTTAAGCGAGCTCTTTGTTGTGTAACGTCTTTCTCAGTTAGGGGCCCACCACCCAGTCAGATGCACAGGCAGGATTAGAAAATCACCTCTGACCCTTCTCTCCATCTTCCATCTTCAATAAACGTCCAAACTTTGTCAAGTCTTCCTCTTAAGTATCCCTTAAGAATGTTTCCCACTATTTACCACATTTCTTTTTCTTTTTCTTTTTTTTTTTTTTATTCTAACACTGGGGATTGAATCCAGGGCCTCACAGACCATCAATTTGTATCAGGAAGTAACTCAATATTAATAGCTTGGAGTCTGGAATCAGAATGCCTGGGTTTCAGTTCTGCAGTCAGAACTGGGCTCGTATTCTGTCACTATAGCTTAGCAGCTGTGTGAGATAGGCAATCTTATAAAATGCATTTGCTTATTTATCATTTGCTAATTTGTGGTTCTGGGTATAAACTCCAGTGCCTCCACACCGAACTGCATCCCTAGAACTTTTTTATTATTTTGAGATGTGGTCTCACTAAATTGTCCATTGATCTATTTATTTTTTAAAAAATTCTCAATTTCTCTTTATAAAATGGAAATAAAACATACCTCATAAGATTTTTTTTAAAGAGAAAGAAGATTTTTAAAAAGATAATGTGCATTAAGCATTTAAGAAGTATAGATCTTATTTTCTTCACTTTCTTTTTTATTTTTTTGAGACAGGGTCTCACCCTGTAGCCCAGGCTGGTCCTGAACTCACTGTGGAGCCCAGGCTGGCCTTGGGCTCACAGCAATCCTCCTGTCTCAGCTTCCCGAGTGCTGGGATTATAGGAACACACCACCACTCCCAGTTTATGTGGTGCTGGGGAATCGAACTCAGCACTTACTTAGCACTTGCCTAAGTGCTTGCTAGTCAAGCACTTTAACTGCTGAGCCATTCTTCCAGCCCCACTTTCTTCATCACCATCACCACTGCTATCCTAATATAATCCTGGATTTTTGTAATAATCTTCAGAATGGTCTATCTCTAGTCTAATTTCCCTGAAATCCATCTTCAGTAACAGTCAACAGTCCAAGTGTTTTATATACTTACCTAAAACTCAACAATGTCCAAGTTCAGGTAAAGGTCAAAGTTTTTACATGGTAAACAAAGCCCTTAATGACAACACTCCTGCATACTTTCTCAGTTTCATCTCTTACCACGCCTTACCTCAGACTTTCTACTCTGTTAGCACCTAAACTGCTTATTTTCCTGCACCAAACATGCTTTCTCATGCCTTTGAGCCGCTGCTGTTCATTTTCACTTGAATGCTCGGCGCTCTTCTCTAGTCTCTGTGTCCTTAGAACTTCCCATTCTGTAAGATTCTTTTTCTCTAGTACATGTTCTCTAACTCCATCTCTGTACAGGGCACTCTTCCCGGTAATTTCCACCACATGCTACACTTCTAACATACACATATCATGTATTGTTATTATCTGTCCATGTTTCTGCCTATTATTGCTAACCCCAAGAAGCAAGGCCTATGTGTTACTTACATACAGGGGACACTTAACACACGATGTCTTATTCCCAGTTAATCCACCCTCTCTATCTAATATCCGCTTATGGGAGAAGTGTGCCTATACCTATCAAAAGTCAACACTTCTTATGCTCTGGATCCCAATTTCTCTGGGCTTTGCTCCTTTTGCAAAATACATTTTTAATCTGTTGTCATCAACAGTCACAGAGAAATTTAGTATGGAAAAACAGGAAGGAGGAGGAAAAGGAGAAGAGCGAACAGGAATAGTAACAACTTTCAGGGTCCCCACAACCTGACATCCCTAGGAAAGGCTAGCTAGTGAAGATGGTAGCTGAGTAACAGAGCTGCATTAAACCTCCTGTTCAGTGTAGCTAGGACAGGGAGGATCACCCCAACAACTGAAAGGAGGCCGGGGGAAGATCACAAATCCTGAAGGAACATGGGGAGTGGAGGAAAAAAAACAGCAGGCTAAGAAGCTGTCCCATGCCAGAAGTAAACAGCTGGAAGCCACAGGCATCTACAGATAGAGGAAAGCCCACATGTAGCCCAAACATCTGATGGAGCTAGGAGAGGAAGGAGCAACCCAACAACGGAAAGGAGGCCACAGGAAGGTCAGAAATCCTGAAGACACATCAGAAGTGGAGGAAAAAAACCCCAGCAGCCTAGGAAGCCACCCCGGGCTGGCTGCAAATGGCTGAGAGCCACAGGCATCTGCGGACAGAGGAAAGCCCACGTGGAGCCCTGAACATCTGACGGAGCTAGGAGTGGAAAGAGCTCCTCAGCAACTGACAGGAGGCCACAGGAAAGTCAGAAATCCTGAAGACATCGGAAGTGGAGAAAAAACAGCAGCTGACTGGGTGTGGCCCTGAGCTGCCAGCATTCACAGACTACAAATGAAGGGAAGCCCAGAGGCCAGAACCTCAGACTGAGGTAAGAGCTGATCTGGGAGAAGGGGGAATTGTCAGGAGCTGGTAGCCCCAGCCTCTGAAAAATAAACCTGCAGGTAGTCCATACTACAAATGCAATGTAAGCTCTCCCTAGAAAAGGCCTCCTGGAGCCCAGATCAGAAGCAGTACTCGGCAGCCGTAACAGGCAATGACACAAGCAGGAGCCATTTAAAAAAAGTCTGAGACTGAACTGATTAGAAAAGAAACAAGTAAATAAACAAGTCAAACAACCAGTTCAAACAAGATATTCTCAAAGAAATGTAAGCACTGATCAGCAGGCTTAAAAAGAAACTTACTAATCAATTAGTGGTCCTACTGGAGACAAAGCTCACTAAGCATATTGAAGCCACAAATAAAAAGTTAGCTGAGGTAAAGAAGGAAATTCAAGATATCAAAGAACATTTTGATAGAGAAGTCAAAAATCGGTAAAGAAATCTAGCTGAAATTCAAGATATGAAAAATATATGTGAAAGCAGGAAAAGACCATTTGAATACTGTAAGGACAGAATTTCAGACCCTAAAGACAAGGCTGAGGAAACAAATGCTACAATTAGGCACAACTCCAAAATCAGAAATGAGTAAAGTTGCTGGATACACCAGCTGATTGATAATTCAAAGAGAACCAATCTCAAAATTATGAGTGTGGTAGAAACAGCAGCAGATAGCACCGAAGGTATAAAGAATTTATTTACTGAAATCATGTGAGAAAATTTCCCTAATATAGAAAAAGAAATTAATTTTCAGGTACAAGAAGCTTATAGAACACCAAATAACCTCAACCATCAATGAGACCCACACATGATGTATCATAATCAAAACCTCAGAAATACAACATAAAGCAGCAAGAGAAAAACAGATGTCATTCTACCAAGGCAAATCCATTTGAATTATCACAGATTTCTGAACGCAAACATTAAAAGCTAAGAGCCTGGAACAAGATCTTTCAAGCTTTAAGAGACAGCAAGTATCAATCCAGGTTGTTGTATCCAGCAAGATTATCCCTGAAAATTGAAGAAGTAAAAGTTTTTCATGACCAAAAATCCTTAAAGAAATTTGCAACCACTAGCTCAGCATTGCAGGAAATATTCAAAGGAATCTTTGAGAGAGGCAAAGAGACAAGCAGCACCAAAAAACATGGAGTAAAGTAAACACCTAAAGAGAAAGTGTAAAAATAAAAATAGATCGGCATTTGAATCATCTGATTGGTATCCTTCTAAAACAGTACCGACTGTCTCATAAAATCTGTGAATCTTCTCCCTTAATTATTATTTTTAATAGTATATAAGTTTGCAAGACATAATAATTATATTCAACATGGGAAATTCGTATAAAATCTTTAAAATATGTATGCATGAAGTTAGGGATGGATAGGTAAAATGATAAAACAAATCCGGCAAAATGATAGTAATTAGTGAAATTGGAGTAAATACTTTATGAAAGTTAAAAAACTGAAATAACTAAGCATTCTATTGCTTTAAGTGTAATAACATACTTATGTGATAGAGATTTAAGTGTATTTAATGTAGCAATTCAATATAGACTTTAGCTTGTTTAATGTAGTGATGCACTCATTTGGAAAACTGACTGATGTAATGATTACCTGAATGTCTTTTGAATGTACAAACATTTCCCTTTCGGTACTCAGCTAAGGAATTTGAAATTTAACTTCTCTCTCTTTCTTTCTCATGTTTTCTAGCCTTATGAATTTCATTGTTACAGTTCTCTTCTTGTGTAGACTGGTGGGTGAAGCCACATTAAAGAATCTCAACAAAGATATAGTAAGATACAGAAAAAAAAAGAACTTTTAGCAAGTCACCCCAATAAAGGACTCTGCTGGTCCCAGAGAAGAGGCGTCAAGATATGGCCACTGCAGCCCACTCTAGGGGTGGGAAACTGAGTGGTGATTTGAGTGGTAAAGTGAGTCAGGTGCAGAAGATTAAATATGTTAAATATCTCATGGTTTCTCTGATTTGGGAAACCCAGAACACAGGCATTCTGTAGAACCAAACAGGTGTGACAGTGGGAGTTACAGGGTGATAGGGAGAGTATGGGAGGGCCAAAACGGAGAGGGAAAGGAATAGTAACATTGATGTGATATGTATGTGCACAAAATACTCAAGTTCATTGTAAGCATTATGTATTGCATATATATATATATATATATATATATATATATATATATATATATACTAATAAAAATGTTGGAAAAAAGAAAGGCTAGTCAGCATGCTAAGTTAGGCTTTGGTTGTAGTGCTTTCCTTAGAAAGACACACTAAGCAATATTAACCCTAAAATAACCCCATCCTTCTTTCACAAACTACAATGGCCAGACAGACAGAGCAGTGGAAATACACACTGCCATACTTGATGGTTGGTACTATGTAGAAGCAGCCTATTCACTCACCTTTTTCCCAGTAAGGACAGCCACACCACCATTCTCAATGTGAGGCAGGTCCTGAGCAGAGACATAGAAAGAAGGTGGCTGGAAATATATGCTGCAAGGAAAAGAAGAGGGAAACGTAAGCATCTCCAACTGGTACAGGTTCTCCCTACAGCTTTAGTAAAAGCGTCTACCAGGACAAAAATTTTAGGAGTATCTTCCAGACTCTCAGTTGTAATTTGCTTATATTGAGGTTTCTGGATCAATATTTCTCAGCTGGGTGCAAATTTGCCCCTAGAGTATATCTATCAATATCTGGAGATATTTTTGGTTGTTAACAACTTGGGTAGGGACACTACTGATACCTAGTGGGTAGTGGCTAGGGACTATTGCTAAACAGCTTATGTTGCACAGAGCAGTACCATTCCTAGCAAAGAATTATTCTGCTACAAGTGTCAACTAACGGTGCTAAGGTTGAGAAATGTGACTCTAGATTTAGGATCATTACAAAGCACAAGAGGGACGCCAAAGGGGTTAGCATTCATATATGCACTAAAATCAATTGTTCACAATGGTGCAGGTCAACAGAAAAACAAGGTTTAGCTACTACATAATTCTTCTCGAAACACCTATTAAGTCAGGCATAGTGGCGTGTGCCTGTAGTCTCAGCTATTTAGGTGACTGAGTAGGAGAATGCTTGCGCCCAGGAGTTCAATACAAGACTGGGCGACACAGTAAGATGCCATCTCAAGCAAAACAAAACAACCCCTCCTCTACAAAGCCACAGCTTGTTAATTAGGATATACTAATTAAGAGATAGCAAACTTAATTGAAAATGGACCAAGAGGGGCTGGGAGCATAGCTCAGCAGTTAAAGCATTTGTCTAGCAACAAGAAGGAAGGAAAAAAGGAAGGAAGGAAGGAAGGAAGGAAGGAAGGAAGGAAGGAAGGAAGGAAGGAAGGGAGGGAGGGAGGAAGGGAAGGAGGGAGGGAGGGAGGGGACCATGATAGGATGAGTGACGCAGATAGTCCTTTATAGGTAAAGGCTTTTGGACCCATTGGTTCCAAGTCTCCCGTGTAAATATTCTGATAAAGGTTTCCCCTTACAGTCTTCTCACTCCACTTCCACAATTCTGACTGGTAGGGTATCAAGTAAAGTGCCATTAAATTAAGCAGTTTCTCCAGCTTTTATGGGACATGCCCCGGCAAGTATAAAGAAGAAACAATACAGATCAGGCTGAACTTCACCAGCAAAGTCTAATCTAAAGGTCCTGGGAAAAGGAGCATTAGTATTTCAGAAGCCAACATCACACACCAACTGTTGGTAGGTCTAGTAAGAGAATTCAGAATGCCCTTGGTAGCTTGTTTCTTCTATGCTGGTCCAAGAGGGTACCACAGCAAACTCCAATATACAGTTCAATCTTCTTGCTATTAGTTGTACACAGTCTGTGGTAAAATCCTAACCTCTTCCCTATGCTCAGGTGAAGTTACTAGAAGTCAGGCCCCTTCTACATTTGCAAATATACCTTCTCTCTTTTCCATTCCACTGTCTGAATCGCAGTGTCTTTGTGACATTTGGATCATCTGAAAACCACAGTTCTTTTGAAAGAGGGGGTCGCATGTATGGTAGTTCAGGATCTTCAGATACAATCAGTACCTTTAGACACAAAAATAATGATACTTATCAGAGCCATGTTTTTTAAAAAGAGGCAGATGTCAACATGTACACACTGGTTAAATGCTTACAGACTATAACCTCTGTACCAAGCAAAATAGCATGCATCTTACTTACCCTAGCCCCAGGATCCCGAGCCCGGATGGATCTAGCTGCAGCAAAAGCAGCAGTGCCTCCACCAATCAGCAGGAAAGGAACATGACTTGGCACTCTGACCTCAGGAACTAGCTCTCCTGCTGGAGCTGTAAGTAATACATCAGAGAGGGCAAATCTTCCTGAAAACTCAGATGACCCCTTACCACTATTTAAAAAATTGCTTTATACTTTCTCTCAATCCTTTAAACAAAGCTAGCAAAACACAGTACCTACACTAATTTTAACAAACTTGTTGGGATAGGGGGTGTAGCTCAGTTGTAGCATGTGCCAGCATCACAAAAAACACCACAAAATTTTACAGCATCCTAACAGAAGAGGACAGGGAAGAGTATTCCTTTTATTTCTTAAGTGAAAATACCAAAAAAGGGATGAACAAGCTGGCCAAGGCCATTCATTAGGTCTGTACTAGAAATAGGACTTCATTTAAATATTGTTTCTGAAATATATAGCTGTGCATGGTGACACACAACTGTAATGTCAGCACTCTGAGAGGCTGAAAAAGGAGGACTGTATGCTACACTGTGTAAATTAATGAGACACTATCTCAGAATAAACAATAAAAAAGGACTGGGGATATAGCTTAGTGCAAAGGCCCTGGGTTCAAGTCTCAGTACAGCAAAATAAAAAAAATCTCTATATATGAAAATCCTCTGGAAGTTGATGACAAGTACAACAGGAAACCTCTGCACAGAGGAGTTCAATGTAGCTGAGATAGGACAGGGAGAGCTCTCTATGTCCTGCCATGGGACAATCCCCAGGCATGCGATGAAGTGACAAAATCAAAGTTGAGAACCATAAAAAAGAAAGTACATATATTATAAATCCTTTGCCTTTTCATCAATTTTCTACTGATCACCAGGAAAATATCAAGTTCACTTTTGCCTTTTGTTAGCAAAAAGAGGAACAACCAGGAGGTCAACTGAAGATTATTATATAATGTTCAAGAATAAGAAAGTGTTACTGAAAAAAAGCATTGCAAATCACTCCTCCAGAGCTGTTAGGGTTTATTAAAGGATTAAAACATTCCTCTCTGAGAAAACAAGTGAATTATGTGGGGTGGAAGTGATGGCTACAACTATGTGCTTCGGGGAAACAAATGCAACTTGAACTCAAAAATCTGAAGACTCAAAATGGGAATGAAACAGACCAAAGAATTTTCCTCTTTGAAAAAACGGCTTTTGTTTCATTTCTAGAAGTTTTCCTCACTAAGCTTGCCTTTTATGTCTACGGAAGCTGGAGGGGAGGCTGGAGGCATAGTTCAGTAGTTAGACTGCTTGCCCAGAGTACACAAGGCTTGGGTTTGATTTTTAACACGACATTAAAATTGGCCAGGCATGGTGGCTCATGTCTGTAATCCCAGTACTCAGGAGGCAGAGGTAGGAGGATTATGGGGAGTTTGAGGCCAGTCTAGGCTACACAGAGAGTTCAGGACCAGCCTAGACTATGAAATGAGATCCTATCTCCAAAAAAGTCTAATATAAAGAAAAACAAGTAATCATAATCATTAATTTTATTCTCAAGCCAAGATGTGAGCCAAATACTTTTAAGAAATTGCTCTCATTTCCAAGGTAATACCATAGTTTCTAGAAGCTTACCATCTCATGCACCACATCTACAAAATATCTGCAAATCATAGCACTCAAACTGTTTATAACTTCCCCTTCACAAGTCTTGAAACTTACAGAGAACTAAGGGAATACTTACCAGATGATGCAGCCCTTCTCTGTTTCTCTTCTGGTGTCAGCCCTATCTCTGCTATTCTTTCATTGTATCGTTTCTGGTCATCCTTTATAGTCTTATAGGCCTGTAGATCCAAACACAGAGAAAGCGTATTTTATCATGCAGCTAAGTCATACCGTAAGTTGTATCAGCTTCCAATTAAATGAAGAGCTTTTGTCTGTTATGTTAGTTCTTGCATGTTAAAATCACTAAGGCAAAGTTCTTTTTTGTTTGTTTGTTTGTTTGTTTTGAGACAGGGTCTCACTCTGTAGTCTAGGCTAGTCCTAAACTCACAATGTAGCCCAGGATGGCCTGAAACTTACTAAAATCCTCCTGCCTCAGGCTCCTGAATGTTGGGATTACAGGTATGCACCACCATGCCTGGCTTATGTGGTGCTGGGCAATTGAATTCAGGGCACTGTGCTTGCTAGGCAAGCACTCTAACAACTGCTATTTCTCCAGCCCCAAAGTTCTTTTCTTAATAAATAAAAAACACTAGGTATACAAACATTTGGTACAGATAGAAAATTCAAAAGTACAAGAAAATGTGCTGGCTTCAGATTTTCCAAGGGTACTCAGGTATTCATAAAGAACTCACTGGAGATAAAGGAAAACATTTTATATTAATATTTGTTGGAAAGGGCTAAGCTTTATGAGACTGACTTGCTGCCTACTGTGCTAAGGAGGCAGATAGAAAGGACTAAACTTTTTTTTTTTTAAATCAAGTACAGAGAGGGTTTTAGACTACACCAGACATTGGCTGTGAAATCAATCTATGTGAGCCAGGGCTGAAGCTGGGAAATGTTTTCCTGGTATATATTCCAGGTTTTGCCAAGTACTCAGAAGCCTGGATATGTGACCACTTGTATCCTATCTTTACAGAGTAACTCGTCTTTCCCTTGATTGCCTATCCTTTTCCTAAACTGAGGAAGAAGGATGAGTCTTACTCAGACATACTCCATGCAGATATTTACTATTTACTAAAGGTCAAATAGCTTGCTTTTATTTTGAGACAGAGTCCACTCTGTAGTCAAGGCTTGTCCTGAACTCACTATGTAGCACTGGCTTGCCTCGAATACACAGCAATACTCATGCCTCAGCCTACTAAGTGCTGAGATTACACGTGTGCCACCACACTCAGCTTATGTGGTGGTGAAAAGTCAAACCCAGGGTCTTGCGCTTGCTAGGAGAGCGCTCTAACTGCCAAGCTACACCACCCTCAACACAGCTTGCTTAAATACCTTTTGTCTCTTTTTTGAGACACGGTCTCGCTCTGTAGTTCAGGCTGGCCTTGAACTCACAGCAATCTTCCTGCCTCGGCCTCCCTGTTATATTTCAATTTCAAAAGTATTATTTTGTCTACCCTTTCAAATTGAACAAGGGTATCTTAATATTATGGCTAGTCTTTGCTGTTGTTTTATAACATACAACACCATAGTTTATGACTTTTTATTTGATTTTATGTATTTTCTAGTACTGGGCCTTGAACCAGGGATACTCTTATCATTAAGCTATATCCCAAGCCATATATACATATACATATATATATATATATATATATATAATGTATATATATATTATGTATATATATATATTTTTTTAAATTTGAGACAGCATCTTGATAAATTACCCAGGCAAGCCTTGAACTTATGACTCTCCTGCCTCAGCTTCCCTAAGAGCTGGGATTTTAGGTATGCATGATGCATGACTATTTCCAGCTATTTTTATTTTTTAAATGCTATCTGTTTGATTCTGGGGATTGAATCCAGGGCCTGTTCATGCTAAATGAATATTATACCACTGAACTATATTACTTTGTGTTTGGTGGGGGGGGGGGGTTGAAGAGTCAAGCCCAGGGCTTTCCCACTAAGCTATATTTCCTATCCATTTTTTATTTTTTGTTTTTGGTAGAACAGATCTTTATTTAGAAACAAAAGACAGAGTGGTAAAAGCTCCCACTATCTAGGAGACAGGTCCCAAGTAGACTGCCCCGCAATTCTTATTTGGGAACACAGTCTCACTAAGTTGCTAAATTGCTCAAGCTGGGCTCGAACTTGAGATTCTTCTGCCTCAGCTTCCCAGAGTGCTGGGATTATAGGCCCATTCCACCGGGCTCAAAGCAACTTTTAAAAACCACAACACTTTTGTTCTTTTGTCTTCCACAGCGTCAACAAGACAGGAATTTGGGGCTGGAGGAATGGCACAACAGTTAAAGTGCTTGTCTTGCAAGCAGAAGGCCCTGGGTTTGATTCCCCAGCACCACATAAAGCTGGGTGTGGTGGCGCACACCTGTATTCCTAGCACTCGGGAGGCTGAGGCAGGAGGTTTGTCGTGAGTCCAAGGCCAGCCTGGGCTCCATAGTGAGTTCAGGACCAGTCTGGGCTACAGAGTGAGACCCTGCCTCAAAAAAAAAAAAAAAAAAAAAAACCAAGACAGGAATTTAAGTGATTCTATGTCAAATGAAATCCCAAGTTAACTGATGAAAAACACAACAATAAGAAGTATCAAAAACATATTCTGAGACTATACCTACATCCCACCTCCCCCAAAATGGCTCATCAGGTAACATGTTACAAATTGGGGAACCTGAACACTGAGAGTTGGAAGTAACACTTGTCAGCTTAGAAACATTTAGTAAATGGAATCAAATGGAACAGAAAGTACTATATGTTAAAGACAATAGCTACTTTTTGAATTTACCACTAAATTTAACATATAAATAATTAACATTAATTTCAGCTAAAACTTAATTTCAAATCTTAGCACGAGGTTACTATATATACACAAGTCCAGTATTTACTCATAATTAAAACACTTCTTTTAAGAAGGGATTTTGGATTGAGGTTACAGCTCAGTAGTAGAACATATGTTTAGCATTTTTTGAGGTCCTGGGTTCAATCTCTGGACCCCCTTAAAGGGCTTTTTACCTAAAAAGGTGGTTTAATCTGATCAACAGGAAACAAACTGGGGTCATATGCATATTGAAAGGAATATCCAAAAATAGCTGAAGCCCAGCTTACACCTCCCAGTGGCTTCTCACACAGATGGGAGTGCAGAGGAAGAAATAGCTTGAGGTTTAGTGAGGCAAGGGCAAGAATGAAATTTTATGTGTATGTATATCAGCTTTTAAACTAAATGTTCTCATGTAAAAACAAGTTTAGAGACACACTAAATAAAAATTAACTTCTCCCAAGGGTTTCTTATTCCTAAATTGCACAGATTTCCAATGTATGACACAAATATATACAAGATTTAAAAATTTATGAGGGCTGAGGGCACAACTCAGTAGTTAGAATGCTTGTCTCGCAAATGCCAAGGCCCTAAATCCAATTCTCTAGCACCATATAAACTGGGCAAGATGGTGCAGGCCTGTAATCCCAGCACTCAAGAGGCTGAGGCAGGATTGGTATGTGTTCAAGGCTAGCCTGGGCTAAACAGTGAGTTCAGGACAAACCTGGGCTACAGAGTAAAACCCTGCTTCAAAAAAGTTGTTTTGGAAAATATTAGTGGAGATAACTTTCCTGAACAGATGGACACGATGACGCTTATTTAACTGAACAGGTAATTTTCTGAGTGAAGCAATGTGACCCTACCTATTGCAAAGGAACCAAATACTCGACCTCACTAACTATTCTAAAGTCCACTTTGGTTCTGCCCACAGACAAATAATAGAGGACTGAGATTAGGGGATATGCCTAAGGTCCTAAAGAAAGACACCAACTAGTAAGAGGAAAAAATATTCTTGTGTGGACACCAATCAGGAGTTCATGTTTATATCTAGGCAGCAGAAGCTGTTCAATGTTTCTCAAACTGTAGTTGCAACCCCACTAGTGGGTTGTTACACCAATTTGTAGGTTACAATCAGCATTAGGGGGAAAAAAGTTGCAGCTAGTAAAAGTCTTATCACTAGAAACCTTGTTTCAGTTTATGTATTTGTAGCTATATAAATGGTTGCAAGATACAAGATAGTTTTACTATGGACCACAGTATTTTAACAAGCCACTGGTTAACACATTCCTTATTTGGGGAGCAAAATGGGAACAAAGTAGAGTTCCTAGTACAAAAATCGCTAAAGTAATAATTATACTCAAATTAGGAACATTAGCCCCCCATGGTGGTGTACACCTATAATCCCAGCAATCTGGGAGGCTGAGGCAGGAGGATAAAAAGTTCAAACCCAACCTAGTCAACTTAGTGAGACTGGTTTCAAAATTTAAAAAAAGTGGGCTGGGGATGTAGCTCAGTATGAAGGGCCTAGATTCACTCCCCAGTACCAAAAAAACAAACACCCAAGAACAGAAAGAAATCAATAAATCAATCACTGCTCTTGAGACTAATACTAATTTCAGAGAAAAACCAAGCCATCTTGATACATCAAGTTTCCAACAATTTAAAACCTCAAACATAGCCTGGGGGCATATCACACCTGTTAAGAGTGCTTGCCTCAGAAGCACAAGGCTCTGGGTTCAATCCCCCAGCACCACATAAACCAGGCATGGTGGTACACACCTGTAATTCCAGCACTAAAGAGGCTGGGGCAGGACTGTCACGAGCTGAAGGCCAGCCTGGGCTACACAGTGAGTGCGGGACTGGTCTGGACTGCAAAGCAAGACCCTGTCTCTCACACACACACAAAAAGTAAAATAAACCCTAAAACAAAATGTACAGTTGGGTGGTGGCACATGTCTACAATTCCTGTATTCTGGGAGGCCAAGGCAAGAGGATCACAAGTTTGAGTCTAGCCTGGACAACTCAGCAAGACTCTTATCTCAAAGTAAAAATAAAAGAGGTCTGGAGATATACCTCAGGGTGAGGTCCTAGGTTTAAACCCTGCTTAAAAAATGCAAAATAGTTTGGTAACAGTTGTAGGTAGACAAAAGCTTATCATTTAACCTGGAGCCACTGTAATATAATAGCTTTATTACCACCAGTGTTGGATAAACACAGAGGGCAATGAGGCATTTAAGAATGGCTTCAGAGGAACTTGCGATTATTGGATATTTCTAAGACAGAAGAAAACAACAGTGGTTGACCCTGTCTTATGGCTTGGCATCGAGACAATTTGCATGGTCAACTCTGTGGAGGCCATCCAACGCTGGTATAGCAACACAAACTAAAGTTTAACAGGTTTTGACTGTTACAGCCATATCTAACACAAACACTTTAAATCTATTTTTGAATGACTGGGGTAGAACTAATGGGAAAAGCTGTGAGATATGGAATGAGAAAAGTTAAGGCTCAGAGGGTAGTGTCTGAATTATGAATGAGAGACATTTAAGAAAGCAACTGATATGAATGCATTAGCTTGTATCACTTCAGCCACTAGTTTGACCAAATAGAGATTACAAAAGGGACACTGCCACATAAATTTACTTTGAAGTAGAGGCTATAGGTAGGGTGTGTTAGGAGAACGTTGCAATTTCTGTAGCTTTTTCGACCTCCTCAGAAGCATTCAATAAAATGCCTTTCACAGTAAAAGTCATTTCCCGTAAAACAAAAAAATTACATTTTACCCAAAATGATTG
This sequence comes from Ctenodactylus gundi, assembly GCA_004027205.1. Taxonomy (NCBI): domain Eukaryota; kingdom Metazoa; phylum Chordata; class Mammalia; order Rodentia; family Ctenodactylidae; genus Ctenodactylus; species Ctenodactylus gundi. The sequence continues at coordinate 222,833 of PVKB01002662.1, read as the reverse complement.
AAAATGGATGGTGTTCAAGTTGCTTTTATTTGTTTATATAACATTTATTCTATGGAACTGTCTTGTTAGATATGCAGCACTAAAGCACAATATAATTTAGCATTACAAAAAAGAAGCACAAAATTGGCAGAAGTTTTCAAGAAAGGGCCATGATGAAGATTTGGCTGTATATAGATGGTTTTAGATTGATTTTCAACAGTTTTAAAAAAGAGGCTTGAGGACGCTAGTGACTGACAATGTCCCTTTAATCAATACCTAAAGAAAGCACATGCTGTGAATCATTTCACTATATGCTAATGGTCAAGTTTTCATTAGTGCCATGGTCTCACCCACCCTGCCCCAAGACATATTTTAGTGTAAGCATCTTACATAATAAACTCCTGCCCCAGAGACTGTTGCTCCTATAATTAAGAAGTATACTAGTCTGCTGCCATCTTTCCCAGAAGCACCTGTAGACGCTAGTGATCTAGAAGGGGATCCTAGGTGATGGCACTGCACAACTGTAGGTAAAGATAAGGCCAGGAAAGAAACAAAAGGAAATAGAAAAAAGCACTAAGTATTAATGAAGAAACATTCAATACAAAGGCAGGGAAGCATTTTTGGTTACTCTGTGCTATAAAGGGAAAAAGGAAAAAATGCTGCTCCAGGAGTGGAGGAGAATGTATCTTTCCTTAAAGTATGTTATCAAACAGATCTCACCTATTTCCTACTCTGATTAAAAACTGGAAGGAGCTGGTTATTCTTCCTGTGCATTTGGAAGTCAGGTCAGGGTAGGAGGACAGAGGTAACTTCAGATAATTTTCAAGTCCCCTATCCTAACCTAGTGACAAAGATAAATTCACTGTCTTACCAATAGAGAAAGAACTATAATGTAGTGATTTCCAACCATTTGTTCTTGGTAAGTTAAATAAATAGCTTTCTTCAATCAAGGGTGTTAGTAGGTGTTACCTGAATTGGATCACTCAACCTTACAGGATCCAACTTTAGATTGATCTGCTTAGTCACAGTAAGCCCTGCCGAATTTAAAAAAAAAAAACCCACAAAATAATTCCTCTGTGACCTGCTAAAATGATCAGAGTTCATTTAAGGGGATATAATTGTGCTAATACTATGTAGAAATTAAACACCACATTTCTCATCTCACACAAACTCCACTCTAAACCCGAACATACTACACCTGCTTCTACAGCTTAGTGTTTGGGTAAGGTTCAGGGACAGTTTTCTTTTTAGGAATGCTCAATATTTTTGATCAAAGGTTGCTGCTATTGTTTTTTAATGTCAATCTTAAGCTGTGGAAAAAGTAAAATATTTGAAAAATGGGTCAAAATCAAATATTGTGCTAAGGAGCTGCAATGAATTTTAACTTTACTCATGAGTTAGTTTTTGTCACATCCAAAAGACCAGGTACAACTTTGTAGGTTAGTCAAATCTAAGAAAACATAGTGGCTTTCAAGTAAAGAGTAAAAGGACAAATAAAAAGGGTAGAGATCAATTCACATGAGATTAAATTTCAGTCATTTCCAAATTAGCTCCTATAGGATATTAGATAGTAGGCACTTTAAAGAAGGCTTTTTGGAAAATTTTCCAGAAGGAGAAAAGGGAATTAGTTGCAAAAGTTTTAAAGCCCAGTAGTACTGAGTCTACCAGTGGGAGCGGTTTGGCAGCTTCTCTACACAAGCTGCTTTTCTACTTACATATGCACCAGCTCCTATTGTTGATAAGCCCACAATAAGGACTAACACAGAATTATCCATTTTGCCCCCTGATGCACCAGAGCTAGCCATTTGTCTTGTCATCTGGAGTTCTGGTGGAACAAGCCATCGCTGGAACAAGTTGCCTAAAGGAACATAATTTATTAAGACACACACACACACACACAAAACAAAACAGTTAATACATGTTTGTCATTAAATGTCAATGCATTGTAGAAGACTTACTGGACTGTGGGCTGCATGGTGCTCACTGTTGAATGATCAAGAAAAATATAATCCAAACTGTACACATAAATACTACAGATAATTTGAATATATATTCTTAAGTTGCTGGAGCTTTTTAAAAATACAATTTAGTGCGGTCCAATGAGGAAATCTACTGCTTCCAGAAAAGTCCATAAAAAAAATATGATCAGTTCATTAAATACCTCTCTCTTCACATCTTCACCACAAATGCAGTAAACACAGGAAGCTGACTGATTAGGTGGATACAGTCAGATTTGTTCTAGGAAAAATGCAGATGCTCAAGTCTCTTATATAAAATGGTGTGGCATTTGCATATATTCTATACACATCCCATTATATACCTTAATTAAGCCATGTCTAGCTAATTTATAATGCTTAATACAATATAAATGGTTGCTATACTATATTGTTTAAGGAATAATGATGAAAAAACCATGTATATATTCAGTACAGGCACAATTTTTAAAAATATTTTTGATGCACGGTTGGTTGAATTCATGAGTACAGAATTTGTTAATACAGGGAAAATGTAGAAAAAGTTAACCGCGGGCTACTGGGGACAGTATGACAGCCATTTCAGGAGTAATTAAATGGCTCAAATTGTACACATTTAAAACTCTACAACACAATCTGACCAGGACACAGTTCAGTCATATATGAAAGATAATGTGTCTGAGAAGAAAGAACTGTTAAAGCTCACAAGAAAATTAGAAACCCAAAGAACTGAAAAATTTCTGATTGCGAAATATTTTCAACAACAACAAAATTTAAGGTCCACCAATGACTTGGCTCTTATTCCTCTAACACAATACAAGGTCATTTCATGTAAAGCTAAACAGAGCTATGTAATGGCCTGATGATTGTAATAACACTCGCATGCAGATATTTAAGACTTCCAAAGATTTATTTCTCCAGGGGGATGCTGACATTCTCTGATTGTACCTTCTCTGTGATTATTCCTCATGGTTGTTGACTATAGCAGCAATTTTTTTTCTATAAAGAACAGACAGTAAATATTTTCAGCTTTGTAGGCCATTCAGTTTCTGCTGCAACTATTCGATTTTTCTGGGGATGGAGCTCAGTATGAAGGCCCTAGGCTCAATCCCCAATACCACAATAAATAAATAAATAAATAAATAAATAAACAAACAAACAAACAAACACCAAAAGCCTTTGTACCTTTGTTTTAGCAGTGATGGGTTCACTCTGCTTCTGCTTGCTTTTCACAAACTGACAGAACTAAGTACAGATTTGAGAAAGTTCAGCAAGTTTACCTCAATTTGCTCCCCCCCGCCAAACCAATATTTAGGGCTAGAGGCACAGCTCAGTGGTTAGGTGCTTGCCTAACAAGCGCAATGCCCTGGATTTGATTCCTCAGCACTATATAAGCCAGATGTGATGGCATATATGTGTAATCATAGCACTAGGGAGGCTGAGGCAGGAGGATTGCTGTGTGTGAGGCCAGTCTGGGTTATGTAATGAGTTCATGATCAGCATGGGCTACAGAGTGAGACCCTGTCTCAAAAAATACACTTAAAAGTACACTGACTTCACACCTCTTTTATAGTACTAGGGATGAAACTCAGGGTCCACATATTGGGTCACATCTCCACCCAATTTTTTTTTTTTTTTTTTAGGTTTTTGATTTTGAGACAGTCTCACTAAATCACTAACTGCCCAGACTGGGCTTGAACTTGAGATCCTCCTACCTCAACATCCCAGGGTACTGGGATTACAGGCCTGTGCTACCAGGCCCAGCTACAAAATGTTGACTTTAAAACATGTAAATCAGTTAACATTTTAACTACTGCTTGAACAGAAACATAACATAGCTATTATAATTAACTGACTTCTGACATACCTACAAAATGACTTTAATTTTGTACATGGCACCAAGGTAAGTATTATATGGATGTTTATATTTCCCCTTCTTTTCTTTTACCCATTAAATTACACCCACACCTTTCTCCTCATAAAGCTTTAGGACATTTTTCATCACAATTGAAGCAACGTGCCTTTTTACCATCTTACTAATGTGGAAAAAGCAAACTTAGTCCTTGTCTTCTCATTATTGCATCAGATTACTTTAGATTTTTTTTCAGATAGTGTCTCACTCTGTAGTCCAGGCTGATCCTGAACTCACTATGAAGCCCAGGCTGTGCTCAAACTATGGCAATCCTCCTTCCTCAGCCTCCCCAGTGCTGGGATTACAGGTGTGTGGCACCATGCTCAGCTTATGTGGTGCTGGAAATCGAACCCAGGTTCTTGAGTTTGCTAGGCAGCTGCTTTAACCACTGAGCTATTCCTCCAGCCCCTACTTTAGATTTTCTGTAGTCAAACTGCACACACACAGTCTGAGCTTTATTCCTCACACTTGAGATTAAATTCCTAATCAGCCAATATGCTGCTCTGTGCAATAGTGCCTGATACATAGTATTTGCTCAATAAACAATTAAGAAGGAAACTGAACCTCTTCCTTATTCTATAGGTATTATCTAAAGTTTTCCTCCAAAATTGTTTTATTAATATATGTTTGCAATACCTGTCACATACATGTAGCAGCTTAATCACTCTTACTTTTACTTTTTTTTTTTTTTTTTTGGTATTGAGGATTGAACCCAGGGCCTTCACATTGAGCTACAACCCCAATACCTTTTTATTTATTTATTTATTTATTTTGGAAACTGGATCTTACTAAGTCACTAAATTGCCAAGATTGGGCTTGAACTTGTGATCCTCTTGCCTCAGACTCTCAGAGTGCTGGGGTTAAAGGGTTGTGTAACCAGGCCCAATTTGAACACTTCAAAGAATTCTTTGCAAAAACATTTTAACCAGATCCCACTTATTTTAGGTTGTTTAATAATAAATTAGTAACCTTAACCACCACAGACCACATCAGAATTGTATCTAAACCAATAAGCTTATTTCTGTAGGTTTCATAAGCTCTTGTTTTTCCTTATTCCTTGAAGGTCTTTTCTAAAAACACATTCATGCATTGAGGCATCTTGGAATTCTAAATGGTTAAGAGATTCAAATGTTCTTGAGACTTGATTCCTGAGTATCAAACTGACTTCTCCAACATGGATAAAACCCAGGATGGGACAAGTATTCATAACGGGTTCATGGTAGCTACATCACTCTTTGGAAGGAACAAAATGACTATGTAACTTTGTCAGCCTTTTTTCTTAATGGATTATCTCTTGCTGGAATTTTAGAAGAATAACTACAGTAAAATATGAACCATTCTGATGAAAGACACCAAAGGAAAAATAATTTAGATGAAACAAAATCAACTAAATTCTGCAAGATCCTTCTCAGTAACAATATACAGCCACTGAGAACTTACCATGTGCCAGTGACTGCAGAAGGTACTGAGGACAAAGTTGTACATGGTGGTACATGCTTGGTTGTCCCAGCACTCTGGGAAACTGAGGCAGAAGGATCACAAGTTCAAGCCAAGCCTGGGAAATTTAGCAACTAAGTGAGACTGTCTCAAAAACAATGGGAAAAGGCTGGGGATGTAGCCTATTACAAAGGCTTTGGTTTAATCCCTGGTACCAAATTTTAAAAAATAAAAGACATAGAAGACAAAAGCAAATATGGGACATAAGCTCTGTCCTCAGGTACTATATAATTTAAGAGACAAAATGGCTGCTGATACTTGACTACAGGGAAATAAGCTTGACACAAATCACAAGAGACTCATGATTGTTCACTTTGCTTTTTAATCCTTATACCAGTGGAACAGAAGGGAAAGACTCACTACATATCCAAACAGTATTTACCCAACTTCCCTGATCATATTAACTCCATCCAGGGGCTTCAGTAATCTGATGCAAAAATGAGAAGTAAAGGACTAAGTCTGCTTTTTGCACAGTAGTAAGACAGGTAAAAAGGCATGTTGCTTCAGTTGTGATGAAAAATGTCCTAAAGCTTTATGGGGAGAAAGGTGTGGGTACCACCACAGGGCTCTAACCTGGAGATTCTCATTCACTGGCATTCCCAGGTGTCTCTCTTGGAGTCCTGGAGTACGTTGGGGCTCTGCTGTCTACTCACTTCATGTGACCAGGCAATTTTTGAAAACAGTTCTAAAAGAATGTTAAGACATTTAGTAAACCCACCAAAAACTACAAAATTTATAGAAAATCTAACTTATTAGTTGGTTACAAAAGAGGCTGATTTGCAAAAATTTGTTTCTGGGAAACTTTGTTTTAGTAGAAAGCGTAGGGGAAAAACTCATCTTCTATAGTATTAAAAAAAAATAGAGTGTGGTAACATACATCTGTAGTCCCAGCACTTAGGAAGCTGATGCAGGGGGACTACTATTAGTCCAAAGCCAGCCTGGGCTACATAGTGAGTTCAGGACCAACCTGGATTACAGTGTGAGACCTTGCCTCAAAAAAACAAAGAAAGAGGAATCTAAAATAAAAATTGTCTGGGTATGTAGGTCACTGTGAAAGTGCTGGGTTCTATTCCCAGTATCATAAAAATGTAACATTTGGCAGTAACAAAACTAAGACCATATCCCACAAGGAGTTCAGTGTTCTCTTTAAGAGGTTAGAAGGATTCCAAACAGAGAAAAATATCCAAACATGTGAACCCCAGGTCAGAGGTTTGGTGATCAGTTTGATTCATGAGCAGTACAATGTTTGGTGACCAAATAAAATATTACAGAACAAAAAATATCTATTACCTAACCCATCTGCTCTTCAGTGCTGAACTCAGATATATGGTTGTGAAAGGTACTTTCAATAATTTCTGCAAGCAGGCAGAGTACCTCAGTTAGTAGAACAAATAACTATTGCAGTTTTAAGGCAACATATAATGGAAGTGAACTTGATCATGGTAATAGAGAGACGAGATAGTTTCAAGGCAAGCTTAAAATGTGCTAACACAAGAAACTCCATGTCTCTAATGTGTTACAGAATTTGGAATTCATGCAACTACAAAATACAATAAATAAAAATTTAAAAATTTAATTTTTGACAATAAAAATAAAGAGTAAAGCCTGGTAGCAATCTGGTAAAGAACTGGGGGAGGGAGAGTAGTATTATACAAACCTTTCCTTTCGCCTACCTCTACAAAAACATGTGGCAAATACTACCAGGTAAAAAAAGATCAAAAGTAATTGATGATCAAGCCACAAAACATCCATTACTAAAATAAGAGTACCGTACCACAATTTTGAACTTGTAACCTTACCCCCCTACACACATTTTTAAAGGCAGCTAACATCACACTCTGGTGAATGGCCAAAAGACAAAGAATAAGTGCATAAAGAGATAGAAGGATATGTCAGGAAGTCAGAATTTTTTTTTATACTAGACAGTCTTCAAACAAAGCCATAAAATGGAAAAAAAAAAAACACTTGTCTAGTTTTCAGCAGTTCTATTACTTCCAACAACCAAGTGGTCAGGCTTCAGACTACTGGTAAAAGCTGTGAATATTAAAACAAATTAAGTACAAAACATTAGAAAGAAAAGGCCAATATGGATAAAAATCTTCAGTTATCTTAATTTTCATGTAAATTTCTGTGCAACTTATATAGAGCACCATCACTTCAATGTACAAAACCCACAGTGACATCCATTAATGGTACATTACGAGATAAGATAAAGAGGTTTTTAGTTCCAGGAGCAACGTGTCCTGGGACATACTTCAGACATTTTAACTCATAACTAGAAAAACTGTTCAAAGGATCATTTGCAAAAACCCTAACAATCCAAGGGAACTAGTATCCACTTCTTAATTTTGGAAAGTGTCTCTACATTGCAAAAGCCCCAAGGATAAGTTGTGATACTGTAAATGCAAATACTCTCAGATGATCACTCAGATATTACTGATTTTATAAATGGACCTCTTGGAAGTGAATCGATCATTCATTATGCCCATGAAATTGTACAGGTTTTAAATAAGCAGAATCAAGCCATGCTCAGATAAATTCACGGATATTTGATAAACAGTGGGCTAATTACTGAAAAGGAAACCCAATTCTTAGCTTTTGAGTTCAAACTTTAGGAGACAGGGTGGAGTGGTAGCAAGATTAAGGGCCAAGAGACTGGCAAACTATCTTTCGCTCCACCTATTAATTATATGACCTTGGGCAATTAATTTCACCTCTGTGCCTCAATTTATTATCCATAAAATGAGTGGGTTGAATTTTACCACAAAATCCCTTCCAGCTCTAAAGTTTGATGAAACCACCTTCGTGGATGGCAAATGCAGTTGGTTCTGCAAACCTTTTCACTGAAATAAATCAGATCACCAAGGTTCTCATTTACAAAAGGAATTAGGAGTAGGGCTTAAGTGTTCTGTTTAAAATCTGGTAATCAGTAAATGAAAAAGTCTACTTGACCTCACTGCTTTAAAAAGGCGACGTGGGGGTGGCAGAGAGGAGGCGACGGACAACATGAGGTAGCCACTTGTTCTGTTACCCCAGAACAGCAAACCCTCCCAAGAGGCCTCAAGCCAACTACTGGGGTTCAAACCTCTTGAAGGTCAGGTCAGCATGGCTGTGCTGACTCGTGGGCTTGCAAACTCAGGGTTTGTATCCCGCCAATTCATAATTCTCGCGACTGTGAGTGGTAAGTTTTTTGAGGGGTGGGGGACCGCTGCAAGAGAGCCCACGGCACCCAGGCCCTCGGACGCCGAGGTGGGGGTTGCCCGGGATGGGTCAGTCAGTCACCTGGGAGCCGGTTCCTCTGCCTCGGGCTTCGGACGCACACTGTCCGCACCAGGGGCACCAGTTTCTGCTTGAAAGCACCCGCCGCAAGGCCTCCACACCGGAACATCTCGGCCACCGCTACTGTGCACCTCCTTCTTCCTTTTCTTTTCACGCACCGACCAACGGGTCAAACACCAGAGCCGGGGCCTGCCCCTCCTCCCTCCACACGCACACTACGCAGGCTCCTCCTTTCAGCTCTGGGTGAACATTGGACAGTGAAACTGGCAGGAGTCGGGCATGGGGAGCTGAGGCGGAAGGCTTACTGCGCAGACGTACTCAGCACCGCACTGCGATTGGTCCGCACGATAAGGGTTTGCGCATGCGCTTAGCGGCCTGCACGCTATGCGTAGAACCGGGCTGCGGCTCGGGTTAGCAAGTTTCGGCGAGTTGGTGGCAGTACGTTGATTTGAGCAAGTTTGGAAAGCTGTCTAAAGAGGGAGCTGTGGAGCCGCTCTGCCCTGAGGCTGTGGCTAGAGCTGCCTCTGAGGTGGTGACGGGAGCTGGTACCAGCACTTCATAAAGTGTGACCTCACAATAGCACTTTTTTCCTTTTCTGTTTAGGCCACTGGTTACTAGATTCTTCCGGATTCTTTTGCAGAGGTCCACTTCCCGCCATTCCATGGATAGGAATGAGTTGACCTGGCTTCTCAAGTCCAGAGTGTACTTCCGTCTTTTACAAGTTTTTCCGAGCAGTTCTCACCCATCCGATTTCTGCAACCAGTAATTGATCCGCGCTCTTACCCCGTGTCACTTCTATGTTGTGCAGTTCTGCGTTCTATGTACCATACCACGTGCTGCGGATAATCTCGTGCTATTACAGCTTCTGTGCTTGGAAGGAGAATGCTGACAAAATGTACTTCACAGACTTTCTGTGGTACAAATCCTGACAGACTTTCAGAGTTGTGGGAGTAGGGCTGAGTGAAATAGGTATTTTTTCTCTGCCAAGTGTAACCTAAATTTGGGGGAAAATATTTGGCTGTATGCAGAACATATAGCCTTTTACCAAAGATTTGGGTTACATCTTGTCGCTTGGTCTCTACTATGAAAGGGGCTCTGATAAGTATGGGAAAATGTAAGAAATGGCCATTGTCAAGCTGGGGAGATGACAAATACTGGTCATATAAATAGCAGAGAAGGAACAATTCTATTTCGGATGGTGAGTACATTGGGGTCAAAGTAATATTTTTAGTGCTTAAGCATGTCGACATTAAATTGAGCCCATCCCAGGTGAATCCTGGCTCTTCTACTTGGACAAATCATCTAATTGCTTCACTTTCTTCATCTACTAGTTTCATAGGAGTGTTTCGTAGACTAAATGAGTCACTATCTGAGGCAGGAGGATGGCAAGTTCCAGCCCAGCCTGGGCAACACTTAATGATATGAAGAGACTCTGACTTACACTAAAGGAAGAAAGAAAGAAAGAAAGAAAGAAAGAAAGAAAGAAAGAAAGAAAGCAAGCAAGCCAGCCAGCCAGACCTGGTGGCACAGGGCTGTAATCTCAGCACTGTGGGAGGTAGAGGCAAGAAGATGGCAATATTGAGCCGACCCTGGGTAATTTAGTACTTAGCCAGACCTTGTCTAGAAATAAAAAATAAAAAGAGGGGCTGGAGGAATGGCTCAGCAGTTGAAGTACCTGAGATCGATTTCCCAGCACCACATAAGCCAGGTGTGGTGGCACACACTTGTAATCCCAGGACTTGAGAAACTAAGGCAGGAGGATTGCCATGAGTCCAAGGACAGCCTGGGCTACAGAATGAGACCTTGTCTCAAAAATAAAAGAAAGGGGCTGGAGGAATGGCTCAGTGATTAAAAGTGCTTGCCTAGCAAGCATTAAGATAAGCACTAAGTACCCGAGTTCAGTTGTCCAGCACCACATAAGTTGGGCATGGTAGTACAAGTGTGAAATCCCAGCACAGGGAAGGCTGAGACAGAAGGATTCCTGTGAGTCCAAGGCCAGCCTACATAGTGAGTTCAGGACTAGCCTGGGCTACAGAGTGAGACCCTGTCTCAAAAAATAATAATAATAAAATAAAAAATAAAATGGGCTGGAAGTGTACCTCAGAGCAGAGGCTCTGGGTTCGATCTTCAGTGCCACACACACAAAAAAGCCCAGGATATAGGTCAGTGTGAAGGTCATACTTTTTTAAAATTCAGTACCACATACAAAATAGAGGCATCATGCTATTTGTTAAATATTAAAGCCTGTGGGTATAAAAAAATAAAATCTGGCATATTAATAGGGGAAAATGGCAAAGTACATATTGTACGAGAGTGAGGCCAGTGGTGCAGGCCAGTATTTCCAGCCCTCTGGGAGATTCACCAGGAAAATCACAAGCATAAGCCCAGCCTGGGGGAACTCAGCAATTAAGACTGTCAGAAAGGGCTGGCCCCTTCCCCAAAGTAGAGTAGTCAGGGAGTGGAGCCTGTACACTCTGCACAAATAGAAACAAGTAACAAATGCAGAACAATAATCTCAATATTCCTTTTTATATTTAAAAAAGTTTTACTTTTCTCACAGTAACCAAATGATCCATTTCTACCATATAACAATATTAAAATAAATTTCATTCCAAAGCATGTCCTGACTGATAAGCTCAGTGTTCTTAACAGCAAAGCCATCTTGATAGCAAGGTCCACAGTATGGTCAGCACAGGATGAGGGGCCCAGAAGTAAGCACATGACGGTGAGCTCAGATGGTGATGTCAGAGGCACCTGATGGTGAGCTCACTACCCTCTTCTGCTCATGCTTGGTAACCCCGATTATATAAGCAGGTGTGTGTACCAATAAAGCTTCAGCTTGTAAAGCTCCTGAAATGTTGGCTCCAAGTGCTTTCTTTCAACTGGGTGTCTCCCTCCCAAGACCCCCCTGCACCCTCCATGGCTGACAGACTAACTCAAAATAAAATATTTATTTATGTAGAGACAGGGTCTGGCTCTGTAGTCCCAGCTAGTCCTGAACTCACTATATAGCTCAGCTTGGCCTTGAACACATAGCAATCCTCTCGCATAAATTTCTCAGGTGCTGGGATTGCAGATGTGCACCACCACCCACAGCTTATATGGTGCTGGGGAATTGAACTTGGGGCCTATGTGCTTGATAGACACATAGTGGTTCTAACCACTATGTTATTCCTCCAGCCCCTCAAAATAAAAATTTTAAAAATGGTCTGGTGGACTGGAGGAATGTTACAACAGTTAAAGCACTTGCCTCACAAACACAAGGCCCTGAGTTTGATTCCCCAGCATCACATAAAGCTGGTCATGGTGTTGTAGACCTGTAATCCCAGCACTCAAGAGGCTGAGGCAAGAGGATTGTCCTGAGCCCAAGGCCCGCCTGGGCTACACCAGTGAGTTCAGGACCAGCCTGGACGGCAGAGTGAGACCCTGTCTCAAAAAAAAAGAAAAAGAAAAGGCTAATGATGTCTGACAGTATGAAGGCCCTGAGTTCTACCCCCAGCCAAGAAAAAAAATTTAGATCTAATCTTGTGATTGTAGCTTTTCTTTTTGTGGTGAAATAAGAATAAGTTACAAAATTACAAAGTCATAGTTTTAGGAAGTGTAACCAAGGAAGCAGTCCTTACTGGATGAAAAGGATCCTGGGTTCACTTAGCCATTCAGCAAAATAGATCATTGTTCACAAGTGCAAGCAATGGGTGACATTTTACCTAGACTTGCTCCAGGGGATAAAAATTAAAAGTACAATTCCAAAATAAGGTAAAACTTATTTAATTTTTGTGGTACTGGAGATTGAGCCCAGGGGCTTTCCACTGAACTACATCCTCAACCCACTTTTCAGTTTTGATTTTGAGACAGGGTCATGCTACACTAGCCAGACTGAGCTTGAACTTGAAATCCTCTTGCTTCAGCCTGGAATTATGGGCTTGTACCACCAAGTCTGGCTTACTTATTTTATTTTATTTTATTTTATTTGAGACAGGGTCTTTCTCTATAATACAGGCTGGTCCTGAACTCACATGTAGTCCAGGCTGGCCTTGGACACACAGCAATCCTCCTACCTCAGCCTCCTGATTCTGGGATTTCAGGCATACACCATCACACACTGTTTATGTGGTTCTAGAGAATTGAACTTAGGGCCTTGCACTTGCTATGCAAGTGCTCTAATTGCTGTGCTATTCCTCCAGCACCCTGTCTCTTTTAGTATTTTTTTTTTTATTCAGTACTTTAAAGGTCTTCCAAACATTAGTGTTTATTGGGGCAACCCACTCAGAACCCCCTCCCAGATCATGGGAGCTTTTACCCTTCTGTTGTTTCTAACTAAAGACCTGCTCTACCTATTCTGTACCTTGCCTCCTTCATACATAATTTTATTCCTCAACATCGTGGGGCAAAAAAATTACTGTTTATTGATATTTCTAAGGACCAATAATATATGTGGGCCGCTGAGGTAGAAGAATCATTTGAGCCCAGGAGTTCAGGGCAAGCCTGAGAAAGACTTCATCTCTTAACAATAGCAACAAGATGATAATAATTTAAAAAAAATAGTAATACAGCCAGGCCCGTTGGTACAGGCCTGTAATCCCAGCACTCTGGAAAGCTGTGACAGGAGGATCACAAAGTTAATCCCAGCCTGGATAACCTAGTGAGAGCCTGTCTCAAATTCAAAAATAAAAAAAAAGGCTAGAGATGTAGCTCAGTGTGAAGGCATTGGACTTGATCCCCAGTACCACACACACAAAGTAACAAGCATGGATTGATTAGATATCTGTTGCTACAAGATGCTTTGGAAAACACTGTCAAAATCATGATGCTGCTAGTACAGGCCTATAATCCCTGCATTTTGGGAGGATGAGATACAAGGGTTGCAAGTTTGAGCCCAGCCTGGGCATATTCACAACTTAACAAGACCTTCTCTTGATATCAAAAATAAAAATGGCCTGGGATATATATTCATTGTGAAAGCCCTGGGCTAGATCGTCAATACCACACACCAAAAAAGGCCATCAGGTGGTACCTGTGAAACAACTGTACATACTTGAAGAAATTTTATGATGTGCAATTAACACAAAAGGCATTGAAAAACAAATTTAATTTTTCTGCAATTGGTACAGTGAGATAGTTGTATTATCCATTTAATTAAAATGTTTTCAAATTCATTATACTCAAAATTATTCCAAAAATATAAATGGAAGCCTTCCATCTCACCCCACAGAGATAATGCACACTTTCACACTTTTTTTTGAGGGTCTCACTCTGTAATCCAGGCTGATCCTGAACTCACTATGTAGCCCAGGTTGGCCTTGGACTCACAGCAATCCTCCTGCTTCAGCCTCCCAAGTGCTAGGATTATAGGTGTGCGCTATCATGCCCAGCTCATGTGGTGGTGGGGAATCAACTCAGAGGCTTGAGCTTGTGAGGCAAGCAGCTCTAACTGCTATGCTATTCCCCCAGCCCCCACCCCTTTTTAAATTTTTGAGACAGGGTCTCTCTCTGTAGTCCAGGCGAGTCCTGAACTCACTGTGGAGCCCAGCCAAGCTGGCTTCAAACACAGCAATCCTCCTGCCTCAGCTTCCTAAATGCTGAAATTACAGGCATATAACACCATGCCTAGCTTATGTGGTGCTGGGGAATCAAACCCAGGGCTTTGCACTTGCTAGGCTAGCACTCTAACTGTTGAGTTATGCCCCAGCCTCATACTTTTGTTTCGAGACAGGCTGTCACTCTTGTCCAGGCTGGTTCTGAACTCCCTATGTAGCCCAGGCTGGCCTTGAACTGATAATGCACTCTTGTTATTCGGACAAGGAATACATTTTGAAATACCACATTTATAGCAACCAAAAGTTTTCAAGCTAGTCTTGGTGACAAGTTTTTGCCAGAAAGCATACATCTAAATAATCTTATGTGTATTTAGGGTGTGTGTGTGTGTGTGTCTCAGAAAATTAGTGTTAATTCTACCTAAGAGCTGGCAAGGCTTCTTCTATATGCACAGAAGACATCCAATTAAATGTTATCAATCTTTCATTTTTCCCAGTACTGGGGTTGAACCCAGAGCCTTCACACTGAGCTACAGCCTTCCATCTCCACCCCCAACCCCTTCTTTTTTTTGAGGCAGGGTCTTGCTCTATAGTTCAGGCTGGTCCTGAACTCACTATGGAGCTCAGGCTGAGCCTTGGACTCAGGGCAATCCTCCTCCCTCAGCCTCCCGAGTCCTGGGATTACAGGCGTGTGCCACCATGCCAAGCTTATGTGGTGCTGGGGAATCGAACTCGGGTACTTAGCACTTGCTAATGCAAGTACTTTAACCGCTGAGCCATTCCTCCAGCCCCCCACCCCCTTCTTTTTTTTTGAGACAGAGTCTTTCCCTGTAGTCCAGGCTGGTCCTGAACACACTAAGTAGCCCAGGCTGGCCTCCAATTTGCAGTAATTCTTCTGCCTCATGCTCCTGACTGCTGGGATTACAGGTGTGCATCATTTATAAGCTGCTGGAGAATCAAACTCTGGGCCTTGTGCTTGTTAGGTAAGCAGTCTAACCTCAGTGTTATTCGTCCAGCCCCTAGCCCTTTTTATTTTTTATTTTGAGGGAAGGTCTTACTATGTCACTAAGCTGTCCAAGTTTGGCTCAAACTTGCAATCCTTCTATCCTTACCTCCCAGAGTGCTGAGACTACAGGTCTGTGAAAAGATGCTTGGCTACCGTCCTCTTTTTTTTTTTGAAACGAGGTCATGCTCTGTAGCCCGTGCTGGTCCTGAACTCACTGTGGAGCCCAGCTAACTTTGGACTCAGGACAATCCACCTGCCTCAGCCTCCTGAGTGCTGAGATTACAGGAATGGGCCACCATGCCCAGTTTATGTAGTACTGGGGAGTCCAACTCTGGTAGTTAGTGCTTGGTATAGTGCTTGCTAGGCAAGCACTTTTAACCACTAAGCCATTCCTCCAGCCCTGTCCTCTTTTTTTACAGCTAATTTTCTATAGGTAAAGATCAGCAGGGCATTGCCTTTTAATAAGAAAGAAGAATGATCCAGCAAACTATTATCTTGGCATCAAAAAATTGAAAAAACAAATTACTGTACATTGATTAATGATATCCTTATGTTAGCCAACTAAGATTAAATCCTTCTTTGGATGGTTTTAATGTTGAATGGCATAATCTAGGGTTGTATAAAAGTTTAACTCACATATATGATAAAACATATAAATGTGTTTGCTAACTCAACTGGTAAACTTATTAACTAGAAATTTCCATTTTGAGTAATTTTAACTTAGCCAAGCTGTCACACTCCAATTTACATATAAAGATATCACTGATGCACTGGTTCATTTTTCTTTTTAGTGGAAATGGATTTAGGCACATTTATGCCTTCTATAGCTCAGTCCCACAAAGAAGATGGCAGCTCCTGTGTGCTGTTTGCATTTCTGACTTTGATTTCCTTAGTAGTATTTTATATGTTGGAGCTCTTGGCAGGTGTCAATGTTATCTTAGCCTATCAAATATGTGAAGGAAAAGGTATAATCTTTAAAAGCAAATGTAATATGGGTGCATTTTATTGTATGTAAATTGTACACCAGTAAACTTGATTTCAAACATGTTCTGAACCAGCAAATCACTTTCAAGAGAGAGAATATTAGGCTGGAGGATTAGTATAGTAACTAAAGTACTTGTTTAGGAAGCGAAAAGCCCCGGGTTCGATTTCCCAGCATGACATAAGCTGGGCAGGATAACACATGCCTGAAATCCCAGCATTACAGAGGCTGAGCCAGGATTGCTGTGAATTCGAAGTATATAGTGAGTTCAGGACCTGCCTGGACTACAGAGCAAGACCCCCTCTTAGAAAGAAAAAAAAAAGAGGAAATATGTTGGTTTTGACCAAATGTGTGATGATGAGTAAGCTTTCGGAAGCGGCCCTCTAATACCTTAAGAAAGTTGTGTTCATTTATCATCTTCCAAGCATAATGTAGGATACTGGCAAATTAGACCTAACCACTTCGTTCTACATTCAGTTGCAGGGGGTGGCGAATCTTTTTAAGGATTCCCAACTCCCCTTGAAGCTCCGCCATTTTGGAAGGACATGCGGGTAAATGGAGGGCTCAAGAATGCATAGCACTGTGGGGTTCATACCATGTCCTAAGACTCCTTACCTGGCTCTGTAATGGTTAGCCCCGGAAACAAAGTCTCCCTTCGCTGCTGCCACTACATTCTCCCCTTCTTCTTTCCTCTGCATGGACCCCTCCCGCAGCAGGCCTTCCCTATTGGCCAGCCAAACACAACCGACTGCGGCAGCCAATGGGAGCCGCTCTCCTGAACATTAAGCAGATGGGTGCTCGTGGTGTGATGAGGGAGGTTGGCGCCTGGTACGCGCCCCCAACATCTGGCAAGTCTGTGACAGAAACAGTAACACCCTCTTCACAGGGACCACCATGCCCCCCTTTCGGCTGCTGCCCTCGCCAACCCACTGCCTGTCTTGGCAGCGCCCTCCCTGGCTCCTCGGGCCCCGCTAGCGCACCCGCTTGCTCTGTAAGACAGAGCGAGCCTTTATCCCTAGGCTTGGGGCGGGGGCAGGGAACCAAGAAGGCGCGACGCAGCCGCCCGCGGCTCTGGAGGCGAAATCTCTGACCCCCACCCACCCCCAGCCCGCCCGACTTGTGGCGCACAGAGGTCGGCGTGCTGCAGTGATGTTCAGGTGCAGCTTTCTTTGTCCTCCCCAGCCGCGCCCCCGACTAACGGACCCTAGGCGCTCCGGGAAACGGGCGGGGAGCCCGAAACCTACGGCATAAATGGGGCAAGGAGAGAGGAAGTGCATCCCAGGGGATGTGCCACTCTCCCGACCCCCTCCCTCTGCGTGTTCGCGGGCTGCAGGCAGGGCGGGCACGGGCGTCCCGTTCTGGGCGCACACTGGCAGAGCAAGAGGCTCGCAGCGCCCGCTCTCCTCCCTCTCTTCCCCCTGGCTTTTGTGTCGGTGCCTCGGAACTGCAAGGAGGGTGCGCTGGAGGAGGGGGTGCTGGGTGACAGGCACCCCCTTCACGCGCGCGCGCGCACACGATCGTTGCCGGCGCACGCACCCGCGGGCGAACACACACAGGCACGAACACACACACGCGCAAAGCTCGCTCTCCTCGAGCGCACTAACGTGGCCGTTTTCTTTGTGTGGAGCCCTCAAGGGGGACGGGGGCCCCCGGTTCGGTCCCGAGGAGATGGCGCAGCCCATCCTGGGCCATGGGAATCTGCAGCCTGCCTCGGCCGCTGGCCTGGCATCTCTGGAGCTCGATTCGTCGCTGGACCAGTACGTGCAGATTCGCATCTTCAAAATCATCGTGATTGGGGACTCTAACGTGGGCAAGACCTGCCTGACCTTTCGCTTCTGCGGGGGGACCTTCCCGGACAAGACTGAAGCCACCATCGGTGTGGACTTCAGGGAGAAGACCGTGGAAATCGAGGGAGAGAAGATCAAGGTGATCAAGCTGGTCAGGTCCGGGAAGGGAGGGACCCAGGAGGGGCTTTGCCGGAGCTGCTCTAGGGGCTGTAAATATCCGGCACTTACTGCTGAGTCTTGCTCTGCCCAGACCTTCGGCACCGCCTCATTCCTTTTTGCCTTTTTGCCGGTGTCAGCCGCCAGGTCTCCACCTCACCCAGTTTTTTAGGGCAAGCGGGAGTGGTTGTGTTCTTACCGGCTACCCCAGCTCCTGCTCGGAAAAACATGCTTGATCTCATCCTTAACCCAGAGGGAGCAGCGGCACCTGTGGGCAGGGGGAGGCATGAAACATCCCTTGGTCTAGGCTGTGGGATGGATCCCAGGGCACTTTACACACCTTGAGGTCTCTTCTACCTCTTGGGTGCCAGCTGGAAAAAACACCAAAGCAAAACCAAAACTACTTTAGCTAAGCCCTTGTGGCATTAGAGACAAGGAAAGGATGAAAGGTACCTTATTTAAAATTGAGGTTAAGATTAGGCCTGAGTTGAGATGGAAGTGGAGTGGGTGGTTATGCTACAAAGCCGTGAGTTCTTTTCAAGATTGAGACAGGGTCACCTTCTGGCCCTTTAGAAGAGATGAAAACTGTTCTGTAGTCCTCTCATCTGGTATCTTGTTATTTGTCTGAGGGTACCCGGCAACTTATTTGAATGCCAAAGGAAGTGTCTTTTCCCCTTCCCCCTTTGGTTTATCAGACAGGCTAAGTACAAATATTCTTGTCTGATCATTTGTGCTCATTTTTAATTTTAAAAAGATAGGAATTTGGTAGGACAGGAATGTGCCAATGTGTGTGGGTGGTCGGAAGGAGGACGTGGCAAGGGCAACTCTGTGTATCCTGGGAGAAGAGGAGGGCAACACAATGGGGAGCAAAGCACCTGAAAAGGAGGTGCTCTAGAAACACAGTTGACCCTATTTTGCGGGAGATGCTGGGAACCAAACCCAGCATTTCGTGCATGCAAAGTTATTGTTCTACCATCCCCAGCCCAGTGGAATCTTTCTTTGAGCCTATGTTGGAGCTAAGAGAGGGTCAAGGTGAAGGTAAACTTTTTGTACAGTACTGGGGACTGAACCAAGAGCCTTCACATCCAGCTATATTGCCAGCCCATTTATATTTTTGATTTTGAGGCAGGGTCTTGCTATATCACTGAGTTGCCCAGGCTGGGCTCAAACTTGCAATCCTCCCTCAGCCTCCCAGAGTGCTGGGATTACACGCCTGCACCACCAGGCCCAACTGAACGTAAGCCTCTGGCTAGCCACACAGGCAAAGTGACCACAAAGGCTTTCTGTCAGGTTTTTTTTTTTTTTTTTTTTTGAGACAGGGTCTCTCTCTGTAGCCCAGGCTGGTCCTGAACTCACTATGGAGCCCAGGCTGGCCTTAGACTCACGGCAATCCTCCTGCCTCAGCCTCCCAAGTGCTGGGATTAGAGGCATGTGCCACCACGCTCGACTTATGTGGTGCTGGGGAAATAAATTCAGGCACTTATTAATGTAGTGCTTACTAGGCAAGTGCTTTAACTGCTGAGCCATTTCTCCAGCCCTCTGTCAGTTTTTTTTTTTCCAGGATTGAAAATGGAATCTAGGACCTCTCATATGCTGGGCAAAGGCTCTACCATTGAGCTACCTTCCCAGCTATTATGGCCTATTTTCTTTTTAGGGTTTTTTTTTTTTTGAGACAGGGTCTTACTCTGTAGTCCAGGCTGGTCCTGAACTCACCATGTAGCCCAGATTAGCCTCACACTCAAGGCAATCCTCCTGACTCAGCCTCCTGAGTGCTGTGATTATAGGCGTGTGCCACTATAACCGGCAAGGACTATCTTCTGAATGAAGTGCAGGTAAGACTGAGTGACTGGGAAGACTGACAAAACACTTTAACCGGTGCAAGTTTCCTGATTCCTTGATTATTAAAATGAAGGTGTAGCTGGGGTCAGTGGCACAGGCCTATAATCCCAAACTACAGGAGGCTGAGGCAGGAGGACTGCAAGTTTAAACTTGTCCTGGGAAACTTAATGACTTAGTAAGACCCTGTCTCAAAATCAGATGTACAAAATGATTTGGGGATGTGGCTCAGTGCAAAGACCCTGGGCTCAATCCCCAGTACAATAAATAAATAAATAAGATGTTATAAGATGGCTTCAGAAATCAGGCCAAAGCACCAGATGTCAGGAAGATGGGCAGCTCAGTACTGATAAAACAGAGTCCAAGGTTCAGGAAGGTAGAATATCTTTTCAAACTTGTGATCTTGGGTTTGGAGGAATAGCACAGAGGTTAAAGTGCTAATAAATAAATAAGTGAAAACAACAACAACAAAAAAAACTTGTAATCATAGGCTGAAGCAGATGGATTGCTATGAGTTCGAGGCCAACCTGAGCTACATCGTGAGTTCAGGACCAGCCTGGACTACAGAGTGAGGCCCTGTCTCAAAAAATAAACATAGATTTGTGATCTTTTTTCTTCTTTTATTTTATAAGAACACTGCTACATCGCCCCACCCCCTTTTTTGAGGCAGGGTCTCGTTCTGTAGCCCAGGTTGGTCCTGAACTCACTATGGAGCCCAGGCTGGCCTTCAACTCAGGGCAATCCTCCTCCCTCAGCCTTCTGAGTGCTAGGATTACAGGCATCACAGGTGTGCACCACCACATCTGGCTTTATGAAGTGCTGGGGAATTGAACTCAGGGACTTGTCCTTGCTAGACAAGTGCTTTAGCCACTGTGCCATTCCTCCAGCCCTATATTCCCTTTTAAAGTCATAAGTATCTGCTCCTATCCCTAGGTGTTCCCATGGTTGAGACCAACTCTAGTGTGTCTAGCTTGTTTAATGTAAGGTTATAAGATTCTAGAGTGTTTAAAACACACCTTTTTAAAAACTAAAGTAGAAATGTATTTATGAATGAACTATTTTTTTTTTGTGGATCAAATTATTGTCCCCAGCCCATGTTTTATTTTTGACTTTGAGACAGGGTCTCACTAAGTCACTAAGTTGCCCAGACTGGGCTTCCAACTTATGATCCTCCTGCCTCAGCCTCCACGTGCTATGATTACAGGCATGTGCCACTGAGCCTTAAAGTTTAATGCTATAATTTATTTAAAATCAAGTGTCAGGATGGGGGCATAGCTCAGTGATTAAAGCACTTGCCTAGCAAGCTCAAGGCCCTGAGTTCAGTTCCCCAGAACCATATAAGGCCAGTGTGGTGGCGCACACCTATAACTCTGGCACTTGGAAGGCTAAGGGAGGAGGATCTCCATGAGTTTGAGGCTAGCTTGGGCTACAAAGTGGGTTCAGGACCAGCCTGGACAGAGCGAGACCCTGTCTGAGAAAGAAAAAACTCAAGTGTTATGATAAGCCAAAGAGTTCCCTGGATTTAAAAGGGGGACTATCCATCTGAAATTTGGATGCAGGAAAAAGGAAGTGTCTGGGAGTCTGGAGGAGGAGGGGGTTAGGGGAGAAGAGGAAAAAAAAAAGAGGATGTGGGAAGAGAAAGCTGGAAAGTGAGGAGTGGCAGGTGAATGGCTTTGGGGAGATTTTCAACTTACTACCTCCCTTCTAACACCCCTTTACTTAGCCAAACTGGGTTTCAAAGTCTCTGCTGAAGATTCCAGACTTTTTATTTTCACCAGAGGATAAAGCCTGTGGATGGTGTGACTCACTAGGAACAGGGCCCAGCATAACACAACACACAGATAGATGCTTAATATGGTTTTTGTTGGGAAGATGATATTTCCTAAAGGACAAAGCTGAGTGACACTGCTCAAGGAGGAGCTCTCTGGGAGCAGTCCGCAGGAACTCAAGGTGGAGCGTGCATGCAGAGAGATGGTGACCTGCCTCCTCCATAGGTGCTGCAACCTCACGGCCCAAGCTGGCAAGAGACCAGCGTATTTGTGGGAAGATGGCAGAGCATGACAGCTGGCACACAATCTAGATAGATTTTTGCCCCACTGGTCCGGAGCTTCTTAAGGAACAGGGACAGCATCATGCTAGGAGGTGACTGCCAAAGGCTCCCCCTGTGGAGGAGACAGAAAAGTCCACGGTGACAGGCTGAGGTGATCCTAGGCCATAGCCAGCAAAAGAAAGCTGTTGGGTTAGAAAATGCCGGCTCTAGCAGGAGATGGGAAGAGAGGGCTCAGCCAGGTTTTGTTCTCATTCTTAGAGCAGGGAGTGGCCTCTCTTGTGTCCCAGGGTGGCATATGTGACAACTCCTGCTAGGGGATGACTGATTTGCGGTAGCTGGCACTGTACTTATCAGGAACACCCCTAGGGGGCTGAAACCCCATCTGGCTTCTCCAAGCATTGTGTCCCCTACCACACCCCATCCTAACATTTAGAAATCAGTGTTCTTTGTGAAAACAAACTCAAGAAAGCCTGTAAGTGTGCGATAATAATAATAATTCCTATTTATTGAATAAGCAAAGAGCCTAGGTTAGGCACTTTATAAGTTATGTCTTATTTGATACAGCACCTCTATGAAATTAGGATTATTGTTATCATTCCCACTTTACAGATATGGAGACTAACGTTGAGAGAGATGAAATAACTTGTCCAATGGCACGTAGATATGAACTTCAGTCTTTGACTTCTTGAGCCCAAATATTTCACTATCTCTCCATCCCACCTTCCCTGCAACAGGGCCAGGGTTTCACCCCCGATCCAGAGCCCATTCTTTTTACCATTGCACTGTACTCTGGTGGACAATATCTGTCCTCTAGATTGAGGAAAATGTATTGAGGGTGGTAGGATGCTAGGCAGCCAGTCCTGCTGTTTCTTCGAGGCCAGGAATCCAGGTACCTTCAAAATGTCTCCCTCAGGGTTTGGCAGGTACCTCAGTGGCAGAGTTTGCCTAGCATGTGTGAGGCCCTTGGTTCCATTCCTAGTACCACCTGCCCCCAAAATATTTCATTTACCACTTAACCTATGCCCAGGACACTGAGCTGAGTACCTGCGTTTTAGTTTTTGTGCCTTGGCTATCTCACCTTGGATGTGAGAATCAGAATGTTGTGAGACAGATAAGACTGTGGAGATTCTTTAATTTATCATTTTTAAAATAATAGGTCTCACTCTGTAGTCCAGGCTGGCACTGAGCTCACAGTATTGCCCAAACTGGCCTCAACCTCACTGCCTCGGTCTCCCGTGTGCTAGGATTACAGGCATGCGCCACCACGCCCAGTTTATGAAGTGCTGGGGAATGGAGCTCAGGTACTTAGTGTTTGCTAGGCAAGCGCTTTAACCCTTTAACTGCTAAGCCATTCCTCCAGACCCTAACCCATCATTCTTGTCT
Source organism: Ctenodactylus gundi (assembly GCA_004027205.1). Taxonomy (NCBI): domain Eukaryota; kingdom Metazoa; phylum Chordata; class Mammalia; order Rodentia; family Ctenodactylidae; genus Ctenodactylus; species Ctenodactylus gundi. The sequence goes on along the minus strand of PVKB01002662.1, from coordinate 199,459 downwards.
TACAGATAGGAAACTGAAGCTTAGGGAGGAAAAGTGACTTGTCCAAGATCACAAGACCAGGCCTAAAACTCAGGTGTCCCAGTTCCCTTTCCAGTGCTTTTTCCATGTATTGATCACACTGGTGGACTTAAAAGAGCATATAAATCACCATTAGCCCATTCAATCCATAGGGTTACATGGGACAGTGACACACAAGGGACAGCATATGGGAAAACTCAAGTTTTTCCTGACATCAATCTAGGAAGGGTGGTGGCATCCCCTAATCTTCAAAGAAAGGGTGAAGCTACAATAAGTAAGGGGTTGAGGGGGTGGTAGTAGAGGAGAGGCTTGGAAACTACTTAATATGTAAGGAAATTCGCAAGATAGCAGGCCTTCTGTGTAGACTGTTTCTTCCCATAGGTTGGGTGCCCCATCTGCGTCAGCCCTTCTGACCAGGCAGATTGCAGGTCAGCCATGGCTATGGGCAGGTGCAGCCCAGAATTGTGAATTCTTTTCCTTTGTTGATCACTGGGAAAAACCACCTTCCTGTGTTACATTACTGAGTGGATGGAGGCTAATCTTAGTGTTCTTCGGAAGCTGCCTGCAGTCAGAATGACCTTGTGTCTTCCTGAGAGCTTCTGAGCTTCCATTTCTGCCAGTTAATTTAATGGTTAATTATCTATCAGTGTGCACTTCTGTCTCCCTGCCTGCCTTTATTTCTGTGTGTGAGTTTCTTTTTGTCACTGCCCTCCTTTACCATTCTGTATTAGCTTTGTGTGTATGTCTTAGGCACATGAGACAGTTCAGCTAGTTGAAAAAAGTTTCTTTTAAACTTTTCTTATCATCCACCAGGTGACAAATGTATTTGTTGCTCCCATTTTTTGAGACAGGATCTCACTCTACAGTCCACGCTAGTGCTGAACTCACTATGGAGCCCAGATTGGCCTTGAACTCACAGCAATCCCCCTGCCTCAGCTTCCCAAGTGCTGAGATTACAGGTGTGCATCATCAGGCCCAGCTTATAGGGTACTGGGAGTCAAACCCAGTGCCTTGTACTAGCCAGGCAAGCACTGTAATGACTGAGCCTCCCTCCACTTTTTTTTTTTTTTTGCACTTCTGCCCTCCCTCACTGGCCTCCAACAAAAGGACATTCAAGCCTCATCTATAGAAACTTGACAGATACGTTCCCTAGAGAAAAGAAATACCTATGTCAGCTAGGCACATGTGCAGGGGCTGGGGGTTTCCTGAAGCTTGCTCAGATAAGGATAGCCCCAGGAGGATGGGTAAAAAGGCTCCATTTATCTTTGGAAGCTCCCTACACTATGCCCTCCACCATCCTCCAGCGGACCATCAGATCAGCTTGGGCCTGCCCATGGAAAGTGGGCAGCATTCCTCTTCCCCTTGCCCCCAACTCGTCTGCCCTTGGCTCTGTTTACCTTCCAGAAGCCAAGCTTTCTGTGCTTTTCAGGATGAGAACCAATGGATCTGAGGAACAGTACTGACAGGGGAGGCTGATGGGCTTTCTGAGACAATAACAACTAATATTGGGAGAACACTTTCCATTTTGCAAAAGTTCTTTCTTATGTGTTATTTCATTGGATAACCCTGGCAACCATGGGAAGAATGAAGTCCCTGTCACAGAGACAAGGAAAGTGAGGCTCAGCAGAGGGAGGTTACATGACTGGCCTAGTCATTTACTCAGCTCCTAGGTGGAGGAGCTGGAAGGATGCCTTTCCAACGACACCCAATGAATCACATGTTCATTCAAACTCACTGAGGGAGTTTTGGGGCTTCTCAGAGAGGAAGAGGAAGTACATACAACATCTGAGGATCTAGGCAACCAAGGATCAAAAATGCCCAAGGATCAAAACACACTTGATCCAATCCATACTAAACACAGATTTTTTTCTTGACATTTATTCCCTATATAATACTTTACAACAACTATTTACATAGCATTTATATTGTATTTGGTATTATAAGAACTCTAGAGATTATTTGAAGCACATAGGAGGAGGATGTGTATAGATTGTATATAAAAAACTATGCCATCTTATATAAGGAGATGAACCTCTATGATGTGGGTATGCATGGGAGTTCTAGAAGCAATTCTCGGTGGATACTGAGGGGCACAATGTCATATATTTGCAAAGAATGCTCTTCCTCACTGCATCCCCATATGAGTACCATTGTGATCTTTATTTTCCAGATGAGGACACTGAACATAGAGAAAATAACTTGCCTAGGTACAATTAAGTGCTACATGATTTGGGTCAAGAGATTTGTGTTCAAGTTGGTTTGTTTCCACTACACTCTGCTATCCTTGAGAGAAATGAGAATCTGGGGTGTGGGCATATGGTTAAAGGACAGTCATCAGCCCTGTGCATCATGTGGAGGCGGTGCCCACAGAAGACAGGAAAGTGTGAGAGAGCCCATGTTTTCACTGGCTGGCAGGGCCCAGGTGGTTATGAGGATGCTCAGACAAACAGGAACACTAAACTCCTAACAAAGAGATTGCTTCAAGTACCCAGCATCTCCCAACAATGAGCCCTTCCTTTCTGAGGGCCCTGAGGCCACGCTACTGGTTCCTGTTTTCTGCTGGGTGCAGCCTGCTTCTGGGCTCACTTCTCAGAACAGACAGGAATGCAAGTAACTTGGGTGGGGTTTATAAAGAGCTAGGATGGAAGCTGTGTCCACCACTGAAATTACAAGCCTCCAAATAAAAGCTTCCAGGCTGTGGGTTGCACTGGAAGGGCAGAGGTCTTCAGCAGAGAGGGGCCTCCCCACAGTTCCAGTGACTGGAGTAGTGTTATACAATTAGGAAGCCAAAGAAAAGCCAATCAGCCAACCTTGCTCAGCCTCAAACACCTCACACACTCCCACCCGTGTTCCTGTTAGTGGCAGGTATTTTTAGAGTCCTGAGCTCATGGTGTTAAAGCATCTGCCACATGCCTGAGGGCTGAGAAGGATTCAGCCCTATTCAAAGGCAAGACTACTGGTGGTGGGCTGGGAAGCAGGGAGCAGGAGCCAAGTGGAATAATATTTCTGGGCTAACCCTGCTTCCTTCTCACTGACCTCCACTCATTTCCCAGCCTGCTCTTACTTTCTTCCTGTTCAGAGCACCAGTGAGGTTAGGAGAAATGAAGTCTATTCTGTGTCTGCAGATACAAAGCAGTCCTCAAGGGCTTATGTCTTTCAGTATAACCAAACTCAGATGTTCTCTCAAATTGCCCTGGCAGATAACTAGGCTACTAGGCCTCTTAGAGTGTTGGTGGTGATGATGATGATGGTGATGATGGTGATGACGAGGACAACAACCTCAATGACGAGTGATCTGATGTAGAGACTTTTCAGTTTAGCTGGCCAGGTGCCAAAAGCACTGAAGAAGCAATTCGAGAATATATATTTAAAATGGTGGGATATGGACTTAAAATGCAATAGGAATTTTTAAGAAAAGAAGAATTGAAGTTGGAGAAGGCTTAAGAAGGAGGAGGCATGATCTGAGCCTTCAAGAATGGGTGAGATTTGGATACGGCAAAAAGGGGCTGGAGGAATGTCATAGGGGTTAAAGCACTTGCCTAGCAAGCATACAGCCCTGAGTTCAATTTCCCAGCACCACATAAAACTGGGATTGGTGGTGCACCCCTGTAATCCCAACACTCGGAACCCGAGGCAGGAGGACTGCCATGAGTTCAAGGCTAGCCTGGGCTACGTAGTCAGCTCAGGACCCGTTTGGGCTACAGACCGAGACCCTGCCTCAAGGGAAAAAAAAGGGGGTAATCAAATCTGGAGGAGGGAAAGTGGTCCAGTAGGCATAAAGGTGCAGAGGTGGGAATGAACCAGGTTTAGTCAAGTAATATGAACCCAGGTTGGTGTGTGCGGGGGGGTCAACTTACATCAGAAAAAAAATTCCATTTGATGTCACATGCAATAGAGGGCTATTATAATTTCCTGAAGAGCAAGATGATGTATGGATACAAAAAGGTGGGAAAGCTAGTCCGAAAGACTAGGAACAAGGACAGGAGGGTCTGAATGAAGGACGTGAAAACTAAAACAGAAGTGGTAACTCTCAAGGTCACACCAGAAGAATTTGGTGGCCATGGAAGTAAAGGATGATGATGGAAATTCTGGACAATGAAAACTGATGATCAGAAAGATGACTCTGATGACTCTGGGGCCTTTTAAGATCTTCACTCAGCAAATTCGATTATACTTACTAGATTATGCTTACTGACTGCTAACTCGAAATAAAGGATATACTTTGTTTTAAGAGCCATAGTAGTCAAATAGGGGCCATAGTCAAATTTTGACAACTGGGAACTGTATAGAGCCTTGGGACCATCATTCTAAACATGAATGTGTCTTGCCAAAAAGTTGGATGGATGAAAGGGGGAAAAATAAAACCAGAATGCAAGGTGTGTGGACTCCAGGGTACCCACTGGGAGTTGTATCCTCACCTGTGTTACTGATACCAACTATTTTCCTTTATTAATTAGCCTTTATCTCAAAAGGAAGGGTACCAAAAAAGGCAGGGTACAGAAGAAAACTCTATTGAATTAAATTGTCTTCTATGTAACAAGAAGTGAATTTAAAAGTTTATTGAGCTAAATGGTGAGATTTTTAAACACTTTGTTTTCTTTTAAAAGTAATTTGAGTTGGTGTGGTGGCAGATGTATCCCAGCACTCTGGGAAGCTAAGGCCTGCAGATCACGAGTTGAAGCCCAGCATGGACAACTTAGTGACTTGGTGACACTCTGTCTTAAAGAGTAAGAAAGAATAGGCTGGACATGGTGGCACACTCCTGTAATCCCAGCACTTGGGAGGCTGAGGCTGGAGTATTTCCTTGAGTCGAAGGCTAGCCTGGGGTCCATAGTGAGTTCAGGACCAGCCTGGGCTATAAAGCGAGAGCCGGTCCCCCCCGCCCCCCTCCCCCCAAAAAAAGAGTGAGAAAGGGCAGGGAATGTAGCTCAGTGTGAAGTCTCTGAGTTCAATCTCCATTACTGCAAAAAAGAAAGAAAGAAAAATAAAATTTTAAAAAGGTAATAATACATGCCTGCAGGAGAAAACTGGGAAATTTTTTAAAAAGACAATAAATGATCATGTACAATCCCATTGCCTATAAATCACCATTAATATTCTGATGTATACACTTCCATGCACTTTAAGAAATTGAGACCATAACTTATGAATTTTAATTTTAATTTTACATATCGTATCCCTTTCACCTTCCCACCCTCTCTCTGCTCCGCACTTTCCCTTTCCACAAAGGCCATCTTCTTTCTTCCATCTCTCTTTCTTTTTTATGACTTGTTTTTCTCATATTAGAGAAACTATACAATATTTAACCCCTGTGTCTGATTCATTTTGCTATGCACGGTAGTCTGAAGATGCATCCATTTTCCTATAAATGACTCAAATGTGTCACACTATGGCAGAGTAGTACTCCATTGTGTATATATACCACATCTTCTTTTTTCATTTATCTGTGATGGAACATATTGGCTTCTTCCAAGATTTGGCTAATTATAAGTACTGCTACTATAAACATGTGTATGCATATATCATTGTTGTATTATGATTTTAACTCTTTTGGGAAGATACCCAGAAGAGGTATAGCTGGGTCGAATGGAATTATCTATTTGCAGTTTTTTGAGAAAATTCCATGCTCCTTTCCATAGTGGTTGTACCACTTTACAGTTCCACCAGCAAGGCAGGAGTGTTCCTTTTTTCCTACAGCCTCGCCAGCATTTGTTGTTTTCTGAGTTCTTAATAATAGCCATTCTTACTGGAGTTAGATAAAACCTCAGTGTTATTTTGATTTGTGTTTCTCTGATGGCTAAAGACGCTGAACATTTTTTCCATGTATTTATGGATCATCCGGACTTTGGTGAAGTATTTATTCATTTCAGATTCCCATTTTTTGATTGAGTCCTTTATTTTGGAGGATCTAATTTTTTTCAGTTCTTTGCAAATTCTTGATAATAGTCCTCTGTCTAAGGAGCAGCTGGCAAAAATTTTTTCCCCCATTCTGTGGGTGTGCTCTTCACTCTGTTGTTTCCTTTGCTGTGCAGAAGCTTTTTAATTTCATATAACCCCTTGTGCTGATTCTTGGTGTTATCTCACATGCTTTTAGTGTTTTATTGAGAAAGTACTTGCCTATGCCTATCAAGGATGTTGCCTATTTTTTTCTCCAAACAAGTTCAGTGTTTCTATTTTACTGTCTAACTCTTTGATCCATTTCGGTTCTATTTTGGTGCATGGTTAAACATGTGAGTCTTATTCCACTCTTCTGCCAGTTTTTCCAGCAATCATTTGCTAAGGAGGCTATCTTAACTCCAGCATATGCTTTTGATCCCTTTGTAAAAGATCAAATGGTTGAAGGCACTCAGGGATGTTTCTGCATCCTAAATTCTATTCCATTGGTCCACCTGTTTTTGAGCCAATACCATGAGGATTTTTGGTTTTTTTTAATCACTGTTGCTTTGTAATATAATTTGATGTCTGGTATTGTGATGCCTTCTGCTTTTGTTTTACTGTTTTGGACTGTTCTGGCTATTCTGGGTCTCTTGCGGTTCCACATAAATTTTTGGATCATATTTTCTAGTTCTGTGTAAAATGTTGGTTCTTTGTTTGAGATTGCATTAAATCTGTATATCAACTTAGGTAGTGCCTCTTGATAATGTTGGTTCTGCCTATCCAGGAACAGAAACTGCTTTTATCAGCTTGAGGTGAGATCCTTCTATACCTATTTCCATCAGATTTTTGATCAGGAAGAAATGTTCCATTTTGTCAAAGGCTTTTTCTACATCTATTGAGATGATCATATTGTTTTTTGCTTTGCTTTTGTTAATGCTACATTAATTGATTTGCATGTGTTGAAGAAGCCTTGCATTCCTGGGATGAAACCAACTTGGTTGTGGTGTATTATCTTTTAGGATTTTTTTTTTTGCATTCTTTTTGCAGTATCTTACTGAAGATTTCTGCATCTATATTCATTAGGAAATTGGCCAATAGTTTTCTTTCTTTTTTTTTTTTTCTAGTTTGGGGATCAAGATGATACCTGCTTTCAGGAAGGAGTTGTGCAGTATTCCCCCTCTTTCAATTTCATGAAAGAAAGGATCACTGGTGCTAACTTGTTCTTAAAGTTCTGATAAAATTCTGCAGTGAATCCATTAGGTCCTGGGCTTTCCTTTGTGGGTAGATGCTTTACTGCCTCAATTTCATCCCTGGTAATCATTCTATTCAAAGTTTTTATATCTTCTTGGTTTAATTTTGGTATATCATTATATGTCAAGGAATTTACCCATTTCTCCTGAGATCTTGAATTTATTGGAATACAGATTTTCAAGAGTTTCTTAAAATCCTCTGTATTTCAATAGTGCCTGTTGTGATTTCATCTTTTTGATTTTTTTCCTTCTCTTTTCTTGAGACAGGGTTTCACTCTGTAGCCCAGACTGGTCTTAAACTCACTGATGTAGCCCACCCAGACTGGCCGTGGACTCAGGACAATCCTCCCGTCTCAGCCTCCCAAGTGCTGGGATTACAAGCGTGCGCCACCACGCCCAGCTTTATGTGGTGCTGGAGAATCGAACTCAGGGTCTTGCCCTTGCAAGGCAAACACTTTAACCATTGTGCCATTCCTCTGGCCCTCTTTTTGATTTCTAATTGTACTGATATAGGTTTTTTCTTTCCATCTTTTGGTGACATTGGTTAGAGGTTTATCAATCTTATTTATCCTTTCAAAGAACCAGCTCTTTGATTCATTAATCTTTTCTATTTTTTAATTTCAATTTCATTATCTCCCACTCTGATTCTTGTAATTTCCTTCCTTCTACTGCCTTTGGGTTTGGCTTGTTTTTGATTCTCTAGAACTTTGAGCTGCATCATTAGATTGTTTATTTGGGGCTGCTCTTTTATTCATATGTGCATTCATAGATATGAATTTCTATCTTAGCACTATTTTCATTGTGTTCCACAGATTCTGGTATGATGTGCTTCCATTGTCATTTGACATTAGGAAGTTCTTGGTTTCTTTCTTGGTTTCTTCTGTGATTCATTCCTTGTTCATAATATATTACCTAATCTCCTTGTATTTGTATGTTGTCTGTATTACTTTTGCTATTGATTTCTAGTTTCATTCCACTGTGATCTCAAAGTATGCAGTGAATGATTACAGTTCTTTTGTATTCATTTAACCATGTCTCCTGTCCAAGGATGTGATCTATTTTGGAAAAAGTCCCATGTGCTGCTGACAAAAAGGTGTATTCTGTTGATGATGGATAGAAAAGTCTATAGATACTTAAGTCCATTTTCTCCATGGTGTAAATGTTTTAGCTCTGGTATTTCTTTATTGATTTTTTTGTCTGGTTGACCTGTCTATTTATGAGAGTGAGATACTGAAGTCCCCTGGTGTTATTGTATTGGGACTATTTAGCCCTTCATGTACAATAGTTTTTATTTTACATAACTGGGTGTGCTCACATTGGGTGCATAGATGTTTACAATTGTGAGCTCTTCCTGTTGGATTGTTCCTTTTACCAGTATATAGTGTCTATCTTTATCTATTATTTGTTTTGGTGTGAAGTTGCCAGTGTCTGAGAATAGCATAGTTATTCCTGCTTTTTTTCTGGGCTCTAGTAGTGTGTAGTATTAGTTTACAGCCTTTTACTTTCAGTCTCTGTGCTTCTTTGTGGGTGAAGTGTGTCTTTTGTGGATAACAAATAATTGGATTCTGTTCTTTTGATCCACTCTGCCATTCTGTGTCTTTTGATTGGCAACTTAAGACCTTTAGCACTGAGAATAATTGTAAGATTTTTACTGAATCCTGTCATTGTCATGTTCTTCTATTGTTGGTTCTTACTTTTTCTTTTATACTTTCTTTTTAGATGTTTCCTTTCCTCTTTGGTACTGCTCATCTTTTTGTCTCTAAGATTTCTTCAAGTATTTTCTATAATGCTGGTCGCACATTTCTTTAGGATTTCTTGATCATGAAAAAATTTTACTTTTCCAATTTTCAAGGATGACTTTGCCGGATACAACAACCTGATTGACATCTCTTTCTTTTAAAGTTTGCAAGATTTTGCTATAGGCTCTCCTGGCCTTTAAGGTTTGCATCGAGAAATCTGCAGTAATTTGAATGGGTTTGCCTTGGTAAATTATTGTCTGATTTTCTCTTACTGTTTTGATGTTGTCTGTGTTGAATTTCTAAGGTTTTAATTATGATGTGTGATGGTGAGTTTCTTTTCTGGTCAAGATTATTTGATGTCCTATAAGCTTCTTGTATCTGAATTTTAATTTCTTTTCCTAGATTTGGAAATTTTTCTTCCATGATTTCAGTGAACAAATTCTTTATACTTTTTGTGCTGTCTTCTGCTCCTTCTCCATTACCCTTAATTCTGAGGTTAGTTCTCCTTGAATCATCCATCAGCTGTGTCCAGACACCTTGCTCACATCTAATTTTGGTTTCATGCCTGATTAAAGCATCTGTTTCCTCAGTCTTGTCTTAAAGGTCTGAAATTCTTTGTCCTCACAATATTTGAGCCGACTTCCTCTACTTTCAAAAGAGTTTTTAATATCCTGAACTTCAGCTAGTTTCTTTTCAGATATACCACTTCTATATCAAAACGTTCCTTATATCTTGCATTCTTATTTGCCTCAGCCAACTTTTTATGTCCTCTATATACTCAGTAAGTTTTGTATTTATTAGAACCATTATTTATTTAGTAAATTCCTCTTTAAGCCCACTGATCACTACTTGTGTTTCTTTAAGAACATCTTGTTTGAACTATTTCATTTTTCACTTCCTATAGGTTCCACTATTTCAGGGCCCATAGCTTTAGCTTCTGGGGTCTTGGATACTTCAGTGTGTTCTACTGTCTTGTCTTACCATGATTCCAGTGCTATTTTCCTTCTCTTTAATGGCCTAACTGAGAGGGTATATGGCAAAGGCTGAAAGCCCTCTGAGATCTGTACTAGGAGTAGGCAGTGAGGGGGCCTAACAGTCTGATGGCTTCTAAGATGTCTTGTTCACACTTGCCCTCTCAACAAAACTCTCCCATCTGTCCCACCTTCTCTCCCTTGACGGCAGGTCTCTGCCCTCTGAGGTACTCCCACTACCACCTGAGCCATGCATATGCATTTTTTCTGTGTGTGTAGGCTGGAGATTGAACCCAGGACCTTTAACACTGAGCTACACTCCTAGCCCTGAAAAATTTTGTATCCTGTTTTTTTTTTTCACTTGTATTTTGTGAGCACTTCTCTCACCACTTAGTCTTTGAAAACATTATTATTGAGATGGGGTCTCGCTCTGTCGTCCAGGCTGGTTAAATGCATTATTTTAAATGACTGTATAGTAGCTCATTGTGTAGATGAGTAAATTTGGTATTACTCCTCTCTCAGGTTTAGATTGTTTCCTTTTTTCAGCACTAGGGATTAAACCCAGGGCATGTGCATGGTAGGCAAGAATTGAACCACTGAACTACATACCCAGTCCTTTATTTTATTTTGAGATAGGATTTTGCTAACTTGCCCAGGCTGGCTTCAAATTTATGATCCTCTAGCCTCAGCCTCCTGAGTAGGTGGGATTACAAGTGTGCACCATCATGCCCAGCTGCTACTTTTTTTTTTTTTTTCTGAGATAGTCTCACTGTGTAGTCCAGGCTGATCCTGGACTCACTATGCGGCCCAAGCTGGCCTCAAACTCATGGAAATCTTCTTGCCTCAGCTTCCTAAGTGCTGGGACTACAGGCATGCACTACCATGTCTTGCTAATTTTTTAATGTAGTGCTGGGATCAAACTCAGGGCCTTGCATGTGCTAAATAAGCACTTTAATCACTAAACTATGCTTCCAGTCTCTGTTATCTGTTTTTCTTTAAGTATAAGTAACACTTGTGTAAGATCTTTGCTCACAATTGAGCATATCTTGACATACACACACACACACACACACACACACATATATTTTATATATATATATATATTTATATATATGTTTTTTTCAGTGCAAGGGATGGAACTCAGAGCCTTCACACTCAGCTATACCTCCTGCCATTTGGATTTTGAGACAGGGTCTTCCTAAGTTACCAACTTGTTCAGGCTGGGCTATATCCTGTAATTGTCCTACCTCACTATCTCAGAGTACACATGCACTACCAGGTCCAGTGCTGCCTACTTTTGTATAAATTTCTTGTAGTGGATTATTTTTAAGGTTCTTAACAGCATTGCTAAATTACTCTCCAGAATAGCTATCCAATTTATGTCTTAGTTTTCATCTAAAAAACTTCAGATAATTCAACCTGCTATGGTTTGGGTCTGGAGTGTCCCCCAGTACTTCATGTATTTGGATGCAAAAGTCTCATGTGTTTGGATAGAGTAGGATAACTGGAACCTTGTGCTGCTTGGCTGGAAGGGGCAGACGCTTGGAGTTTGACCTGGAAAGACTGTGTCAACTTGTTGAGACTGGGGAGTGCCCTGAGCAGACCTTGCTTTTTTATTGACTTGTGGACCAGGAAGTGAGGGAGGGGCACCCACTCTCTGTGTAAGGGGGAGCCCAACTGGCAGCTTTCACCCAGTAAAGAAGAAACATGATTAGATCTTCCTGGGAAAGTTCTAGCGTTGTGTGAGTCTCCAAATTACTTTGGTATTTGTTTAACTTGGTTTCTCTTTGCAATGGGGCGAGCAGCTCTCACCCATGCATTACCACTACCTGCTTCCACCTGTGCCAGCTGCATGGAAATGGACTGTGTGAGACCTTTTGAAACTGTGAGCTAAATAAATCTCTCCTCCTCTAAAAAGTAGATGTCAGGTATTTTCTCCAAGTAACAAATAAGTTAAGACAAAACCCAAGATTTTTTTTTATTTTCTTCTTTTTCCTTTTTTCAGTAGTGGGATTTGAACTCCAGGCCTGCACACACTGAGCTACATCTTTCTCCCATTTTTCAGGTTTGATTATGAGACAGGGTCTCTGAGTTGCTGAAGTGCCCAGGCTGGGCTGGAACTTGCAGTCCTCCTGCCGCAGCTTCCCAGAATTCTAGAATTACAGGCCAGTGCCACTGGGGCTCGTTCCTGATTTTTAGATAACAATGTTAAGAAAATCTTGACAAACTCTAAAACTTCTTTACAGTTTAGTAAGTCCATTAGGTTGATCCGCCAAGAATCATTTCCTGTATCTAGGCGTATAACCTCATTTCCTAATGCTACATATAGAACCATGTTTTCTTCTGTTTATGTTTCCTTTTCTGACCACATATGGATTTCTGTATGTTCCAGGTTCAGGTGTGGGACACAGCAGGTCAGGAACGCTTCCGCAAAAGTATGGTCGAGCATTACTACCGCAATGTTCATGCAGTGGTCTTTGTCTATGATGTCACCAAGATGACATCCTTCACCAACCTCAAAATGTGGATCCAAGAATGCAATGGGCATGCTGTGCCTCCACTAGTCCCGAAGGTGCTTGTGGGCAACAAGTGTGACTTGAGGGAACAGATCCAAGTGCCCTCCAACTTAGCCCTGAAATTTGCCGATGCCCACAACATGCTCTTGTTTGAAACATCAGCCAAGGACCCCAAAGAAAGCCAGAATGTGGAGTCGATTTTCATGTGCCTGGCTTGCAGGTTGAAGGCCCAGAAATCCCTGCTGTATCGTGATGTTGACAGGCAGCAGGGGAAGTTGCAGAAACTGGAGTTCCCACAGGAAGCTAACAGTAAAGCTTCCTGTCCTTGCTGAAACCAAATGGTGTAAATATAAGAAATTACTGGAGTTTTTTCTTTCCTTTTTTTCTGTGCCTGCATAATACTGATACCTGCTTGTTTCCATACAAATTGATGTCAAAATAAAATTTGTATAGATTATCACATGCCTTATGTCTTGCTTTCCCCAAGAAGACATTTCTTTTTTCTTCCTTTTTTGTCGGGTTGGAGGTGGAACTTAGGGCCTTGAGCATGACAGGCAAGTGTGCCACTAGTGATGTACACCCTCAGCCCCAAGGAATCTGATTGTGATGAGAGATCTGCCCTGCCGATGTACATTCCCTGACAGCTTTCTATGGTACATGAAATTCTCATTGTTTGAGTCACTTCTTCAGGACTAATTCATTCTCTCAATGTCATCAGTGGGCAGAAACACACAAACCAGATTTTTTTTTTTTTCTTGAGACAGCGTCTTGATCTATAATGCAGGCTGGCCTCAAATTCATGGCAATCCTCCTGCGTCAGCCTCCTGAGTGCTGGGATTACAGGCATGTGCCACTACACCTGGCTTTATGTGGTGCTGGGGAATCAAACTCAGGGCCTTGCTAGGCAAGTGCTTTAACCGCTGTGCCATCCCCCCAGCCCCCAAACCAAATATTCTTTCTAGAGAGAAATAATGCATGTGCGGCAAGATGAAGTCTTGAAAGGACATGTGGACTCAGTGTCGCCTAAATTGTACAGGTGTGTGCCTTGGATGTCCAGATTAGCTCTTCCTGTTTCCTAAAGTTTGCAAGTGAAAGACATAGAGCTGGGTGTGGTGGTACGCTTATAATCGTAGCATTCTAGGAGGCTGAGACAGGAGGATCAGCAACTTAGCAACTCAATAAGACTCTGTTTCAAAGGAAAAACTGAAAACAGTTGGAGATGTATCTCATTGTGAAGGCTCTGTGTTCAAACTCCAGAGCTGAGAAAAAAAAAAAAAAAAGGCAGAGCTTACATTGCCTGGTGGGCCCCATCAGAATAGTTACATCCTGCCTTCCATTTTTCATCAAGCTGACTCAACACCAAAAGGTTTTTTTTCCCCTTTCCCTTTACTGGATGAGGCAGGGCTCAAGCCAACAGAGACCTCTGCTGGATTCTATGCAATATATGTAACAAGAGGATATGTCCCTAGTGTTTAAAGGCCCTATGACCTAGTAACAGGATGAATGTACACACTGAAATTACCTGAGAACCAGAATTAGAGAACATTAAGTACAAGGCTGTGCTATAAGAACTGAGAGCATAATGTGCTTAGCATCAGAAAGAACTCTCAGGAAAATAATTGGCCTTATTTTGTGTGAATAAACTGTAACATTGGATTGGTAAAAAGGAGGGAGGCAGGAGTGACCTTAGGGTTGGACAGGAGGATAACTGGAAGCCTGGTCCAAGGACAGCTGTGCAGCACCGGTAGGAAGTTGAGGTGGGGGAGGGCCTGTGCATCAAGCAGAACAGTTTGTACTAGGCTGCTGAGCCAATGGGAGCTTTGGGTGGTTCTCCAGCAAGAGAGTCCTGCAGTTAATTCTCACACATTTGGTCCTATATATGTGAGAGTCCCTTGTCCAGTTGTTAATGAAAGTAAAAGTGGCCAGTAAAAACATAACCTACCATAGGCCAGAGAGTGTCTTTGTCAGGGGGGTGTGCTCCTTCATGGGGCTCTCTTGTTGAAATCTTTCTGTCAGAGTCCTAGGATGCCAGCTTCTGAGTTGCTTCCTCAGTTAGGCATATGCAGCTCTGCCCCCAGACAGCAAAGAGTAACATACAGAAGGTGGATTTACACCCACAAAAGAGCCTGTTGGGTCTTGCCTGGCTCATTCCTGCAGCCTTCTCTCCACTTCACCTCAGGCTCAGCTCAGTTCCCAGTCTTCCAAACCTACTTAGTACTCTAGTTACAGCTGGTTTTCTTATCAGTCATCCCCATCTAACACCTTGCCCGTATGTATCTCACTCAAGGGTAGAGACCTGTGGTCAGTGGACATGCTGCGTGATGAAACCCTGCTTGCTCTGCTTTTCCCAAGTGCTATAACACATAACCTTGTCTCACACTCTAGGTGCTGACACCTTGCTCAGGACATGTCCTGCTGTTGTACATTTTGGTTACTGAGACCTAGGTGCATGGCCAGACAACCTCTCAGTGACTGTTCTAATGGACACATTTCTGTTTGGATCCTGGACCCTCTTGGACCTCTTTCTGCTGGTCGCAGGACTAAGATGATTACAATCCTAGTCCTCTAACCAGAGTAACCTCTTCTCAGACCCAGAGAGCCTCTATGACAGCTTTCAAGCATTCAACAAACATTTATTGAAAACTTAGTATGTGCCACTGCACTGACCTACGCTCCAGACATACACAGGCAAACAAAATCCTGCTCTTAGAAAGGAGAGACACTAACGATAAAGCCAGGTGTCATAGTCTCAGCACTCCGGGTGGTGAGGCAAGAAGGCCGCAAGTTCAAGCCTAGCCTGGGCAACACGACAAGACCTGGTCTATCCTAGTAACTTCCCTGTTGCTGAGACACAATATGCATCTTCCTTAAAGGAGAGGTTTATTTTTAGCTCACAGTTTAAAGGAATCAGTCCAGTCAGGTTCAGCTGGCAATGGTGAAAAGGATAGTGGGAGGGTCTAGCAACAGGAAAACTATTCATAGCATGGTAATATAGGAAGCAGAGAGTAAAAAGGAGCCAGGAGCAATATATATATATTCTTCTGTGTTATGTCCTCTGACACAGTCCTGAGAAGGCCCCGCCTCTATACAGCACACAAAAATCAATAAATTAATCCACCTGGTCTAATTAGTCCCACGATCCAATCACTTTCTAAATACTTGAGCCTTGGGGGCTCACTCCAGATCTAACACCACTGTATCAAGAAAAAAAAAAAAAAACCCTGAGGCTTCAGCTCAATGTGAAGGGGCTGGGTTCAATCCCAAAATCCTTAGTATCAGAAAAGGGAGGAGGGAGAGGCAGAGAAGGAGCAGAAGGGAGGGAAGGGTGTGGAGTGGAGGGGAGGAGAGAGTGTTGTAAAAGGGTTAAGCAAATAGAAAGTAAGGGACATAGCGGAGGACAACATTATAGTTAGGTCTATCAAAGACTTCTTTGAAGAGATACTTCTTTTTGAGACAGTGTTTCACTCCACAGTCCATGCTCACCTCCAACTCAACAGCAACTCTCCTCACTCTCTTGAGTGCTGTGATTATAGGCGTATGCCACCACACCTGCCTTATGTGGTATTGGGGAATGGAACCGGGGCCTTCCGACTGCTAGGCAAGCACTTAACCACAGTACTATCCCTCCAACTCTCTGAAGATATATTTTAGCAGAGAATTAAATGAAGAAAACCAACCACCTGTGACACTGTGGGATCTATGTAGAGAAAAGCAGCAAATGCCAAGGGCCTGAGGCAGAAGTGAGGTTGTCATATTTAAGGGACAGAAAGGCTAGAATGACTGCAATAGAGCATGCAAGTGAGAGAGGTAGGAGATGAGGTAGAGAAACAGGTAAGGAAGTCCAGATCTATGGGGACCCTGTGGGCTGTGATTGGGAGTTGGGCTTCTTAACTACAGTGAGAAACCAGTAACTTTAACACCATCTAGACTCAGGAACTCTTCGAAAGACTCAGCAGGCTTGTTGACCTGAAAGAAGGAAGAGCTTCAACTTTTTCTGAGCTCCTCTGACAAAAATAGACACCCTTTCAGGGAAAAAGCACCTCCAGGCAGCCACTTCCATGTACCTGGCCTTCACCTTAAAAACCACTCTGAAAATTTGCTGGCTGTCACCTTTGGGTCCTGCCAAGTCTCTGTTAGGTCTCAGTGCATAGCAGGCACTTACCAATCCTGCCTCCTTCTATCCTGTCTCACCCAGATTCTGTCCCTTCCCACTGCATGTGACTTCTCCTTAGCCACCTGAGGACAGTGAAGAAGTTCTGGGACTCGCCACTATGGTTCCAAGAAACCTCAGTCCCAGGTTCTTCCTAGATCTCTCTTCTCTTCTTAGTGTCCCCAGTGCCTTCCTACATGGTAAAACACTGGGGAGTTGATTTCCAAAAAGGAGGCAGGAAATTTGAATGGGACTCAAGCACTGCTGGTAAGATTCCTTTCCCAGCCCTAATGCTGAATGATGGCAAGAGATGACACAATGGTGCTTAGGCCTCCCTCAGATCAAGGTAAAAGAGTGGACAGCAGACTACACCCACAGCATATGTGACAGAAGCGAACCCACAAGGCCTGGGAACCTAAGTCCTTGCTATAAGGATGGTGAAAAGTGGAGGCACTCAAAGGAAGTGATTGCTTCCAGGTTCATTTGGCCTTCGTATATTTCTGATGGCCACTACCTCTCCTCTTCAGCTCTCCTTCACTATCCAGACCCATACTTTTGGGTCTTTGCTTGTGCTACAGAGCACGATCTAGAGACGTAATTACTATCATTTGAATGCCTAGTATGTGCCAGACATTGTACTGACATTCATTCATTACCTTGTTTAATACTCCTTTAATTCTAGGAGGAAAAGACAATATTTTCATGAACATGATGTTCTGCCCAGATACCTCCAAGATGTTCAATGTTCAAATGTCAGCTCCAGGCCAAGTAAGTCCTTATTATCCTTGGACAACAGTTGAGGATCACAGAACCAGCTGGATTTTGTTATTCAGGGGGTTAGGGTCCTTAAAACTGCCCCGCCCCACAATATCTCCTTGTTGACTCAGGCCCTGGCTCCTGCCTGAGACCTGGTTTTGGGCCAGCTCAGGTAGTCTGAGGACCGTCGCTCTGTAGGGTCTCTCAGTGTGACAGCCCAGGGCCAGATGCTGCTCTGAGCACCACTGCCTGGAACATGCACGAGGGATCTCTGGCCCACATCAGCAAGCAGCTCACTCACCCCGTGTGAAAGGACTGGGTCCAGTCATGTGTTGGGCTTTGGGAGGATGTGGACATGTGTGGGGTTATCAATGGGAAGCCTCAGCGTTTTCAACGCTGACCAGCAGAACCAAACAGAGGCTGGTATTCATTCTCTGTGACACCAGAGGGAACAGAGTTGCTGCCTAACTCGTAGAGGCCTCCTCTTGACTGGTAGGCTTGGCCTAGGCTTTTGAACCACTCTCAAGTCCGAGTCGTTTCGTCTGTCCATGTCCCCAAGGGCTAGTGCTGGGACAGCAGGACTAAGATGGAACAGAAATTGGATTTGTGGCTCCTGGAAATCAGCAGGGAGCTTAAAGTACAGATTTCTGATAGATCAGTCCCAACCACTCTGGTGTAGAAGCTGTAGGTGCAGGAACTTGTATTTTAAAAATGTATAAAGAGGGGATGGAGGAAGGGCACAGGGTTAAAGTGCTTGCCTTGCAAATGCTAAGGCCCCGAGTTCAATTCCCCAGCACCACATAAAGCTAGGCATGACAGCGCCTCCCAGCACTTGGGAGGCTGAGGTAGGCGAATTGTTCTGAGTCCAAGGCCAGCCTTGGCTACACCAATGAGTTCAGGACCAGCCTGGGCTACAGAGTGAGACCCTGTCTCAAAAAAAAAAAAAAAAGTATGAAGATCTTTTGGCACTGGGGATTGAACCCAGGTCTTCATTCTGAGCTACACCTGCAGATCCTTTCTACAGTTTGAGACAGGTAAGTTGTTAAATTGCCCAGGCTGTGATCCTTCTGCTTCAGCCTCCCAAAGTACTGGGATTACAGGCTTGTGCCAGCTGTACAGACGATTCTGATGTGTTGCGGGAGAAGAGGGCAAGCTACCTCCAGATTTCATGAGCTCTAAAATCAGAAACCATCTCTCCTGAGCCAGTTTCAAAACTAGCTAAATGAACTCAAGACAATCTGGGTAACCAGGGAACTCAACATGGTGACAGATCCTTCTAGGCTTCAAACAGGGTAAATGAAACTGTTCTGCTTATACCCACTATCTTTAGGCTGCCTGCCTGAAACTTGCAGGCAACTGAAGGCTGATCTAGGACAACAATACTCCTAAACTAAGTACCACTCTAGATGCAAGAGAGAGAAGTTGGTCCATTCAATGAAGAGATTACATGTTTGCTTTATGCCTCCTGCTGGTAAACTTGGGAAGGCAGCACTGAACCTTTCCTGGGATGTTCACATAAACAGAAGAAACTAAATCTGGTCCCAATGTGGGCACTTAAGACACCTGGAATGGAAGAGTACTCTTACCAAATGAAACGGGATGAAGATGCACTGTATCTACCCATGCAAAATCACTAGGGCTTAATCTTCTAAGGGAAGCCTGTGAACTGTGTTGAGAGAGATTAGCCTAGGACCAGAGAAAGAGACAGGGAGACCTTGAGAAGCACTTCACTCACCCAGATAGAAGGCAGGTAAGTAAGCAGTCCAACAGCACTAGAGAGATGCTTTTAAGCCAGGATTCAACTGAACTAGAGTAAGAAATAGACTTCATGAATGGATATGATGCTACCTGGTACTTAATCTCTTCCTCAGTAATAAAGTAAGTTTTGTGGCCTTCTGAATTTAATTGTAAAGTAGAGAAGAAGCTTCAGGTAAATGCTTCAATAGGAAATCTGGCCAAAGTACACTTTTCCCACCAAGTGGGAGGCCTGGTGCTTCAGATAAAGAGAAGCTTCCCTGGTTATCACTGTCCTGCCTAACCTTCCAGAGAGATTACTGAATGGCAGAGATGAAAGCCAACTGTTGGGGAAAGATCCACTCTATCCTCCTTAGTTCTCTGGTGAACTCTTCAGCTGGGTTTAGAAAACCAGGCAATACAAGAGCTGTTTTTTAAAAAGAGAAAAGCATGAGGGGCTGGAGGAATAGCTCAGTGGTTAAAGTGCTTGCCTATCAAGCTCAAGGCCCTAGGTTCCATTCCTAGCAATACGTAAGCCAGGCATCATGGCGCATGTCTGTAATTGTAGCAGTAAGGAGGGTGAGGTAGGAGGATTGCCATGTGTTTGAGGGCAGCCTGGGCTCATTATAATGAGTGCAGAACCAGCCTGGACTACAGGATAACACCCTGCCTCAGAGACTAAGTTAAGAGTTCTTACACAGATTCACTGCAGTGCCCAGTGGTCAAGGCTATTTTCCTGCCTTCACATGTGAAGGACAGTTCTCCTGAAGGAATCTTCATGACTTGTTGCACGTGGGAAAACAAAGGTCAAATGGTTCTTCCTAAAGTTACAGTTCTTCAGGTGATTTCAGCTTAAAACAATCAATAAAACAATTTGGCATATTTTGAAATGTCACAGCTCAGGGCTTCAGGACCAAGCCTAGTTTTCAGCCTGTTTTCTACTGACATGAGTTTTTAATGGTGGCAACATTACTATATACTACTAAATACTGTTATGTGTTTAGCATGAGATGTCATATTTGTCATAATAGCCTGTGAGACAGAGAATGATCTAAGTATCTTGCCCAGGGAGATATGGCTGCCAAGAGCTGGAGCAAAGTACAACCAGTTTTAACTGTACAGCATGAACTACAATGTTAAACTTCTCTTATCCTTCTCTTGAGTCTGAGAGAGGATGAGTTCCTAGAGTTGAGGTTGATGGCCCTTATGTCTATTTTATTGAGGATAAGCAGCAGATTAGATGGGAGTTGATGCTAGGGTTTAAGCTGGTGAAGTCATTCTCATATCAAGGTTAGGCCCGGAACCTGGTGGTTGGGGCTAAGTAGTACCTGAGTATTAAACTAGTCTAAGGAGGGGAGAAAAGGGTAAGGGGATAGAAACCAGGTGACTCTTAACAATTAAAACTTTATTGTTTTCATTTTCCCTCATTTTTATTAATACATATATGCGATACATAATGTTTACAATGAACTTGAGTATTCTATGCACATATATATAACACCAACTTTACACACCCTCCCCCACCCCCTTGACTCCCACTAATCACACCCATTTGGTTCTATAGAATGCCTGAATTCTGGGTTTCCCAATCAGAGAAACCATGTGATATTTAACATATTTAATCATCTGCATCTGGCTCACTTCACCACTCAAATCACTTTTTAGCTCAGCTTCCTATCCCGAGAATGGGCTACAGTGCCCATATCTTGATGACTCTTCCTGTGAACAATTAAAAATTTAAAGAGATATTTCAGGGAACTTCTAGCACCATTTGAGAGTGGCAAGAAATGACCTGTAAGAGCCTTTTTAGTTCTGCATTTCTATAAACAAAAACAACGTGACTGTGTAATACTTTCTATGACCATATACACATTACGACAACTATGAAGACAATGAAGTGTTAAAAGTCTCTGGATATGGACTGCTTGTCTACACATCAAAACTCAGCTTTGAATCATGTGTATCTACGACAGAAAATGCCGATAAGATTAAAACCAGGACAGAAAGATGATGTCTTTGTAAAGAAATTATTTCCTAATACCACTTATTTTCAGAATGATGTTATCATGTAATTTTCCTCATTTTAAAAAGGGGATTAAAATAATTTTACGGGCATTTTATGGAAGGTTTATATAAGACAAATACACTTTATACATAAACATTTGTATACATGCTTTTTATGTTCTCTGGTATAAAGGGCATCAGAAAGAAGTGAAAAAGGTCATTTAGGCTTTCCCCACTTAACTTTTAATACTGCTGTGTTATCTATTTCTCTCTTCTTTGTGGTCCTACAGCTTGAGCCCAGGGCCTTCACACTGAGTTACACACCAGCCCCCCCCCCCCCTTTTCTTGGGTATGTTGTTTTTAAATGATTGAGGTCATAAATCATGTGGTAAAATAGAACACAATTTGCCAGATACTTTAAATATGGAGATTCCAAGGGTTGGAGGAAGAGCACAGTGGTTAGAACACTTGCCTAGGAAGCACCAGGTCCTGACTTTGATTCCCTAGCACCAGATAACCTGGGCATGGTGCATGCCTGTAATCCAAGCAATGGGGAGGCTGAGGCAGGAGGATTGCCATGAGCTTGAGGCCAGCCTGAGCTACACAGTGAGTTCAGGATGAGCCAGAGCTATGGAGTGAGACCCTGTGTCAAAAAACAAACAAACAAACCAACAAACAAAACACTGAAACACAGAATGTATTCTATGGGTGTAAATATGTCTTTGTACAAGAAAACAATAGGTGAGAAGAATGATCTCTCTAATCAGCTATTTCAAGCAGCCGGCAGCTGAGATCAAATGAATTCATATGTAACAAGAGGTCTTTGGCTGAGACTCTGGTAGCATTTTGATTACAAGTTTAAACAAATTTTTTATTTGTATTTCTTATGCTAGAAATTCGTTTACATACTGAGCACATACAGCTTGGGGATTTGGTGCATACTGTATCATTGTTGAACTTTTCATCTTTTCTCCCTTTCCTCATCTTCAACTCCCTTTCCCATCTCTAAAAATCTATTTCCCTATTTCCTATCATCCTACATTTTGTTTAGTCATTTATATTTTAGTTTTCTCACGTGAGAGCAGGTCATACTTTTTGTGGCTGGTTTATCTCAGCATTAGTCTTGAGGTGTACTCATTTTCCTACAAATGCTTCAAGTCTTTCTTTATGGCACCATAATACTTCACTGCGTTTGTCTACTGCATTTTCTTTATCCAGTAACCCACTGACAGACATCTGGGCTATTTCCAGTCTCTATGAGTTTTCCCAACTTATTTTTTACTTTTGATTTTGACAGTCTTACAAGGTTGCTAAGTTGCATAGGCTGGACTTGAACTTGTGATCCCCCTGCCTCAGCATTCAAGAGTGCTAGGATTACAGGCCTGCATAACACTAGGCTCGGCTATTTTCCTTTAACTCTTTATTTCTTCTGAGGCTCTGAAGATTTGCTAAGTAGACATTTCACTTTATTTTCAACATTTTACCATAGAGAAATTTATAATAAATAATGTTCTTTCTATGAGATAAATCTATTCAGGTAGAAACACTGGAGATGGAGAAAATGAAAATTAATGGGAAAAGAGCAATTCCAAGAGAGTGACAATATCACTAATCTCTAAGAAAGGAAGACATTTTTAATCATTTGAAAGGTCACTACAAAAGGTCACTTTACTACTGTTTTACACGTTTTCAGAAAACTAACTGTATTGGACAAGTAGTCAAAATTTCTGGAAGTGAATCCCAGGTAATAATGAACAGAGAGTTTTGTTTTGAAGATAGTGTCTTGCTCTGTAATCCAGGCTGGTCCTGAACTCACTATGTAGCCCAAGCTGGCCTCGAACACACAGCAATCCTGCTGCCTCAGTTTCCTGAGTGAAAGTCTTTTTTTTTTTAAATTGAAGCACGTCTTTTTAAATTGATGCACTGTGATAAAGTATCATCAACCTAAGAGTCTGCAGGAATATACTATAAGACCTGGGAACTATAATCCAGTTATGAATAACCAGTGTTGGTGAACTGCCACCAAAACTGTCAACGACAAATTTCCAGGGTCTCTTCTCAGTATTGGTGGTAGTAGTAACAGTGACAGTAGTAATAGCAACAATAGAAATGCAAACAGCTGGAGCAGTGTTAAGAGTAGTTGTACCATCAGCATCATTTTATTTTTTGTCATGCTAATGCCAAAATTAAACTCACATTTCTTAGAGCAGTCTTGCCAAGAAATTATCATCACTTGATAATTTCACAAATGAGGAAGCTGAGACTGGACAAGTCTAGGTAATTTTCTCGAGGCTACATACATAGCCAATTTAAATAGGACTCTTCTCTTTCTTTTGTAAGGGTCTTGCTCTGTAGTCCAGGTTGGTCTTACATAGCCCAAGTTGGCTTCAGCATCCTGAATACTGGGATTACAGCAGGTGCCACTACGCCCAGTATATGTGGAGCTGGGGATTCGACCTCAGGGCCTTGTGCTAGCTAGGCAAGAACTTTAACTGCTGAGCTATTTGTCCAAACCAATAGGACTCTTATTTCAAGGCTGCTCTCTTAATACCAGCATGTATCAGTGGCATGGATAAGCAGTTATCTTTCATTGTTGTGCATCAAAAGCAAGAACAGTTTCTCCAAGTGTGTCAATGACAGCAAACTGTTTTAGGTCGCCAAATACCAAAATGACAGGAGTTTAGGGCTTTAGAAAGGTCTCAAGATCAATAAATGAGGTATACAAGTATAAGGTGAAATAAGAAACAGTTAAGTATAATGCTATACGATTCAGGGAAAATGTCACAATCCCACTTAAAAAGATGATTATGACTAAAATGTATCCAGGAGCATTCATAGCCATTCTCTATAAATACAAATCTAAAGCCACACACATGCCTATAATCTCAGCACTTGGAAGGCTGAGGAATGAGGATCGTTGAGTTCAAGGCCAGCCTGGGATAATGAGAGTCTGTCCCTTTCTCAAAATGTATGCCAAAATTGAGACACCAAAAATCTAATGACAACTGAACACACACTTTTTATTTTTGAGGCAAGGTCTCGCTCTGCAGCCCAGGCTTGTCTTGAACTCATGGCAATCCTTCTGCCTCACACTCCCAAGTGCTAAGATTACAAGCATGCAGCACCACGCCAGATTTATGTCGTGCTGGGGAGCAGAACCCAGAGCCATTTGCTTGCTAGGCAAGCACTTTAACCAATGTGCTATCCCTCCAGCACCCAGAAGCTTCTCAAAAGAACTACAAATGTTTAATAGGTAAATAAAAACAAGGTCAGTATCTTTAGTCAAAGAAAAATACAAATTGAGACTAGAGATTCCATTTTGCTCCAGTCAGAATGACTATTAACAAGAATACAAAATACAAATATTGGCAAGGATATGGTGGAAAAGGTACTCTCATATACTGCTGGTGGGAATTTAAATATAGCCATTAGGAAAATCAGTTGAATGTTCCTTAAAAAAAAAAACCTAAAAACATAGGTACCATCTGATCTAGGTATAACACTCCTTGGCATATTACCAAAGGAATTAAAGTTAGTTTATGACAGGAAAGCCAGAATACCCGTGTTTGCTTATTGTTCACTATCCTGTTCAGAATCATCTAGATATGGAGCCCGCCTAAGCACTCATTAACAGACAAATGGATAAAGAAAATGTGGTATATACACATGGTGAGGTAATGACTCAGCCATAAAGAAAATTTTGCCATTTCAGGGAAAATGAATGGATCTGGAGGTCATCATGTTGAGAAAAGTAAGGCAAAATATGACAAGAAAGTAGAAGGGAAACTATTAGCTAAGAGGAAGGGAACAGGGGGAGGTAAAGGAGAAATGTATGGGTAGCTAATGGTGGGATGGACACCCAAAAACTGTCAAACTCGGGAGAGGGTGAAGGAAAGGAGTGATGAAAATGATCATGTATGAATGTGCAAAATGAGACTCATTAATATGTATAACCAATATAGACCAATAAGAGAGCCTGGGTTCTCTTATCTTTTAAGACAGGGTCTCATTAGGTAGTCCAGGCTGTTCTTTAAAGAACAATATATACAACAGGGTGAAAATACTAACTAGTTCCAACAAAAGTAAATAAAGCAGTAAGTTAATAAAGCAAGCATACTTGATCATAGTGGAGAGATTTAAGTGAACATCATCTGAAGCCTTTTGCCCCCATGTGATGTTGGGGATTGAAACCAGGTCCTCACACACAACAGACACTTGCTCTGCAACTGAGCTACAGTGCAGCCTCAGTCTGAAACACCTTGAATTTTAAGTAATTCTTTTTTTAAAGACAAGGTCTTGCTCTGTAGTGCAGGCTGGCCTTGAACTCATGGTAATCCTCCTGCTTCAGCCTCCTGAGTGCTGGCATTATTGGCATGCACCCTTATAGCTAGCTTAAATAATTCATATAAAAGACTATTTTCTCTAGTAAAAAAAGACTGGCTGCACCATGTATTTCTCAGACCTTACAAACAATACTTAGTGCATGAGATTCTTACTGATTTTTTAAAAACAGGAAAATGTGTATTATCCCCCAGTTAGATATTCTACCTTGATTCACGAAAGTGAGTGCAATGTCTAGCAGGCTTGTCCAACCTGCAGTTTGTCATATTTTCTTGCCCTTGTGTTTCTGAGTGAAGAGGACCTGTTGCTGGCCACATACAAAATGAACTATGTGACATAGTTAATGTATTTAAGTACTAAAACTTCCTAAAGCTTTTCATCATAACACTAGATCAAGGGCAAGAAAATAGCTTATGGGTTGAACATGACTGGCTCTAGGGGGCCATCTCACCACCACCACCCAACTACTAGAACATATAACTAATTATTATTCTAGATCAACATTCCCTAGCAATGAACATCAAGAAGTTATTACTGGAGGGCATTTTCCAGAGTCAAAACAAGTACACTCTAAATTCTCTCTTAAACAGTCATAGGCCACATATGTGGCATAAAAAGATACATATAAAAACTTTATTCTAGCATCACCTGAATTTATTTAACCATGAGGCCTGTATTTTGTGAAAAAAATTTTTTGGTATTTTAAGTAGGAATTGAACCCTATTGTGCATGCTAAACATACACTGCTGAGTTATATCCTTTATAAATTGTGTTAGTGCAAGATCCACCTACCTTTTACTACAGAAATAAAAACAGTATTACCTTTAGAAGACTGCCTGTAGCGTTAACTCTATCTGGGAGTAACTGGGGCATTTCATTTTCTGTGTCAACTCAAGTTTCTGGTATTGGGGAATTTGTAGGTGGCGTTTTTTTCTTTCAACTTTACTATGATACAATGAATAAATATTGTGTATTTAAAGTATATGACAAAGGCTAGAGGAGAGACAGTGGTTAAAGCACTTGCCTAGCAAGCCCAAGGCCCTGACTTCGATTTCCCACCACTACGTAAGTCAGGCATGGTGGCATATGCAGGTAAACACAGCCCTTGGGATGCTGAGGCAGAACTGCCACAAGTCCAAGGAGAGACTGGGCTACATAGTATGTTCAGGACCAGTCTAGCATACAGAGTGAGACCCTGCCTCAATTAACAAAACAAAATTAAGTATATAATGTTTCCATATTACGTATATGCTGGGAAAATTACCATTCTGAATTCATTTTCTAAGAACAAATAAGTGATGTTACGATTTGGATCTGGAATGTCCCCTCAAAAAGCCTCATGTATTTGGATGTAGTGAATTAATTATGGATTCCCTGTGCTGTTAAAGATGGGGCCTGGTTGGAAGGGGTGGATTATATATGTGCACTGGAAGACAGATGTTGTATAGATTACAGGCATGTGGTGGACAAGTGGTATATTACCGATTTTGGCAGTGTCACACATAACTGGGCTTGTGACCTGGAAGGTTCATATCAATGGAGCTGAAGGTGTGGAACAGAGGCTGGACCCAGAAGGGGTGGGTGGATCACTGGAACATGACCTGGAAGGAATACTTCAACATTCCCTCCCAGATTTGACTTCCCACCTCCCATGAGGTGTACTGCCTTTCTCCAACTAAGCCTCTACCATGTGCTTCCATCATTAGGAGCTTCCAATGAAGAGATGATGTGACCTTCTGAAACTGAACTAAAATAAATCTTTCTTCCCTTTAGTTGTGGGATGTTGGGTATGGAGTCATAGCAATGAGAAAGACAAGTGATGTTTAGGTATACCCAAAAGAATCAGAATCTGAATCCCAGAATTCTAGGACAAGTCACCACATTTTACAAATAGGGCACCTGAGATTTCAAGGATGCATTCATTTCCTTGGTGTTCTTTTCACATCAATGGTCACCCTGAATGCTCCAGGACTCAAGTCTGTAGACGTCATCATTTCTTAGTGACCCCATACAGTATGATGACTTTTTTAAAAAACTAAATGTTATTGACAGCTTGGACCTCTTCCTTAAATTATAAACTCATTTCTGGATGCTTATGACATCCCAACTTACATATCTAACAGGCATCTCAATCTCAAACATATCTCAAATCACAGCCCTCATTCCTTTTTCCAAATCTACTTTCCAGTCTTCTCTCTTAGTTAATATCTAAGTTGTCCAGGATAATGACCAAGCTGTCGCTCACATTTTCTTTTCCTCATACCTCACGTTTGGCAGCTCTAAATTTTATTTGTTCAACCTTTAATGTAAACTCCAAATTGAGCCAATTATCCCCTACACTCTTATCACCCTTATCTAAGTCCCCATCATCTCTCATTTGGACTACTACAACAGCTTTCTGGTAACACTGACTCTGCCCTTGGTCACTTGAGACAGCAGCTGGAGTGATCCTGTTAAGACCAAATAATTTTTGCTTTTGATCTCATTTATCAAGGTATAAATTGTCCTGTTCAAAATTTACCAATGGCTTCTAATTCCAGAATAACACTGTCCGTAAGACTCTATGGAATATGACCAGCATGATTCCAGGCTCCATTACCTCCTACATGCCAGCCCCTACCACCAAATTCTACCTCAGACTATCAATCTTGTTGCTTTTCTTTCATCCAGGCAAGGACATGTTTCAGGATCCTTTTCCCGTATCATTATGTTAGCTATAGATTTGCATTAATTCATTTGCATTGATTTGTCTAGTTCAAAAATTTAGAAAGCAATGAGTCACATACCATAAAACGGTCCATTTTTAGAGTGAACAATTCAATGGCAGTTGGTACATTCACAATATTGTACAACCATTTCTAATTCCAAAATAAAATCAGCCATTAGTCAGGTGGTCTGCATTCTTCTGTCCTCTCAGCTGCTAGAAACAACTAATTTACCTTCTGTACCTATGAATTCGCTTATTCCAAATGTTTCATATAAATGAAACTACACAACAGGTAAACTTTTTTTCACTTAGTATGTTTAAGAGGTCCATACATGTTGTACTTCTTTTTGTGGTTGAATAGTGACACTGGATATAATTTGGTAATAATGAATTACATGTCTTTTGGCTATTTTTGAAAGTATTGCTATGAACATTAATGCACAAGAATTATGAGTCTCTGCTTTTAAGTTCTTTCGGATATGTACCCAGGAGTAGAATTATAAGGGCAGATGGTAATTCTGTATTTAACTTCTTGAGCAACTGCCTGTTTTCTGTAGTGGTTCAACCACTTTATATTTGCACTAGCAGTGTATATGAGGTTTCCAGTTTCCACTTGAGGGCTTCTGCATCTGTTCCCCTTATTTGGAGTGTTCCTCTGATTGATACCTAAGTAGCTCACTTACTTTCTTTTCTTTTGAGACAAGGTCTCGTTCTGTAGTCCAAACTGGCCTCAAACATATGGCAATCCTCCTGCCTCAGCCTCCCAAGTGCTATAATTACAGGCATGCACCACCACACCCAGCTTATGTGGTGCTGGGGAACTGAACAAAGTTAACTGATGAGCTATTCTTCCAGCCCCAGTAGCTCACTTTCTCACCTCTTTCAGATATTTACTCAAGCCCACCTTCTGTTTTCTCTATAGAGCACCACCTAACACACTATATAATTTTCTTATTCTCAGTACTGTCTACCTCCCATCACTGAAACATAGGCCCCATGAGGGCAAAGATTCCAGTCTGTATTTCTGATATCTACACAAGCAGCAGCTACATAGTAGGTACTCATATGAAAAAATGAAAGGCATGAATCTAAGTCTCTTCAGTTTAGTGGTTATTTTTCTAATAAATGCAACAGACCAGAACCGAGCCAGTAATATCTTCTTTAGGCGGAAGCAAAAAAAAAAAAAAAAAAAAAAAACAGCATGTAAGTATGCAGGAGACAGTTATTTTTGAATCAAATGAAGTAACTATTTAGAATAGCCAGGGAGAAAAGGATCAGAGAAACAAGGTAAAAACTTATGTGTACCAAGTTAAGACTCAACTAACTGCCTGTAACAAACCAGCTTAGTACTAACTGCCTGAAATGATTTAAATGTAAAACAAAATATTACAGGATGCAGAACATTAACAGGGTTTTACTTTAATAACCTGATACGTACTATTCAAAACAGAATCCTATGGAACAACACAAAACCATAGCCTTACCTACAATACTGCTATACCAAGAATCTATTTTTCTTTCTTTTCATGTGGTACTGTGGATTCAACCCAAGGTCTTCTCACTAAGCTACATTGTCTCCATATGTTGAACTCAAACTTGCGATCTCTTGTCTTAGCCACCATGCTAGGATTACAGATATGTTACCATGACAAGATTTTGTTTTCTGGGACAGGGTCTCACTATGTTGCCTAGGCTGGTCTTGAACTCAACAATCCAATCCTCCTGCCTCAGTCTCCCAAGGGCTAGAACTGCAGACATGTGTTACGTTGCCTGGCTCTGACTGCTCATGTTTTTGAACAATGACAGAGGTAAAGAAAATATCCACAAATTTAAAAAAAGAGAGAGACAGAATCTGTGTTTAAAATGGAAAGAAGTTATTTCTGACCAAAAGTTTGCAACTATAAAAAATTGGGTATCACTAATGCTACTAAACTGTATACTTGAATACTGCAAATTTTATATTGTATGTATTTTACAATAAAAAGGTTAAAAATTGAGTAGAAAGATAACAATTGACAAAACTTCTTAGAGATAGGTGTGGGAATAAAGAATAGAGCATCATCAAATCTGCTACTAAACAAGCCATGTCTAAAAAATCCTGAAATATCATTTACAGCAGAAATTATTCTGGAAAGTTAAAACCATGAATTTTACTCGATTATGAAACTGCAAGTATACCACAAAGTAAGTGACCACTGAAACTGGCTTTCAATGTTCCAAAATATACTCACAAAGTTCTGATTTTAGAGTAAAAAAATCACTCACTCATGACTGAGTCAACTTCAAAGCCTGCCCACCTTCACAGTTATAAAAACCACAACGTTCAAGAATTTAGTAAAGTACAAATAGTAAGCTTTTAACTGTGCCAGAGGAAAAAGTGCACAATGCATTCAAAAGATAAAGCTTCCAGTCTGCAGGCTAAGCAATCAGGGTTTCACATGAGAAGGCAAGCAATGCTTCTGGTCATATGGTACAATCTACAGCTTTTATATGAAGTTATTTATTAGAAAATAATTCCCAAGGCCCTTTAACAATACAAATTTTATTAAAAAAATAAGCAACAGCAAAACTGTTCAGTAAATCTATATTCAATGTAACCAAAATAAAAAAAACCAACTTAAAAATATATACATCTATATATATATATCTATATATACCTATATATATATAGGCAAGAAACAAGTGCATTTTTTGGTCACCATGTTTTTGAATATATTATCTTTATCCAAGGGAATTACAACAATGGCTTAGATACTATGTATGAAGTGAACAGAAAGGTGACATTTAGGGTAAGGTTTATAAAAGGCATTTTTTAATATTCTTGTTTCTCTTCAGATCGTATGAATCTTTCACCTACAAAAGTATTTTTGCCAATTCTTTGTATACAATTAACTCACATATCCCTAGGATGTTAATGATAGACCCAAGACAGAGACATCATGTAATGTCTAATGAACTGAACAAGTACTACACTAAGAAGCTACCAAGAGGTAGCTATGTGAAGTCAACGGAAGAAAAGAATTTCTTGGAGTTTTCAACAAAAACAAAACACAGAACAAAGTTTTAAAAAGAACTGTATAAAAACAGGCGAAACAAAAATGGACACCAATAAATTCGGTGAAGAACAACATAAAGCCATGTTATCAAAATGTAATCAAAGTTTTCAAAATTAAAAGGCTAATATTAATGTTACTCAAAACTCCTAGGATTAATATTGAATAAGCTTTATATGACAATAGGAGTAACTCTTACTTTGGAACTGCAATTTTAGAAAGCTTGCTTTCCCGGGAACATGAAAGTAATCTTAGTTTCCTACATAACTAAAATTTTTATACTTCTCAGACTGCATGCATGCTACAGTAAGATTAAAGGGCAGCAGCCAAAATGATTAAACTTCAACTTGGAAGTTGAAGCACTGATCTGATGGGCTTTTCTTGATGACAACTAATCCGTAACCTTAAGATCAAGAACCAAAGCCCCAGCAGGAAGTTGTGCTCAATTTGCTGGTCCTTGAGGTCATTTCTGGCCAAATCAGCATCAGCCTTATGGGAGGCCAGTCAAGTAGGAAGTGACTCTCCCCAAGGTCTGATTTCTTAAGGCCACATACTAGAAGAGGTCTCACAGTCAAATAATTCACATTCCTTGGAAACAGAGAACTGGCATCAGTTGTGTCCATAGAAGGGGGACACTGTCCAGGAGTACACTGGACATTTTTTGAAATTTCTGTGTTGCTTCTGCATCTGAAAAATAGAACAATGACAGACAAGAGATGAAGGAAAAAACAGCTAGCTGATCTAAAAATGTAAGACTTCTAAGAAATTAAGAAAGCATACAAAACAGACAAAAACAGAAGAATAGCCATGTCATCTGGAATGCAATATTCTGAAAGAATTTATAGCACAGAAAAACAAATTACTTTAAACAAAGTAATAAAAGGCCATAGCAATAAAACTTATTTTTGTAAAGAGTAAACTGGAGAAAAATACATTAATATATGTTAACCTGACACAAAGATAAGGTGGAATAAGAATCTAATGCCATTTGAATGAAAGCTGAAAAGAGTTGAATAATGAGGGCTAGTGTCATGAACTCTTTTAACCGCCTTCATGTGAAAAAACACTTCAGAACTTTCAACTGAGGAAACTGCCTTTGTGTAAGAAAACACTTCAGAACTCTGAACTTAGGTAATTCCAACTTGTCTTGCACCAGGTTGCACGAGCTCCATAGAGCAGGAATCTATTTCAACAAGCAGCTTAAAAAAAACAAAAACAAAATACTTTAATATTTTTCATCTTTACTAATAACACATTTAAAAACTGCAACAGTGCAAAAATCTATCAAAGTACAGTGCACTGAACGAAAATTTAACTTACTCAGAAGTGGGTTCAGAAGTTGAGGTACTTTCAGAAACTGTAATCAAAAGAAGGGTTTTACATTTAAAACAGTGTAATGTGAAGAGTGAACTACTGATTTAATATATAAGAACCCATACCTTGGCTGATCAAAAACACTGGATATCAAATTCAAGAATTATATATACGTACCATTCTCTATGACAACTTGGCAAGTATGAGTTTTACGGTGACTTAAGTGTTTGGCCATGAGGTCTAAGCCAGAAGAATCAGCTAGGAAATCACATTTAAGGCACACTAGAGTGATGCCCCTGTCAAGGAAAAACAGTAAAAGAGAAGGATCTTATCTTGTATGAAAATCCATATAAACGTTCAATAATTGCTGTTTCATGTAATAATTCTTAAGTGCCATGACCATTAATTTGGTTATATACAAATGACATATCTAAAAATCATTCTCAAGAAAATGGCATAGGCATGTCCAAATCATGACATCATTTAGTATTTTATAAATTTACTCTCAACTTGTTGCTGAAAGCTTTGCTTCAAGCGCAGGTCTGTCTCCACTAACAACTTCTGGGACTTGTACCAAGTCCCCATCTTTCCATGACTTCGCCTCTGTGCAAAACAAGGATCTAGTATTCATCCATTCAAATACAGAAATATACATTTGCTGAGGACCTTCTTTACCTACTGCACTATTAGATTTTGTGGATAAAAGAGTAAGCAAAAAGGTCCATGTAGATTATAATATAGTGTCTTATTTAAGCTAGACAACTAACATACTTCAGAAGTTCATCAGATACTTGAAACTTTTTTTTATCTTACCTGTATAGGAAAACTCATAATATACCTTAAGAGTGACTTTTCTTTGTAGCCCTAGCCTGTTTTGTATTTACACCTAGTTGTTACTAATCACATCAAAAATTATCTTCATAAAACTGAAATTTTTCCTCTCCCTCCCCCCAAATCACACTTCCTACCCTTTCTTCTCTATTCTATTTCTCCAAAGCTCAGGCTCAAACTTATAATTATCTCTGACTCTTCTTCCTTAAAGCATTCAAAATTGCAAACATAATATTAACAATTTATTGAGCACTTACTTCGTGCCAGGCTGAAGGTTTTTCACCTTATCTAACTCTAAATCTAATAATGAAAGAGGTTAAGTGCTGTAACTCTGACTCCACTTTTCTAAACCCTTTGGTACCTAACCTACAGAGGTCAACACCAAGTCGGAAATTGAGCCTTCAGTTTCAAGAGTCCTGAATCTTTTTTTTTCTTTTTATTTTTTTTAGATGTTCAATTTTGTTTTTTGTAAATACATGAATTCCAAACTCTGTAACAAACGTAAAAAGGTCTTTTTCTTTCTTTTTTTTGTGGTACTGGGAATTAAGCCCAGGGCCTTCACAGTAAGATCCCCAGTCCATTTTTATTTTTGATTTTGAGACAGTGTCCTGCAAACTCGCTTGGGCTGGGCTCAAACTTGTGATCCTCCTGCCTCAGGTTCTCCCAAAGTGCTGGGACTACAGGCCTGCACCACTAGCCCTGGTTGAGCCCAGTTTTTCTTTTTTTTTTTTTTTTTTGAGGCAGGGTCTCACTCTGTGGTCCAGGCTGGTCCTGAACTCACTTCGGAGCCCAGGCTGGCCTTGGACTCATGGCAATCCTGTCTCAGCCTCCCCAGTGCTGGCATTACAGGCGTGCGCCACCACGCCCAGCTTACGTGGTGCTGGGGAATCGAACTAGGGTACTTAGCGCTTGCTAGGCAAATGCTTTAACCGCTGAGCCATTCCTCCAGCCCGGGCCCAGTTTCTTGAACATGACATGATACCACTTCATCATTTTAACCCAGGTCACTATTAGTCTTAATATCACAATGGACTTGACTAGTTCTGAGCCTTATACAGCTACAATACACCTACATACTCCCCCATATCCACTTCCTTTGGTACACTCGATTCTACTCAAAACATCAATGGTTTCCTCAATAATTAAGTAAAAACTCTCCTTAACTATTTTTTTTTTCTTCTGAGACAGGGTCTTGTTTTGTAGTTCAGGCTGGCCTTGAACTCACAACAATCCTGTCTTAGCCTCCTGAGTGCTGAGATTACAGGTATCAGCTACCGAACTTGGCCAATTTCTTTTATGTGGTGCTGGGGAATTCAATCTAGGGCCTTGTGCACACTGAGCTATGCCTCCAGACCCTGAACTGTTTTCAAGGATTTGAATATCTGGATATAAAGTAAAAAATATTCCCCTAGATTTTGATTTTTGCCTGACGCGGCGGCACATGCCTATAATCCTAGCACTTGGAAAGCTGAGGCAGAAGGGTCCAGCCTGTGTTACACAGCAAGTCCAAAGATTACATGGTAAGTCTACATCAAAAAAAGAACCCAACTATTACCCCACGTTTTGATCTTACACTGTTACATGAACACCGTGTTCCTTCTAACCCATCTTACTAGTTATTCACTGTGACCCTAAAGAATATGTATACTTTTTCTTTTAAAGTACTTTTGCTGGATAGCCCAGGCTGGCCTTTGAACTCATACAAATACTCCTGCTTCAGCCTCCTGAATGCTAGCATTACAGGCATGTGCTACCATGCTCAGTTTATGTGGTGTGGGGGAATTGAACCCAGGGCCTTGTTTTTACTAGGCTAGTGCTTTAATCACTGAGCTACGTCCCTAGTTCCTTCCTTTTTCCAATTTTATGCATGTTATTCCTTTCAGGTGAAGTGTCCCATATCTCCTGTATGTAGAAAAATCTCTCTTTTTTGAAGTTAGTAGGTCTCAATGTAATTTTTACAAACATCCTTGTATTATTATAGTTACTTATGCTCATACTTTTATATACTTCCGATAAATTGTACATTCCCTTAAAGGTTGGCACCAAGTCTCCTTCATTATTGTGAGCTAGACAGCAGCTGATACTTTGTATATACATGAGAGGTGCATACTAATAGCTAAAGAATGAACATTTCATTTAAACAAAATGGTCATTACAAAAATATTATTTTATAGAATTATAAATATGCTAAGTTCCATCTGTAAGAAACTGATTTTCTTATTCGATTTGAGACACACTAACATTGAGAAAAAAGCATCTCAGACTTTTAAAATCAGTTAAAAAATCAAGCACATGCACAAGCATGCATGTACACACACACACACAAAATAGAAAATAAAAGCCAATCATAATTAAGACAGACAAGATAAAAATCAAGGTCAAATCTCACCTTTATAGTTATCAAATCCCTTTCATTCTTGTAAAAAATTCAGCAAATGCCTAATAAACCTTACTTTTTATTCCTTGAAATCAGTAGTGTTTTCAAAAATAGTACTAATATATTTTAAAAATGGAATCCAACTTTCCTCTGCTTATGAACTCTTGGTCCAGTATCATTCACATGTTGTTGTCAATATACATTACCTAACTCAATAAATATTTACCAAGCTCCCATTATGTTCTAGGTATTATTTAATGCCTGGTAAACATCTCACAAAATGAACAAAATAATTAGCCCAAGGAACATGGTGTTAAATGGAAACAGGATGGAAAATGGAAAAATCCACAATGCTTAGTGGATGATAAATTAAGTGTGTGATGCAAGTAAAGTTAATTATCAATGTTATTAGAAACATTAATCAACTTTTCTGTATAGTAAGCAAGTTGTATACTTTATTTCATAAAAATTATGAAGGCTAATTCAAGTATCACATTGCTTTAATAAACTTACTTCCACTCAAATATTACCTTAACTTTTGTTACTGTACAACACAAATGCATGAAGGTTTCATCTCAATCCCTTGTACCACTAACAACAAAGCGCTAGTCAGCAATAACTAAAAGATAGGTGATAGGACATGTTGCCAAGGCCAAGCAGTAAATTCGTTGCAATCTCAGGATAGAAGTGGACTTATCAGTTACGTGACACAGGCCTGAAAGTAACCCCTCACCCATGTTCCTTTAGGCAGCTCCTCGTCTATGCTTTACCTGTAGGGAACCCCTCACCTACACTCGTATTAGTAATCCCAATAAACTCACTGGCTCACCAAGTTGTACTTTCTGTGTAACTGTTCCTTTGGTCCATCTGCTGCGCCCTGAATAAATGCTGGTGTTGGTATTCATGTGTCCCCAACCAAGTTATTCATGCAACAGTTGAAGAGAACTTTAACACAATCCAGTAACAATCATTCAGATTCCTGAATTAGATATACTATATCAAGTTTTTAAATCAATATAATTTTTCAGTACAAAGAATAGAAAAAGATCCACTAGTTACCTGGAAGATCTCACATGTTTCTTAAAAATATGAAACTGTTTACGTGGTTGGGTGGTATGAAAGCTAGAGAAGGAAGTGACAAGATATTACTTTTATTATACAATAATTCATAGTAATTTTAAGAAGCATTCAAGTCTTTCAGAGTACTGGGATTACAGGTCTGCATTACTGGGCCCAACTCAGAG
Organism: Ctenodactylus gundi; assembly: GCA_004027205.1. Lineage (NCBI taxonomy): Eukaryota > Metazoa > Chordata > Mammalia > Rodentia > Ctenodactylidae > Ctenodactylus > Ctenodactylus gundi. Next base: position 162,577 of record PVKB01002662.1, on the reverse strand, counting down.
CCCCACATAGTAGAACTTTTGTGACTATAAGTATTTATTTGAAAAATACACTGAAAATATTTAAAATTCCATATTCAAAAATAACCAATTTTTACCTAAAAATTAATCCCATAGGAAAACACATTTCCCTAATGAACCCATTTAATGTTATTAGTCCAATTTTTCTTACGTAATCCCCAATATTAACACTGAAAAATAGTAAAAGGAATGAAACAGTATAAGGACAATCCTAGAGATTCCCTTATGCTACTCTTTTAAGGTTTCTTAATGAGACACACTTGCTTATAGTAAGATATTTTGTCTTAGAAAAATTAACTGTCAGAAAGACTTGTTTTTGGTGAAGGATATCAAAACTAAGGTTTTGGGCATGCTAGGCAAGTTCTTTATCACTAAATTGAATGGCAATTTTGACTGTCATTTTACATGTTTAACTTACCTCATCACATGATTTAAGAAGGCTCTGTTACAGTTTGTGCTGTATTTGCAAAAGTTACAGTGGACAGATATAGAAAAGTGGTTTGCAAAGTCTTTTATTTTGGAATGACACTCAATACACTTGTGATTTCCTCGACGATACCTTTTGGAGACAAAAGTGATAAAATATATTGTAAAACAAAAATAAGGAAAATATTAATATTTTATGAAGCACAAGTCAAGATATTTTTTCCATTGAAATTCTGCTTTATTATTTGAAAGTTGTAATTTTAACAAAGCCAAGATATTTAAATTAATAGCCTTAGAGACTTATGATTTGAAAACTGAAACAATAAGCTCGAATATAAAGTTTAATAATACCACTTAATATTTTCCTGAAATAAAAAGGATCATGCTAGTGGATTCAACTATCAAAAAAACACAAAATAATGCATTATAAAATAAACACAGTAACTCAAATTCTTCTTAGCAGATACAAAAGGTACCTTTTAACTACAATTTAAATGTGCCAGAGGGTTCTATGATGCAGGTATTATAAAAATTTAATATTTAAAATGAAATTAGGATATGTCAGAAATAAAAGTACCTTAAGTTCTTCAAAGCGATGCTGAGTTTATTTTTTCTGTTGCGTCGTCTCTTCTGCTTGTAAGAGAGTTTACTTCTGCATTTAGCAGCACCTCTACGTGACTTACTTGTGTTAGATTTATTTGCAGTAGTTGTAATTACTTTAGGCTTCCTTGACTTGGATTTACTTGTATTCATTTTTGTGAGATTTTTAGCAACTGGACTTGTAGACTTTGGAGATGGAGATAAGACCAGAAGAGAAGTGCTCGGAGTAGAAGTGGAAGTTGCACTTGGTGATTTTGTCTGAGGATCTCCCAATGAGGCTCGAATAGTAACCTATAAAAACAAAGGCAATACATATATTTAGAAAATTAACACAGGTATATTGTTTAATAATGCCACCTGAAAGCCCTCACATTTATGATCAACCATTGTTTGGCAAGGATGTCTGTTATGGTTTAGATATAAAATGTCTCTCAAAAGTTTCATGTGTTTGAAAGGTGATTGGATCATAGGGGCACTATACTTATCAATGGATTCATCCATGGAGTTTAGTAGCTTAATGTGCTGCTAGGAGGTGGGGCTTGGTGGGTGCAGAAGTGTGACCTGGAAGTATATTCAGCTCTTCCCTTCTTTCTCTGCTTCATGGCTTGGCTGCTAAGGGATGAACAGCATCCTGTGCCAGTCCATTCCACCATGCCCTTCTGCCTTGGAACCAGCTTACTATAGATTAACCTTCTAAGAAACATGAGCCAAAATAAACCACTTTTCCTTTAAGTTGTGTGTCAAGCATTTTGTCACACAGCAATGGGAAAGTAACTGAGACACTGCCAAAACAATTAAATGGGGGAAAGAACAGTCTTATAAAAATGGCACTATAACAACTGATATTCACATGCAAAAGAATGAATTCAAACCCTTACTCCATACTAATGTACAGACTGGCCATGCTCAGTGGCACAGGCCTGTAATCCCAGTACACTGTCTGGGAGGAAGTTTGAGCCCAGACTGGGAAAACTTTTTTTAAATGTAAAGGTCAAAATTTAAGCTAAGGATACAGCACAGTGACTGAGTGCTTGTCTAGAATGTAAAAGTCCCTGGTTCTCCACCACAGAAAAAAAAAATTTTAATTTCAAAAGCCTGAAATAACCCTGGAAAGGTCTATACCAAGAGGTCTTCAGTAAATGTGACCTTCTCCTTCTGCAGACTCAGTGGGCAAGATTTCTGCTTCCAAAGGTTATGGTAAAGATTACATGAATTCATCACATAGTACGGTGGTTCTGTTTTATTTTCATGTTTTTGAAACAGGGTCTTGCTGTGCAGTCCAGGCTGGCCTCAAACTCATGGTAATCCTCTTGCTTCAGCCTCCTGAGTGCTCAGATTACAGGTGTGCACCACCATGCCTAGCTATGTTGTGCTGGGGAATCAAATTCAGGGCCTTGCTATTCCTCCAGCCCCAGTATAGAGGCTTTAATAATATTTGGAATTTACTTAATGGGAGATAATATAAAATTCATCTAGTTTTTGGAAAAAGAAGTGCTTAATTATGTACACTGGTTAATGATGGAAAAGTCACTATTAACATTATCTTTAATCATGTAGGACTATGATTCACCTCTTCCATGTACTTTGTTACTATACAAAAGCACTGAAGTAGGAGTAAATTTCAGGACTACCACTTCTTAGGCATGTTATCTTGAATAAGAAATTTATCCCAGCTAGCTTTCTCATCTATAATTAATTTGGGAATATGTTCCTTACCCTCCTCACTGGATCACTCAAGAATTAAGTAAGTAGAAGGTATTAAAAAGCACACCAAGGGACGGGAGGAATGGCACAGTGGTTAGAATGCTTGCTTAGCAAGCACAAAGTCCTGGGTTCAACTCCCCAGCACCACATAAAGTCGGGTGTGGTTCACCCCTATAATCTCAGGACTCAGGACAATGAGGCAGGAGAATTGCCTTAAGTTTGATGCCAGCCCGGGCTACAAGAGTTTGGGACCATTATGGACTATAGAGCAAGACCCTGTCTCAAAAAAACAAAAGCACACTGAAGGTTTATCTCAATGCTATAAGACATCAATAATATTATCATTACTATAGCTATATTACTAAGGAAAGATATGTGAGGATGCATGGCTTACATTAGTATTCACATGTCCAGTCCCAACACAGAATGAATATACTACAAGGAAGAACACTATTTCTCTCACTTTAGGTGTTGCCAACATTGCTTTATATTATTTTAGTTAATTCAAAGAGCAGATATACTCACATTCAAAGGCAGGTTCTCAAAGCCAAATGTGAATGAATGAATGAGGGTTATTTCACTTTAGATTATCCATTCCTTCTCTCGAGCAAATACTTAAGTGCTAGCTTTATATTAAAAAGTCATAGAAAATGTATACATAAGGCAAAGAGGAAAAACAAAACGTATGTACTCACTAGAAATAGTAATGTTATCCAGGAACAGAACTTGTTTCTCTGACAGTAGATCAAGCAATACCAACTTTAATAAAGTTGTGGCATTCAAGGCACCATGACAGATTCTCAGGACACAAGGATAAAATAAACATGGTTCCTGACTTCAAATATGTCAGCAACCGAACACCAGACTTACACGTTGCCAACTAGCATAGCTCAAAATCAGCCTATAGAATACACAATTCATCTAGTGACTCAGCTTATAATTACACTTGATCTTAGCCAAAAGGCCGAGAAGCGATTAGCTATAGTTAATCTAGCCGCCCTCTCTACAAAGGAATACCACTTAGATAAAGCAAATGGCAACTGAAAAAGTAAGAGTTACAGCCACATGTCCTGGGGCATTTCTATTACAGTAGGAGGGTCATGAGTTCAGAAATTTAGAAGGACCCTGTGATCTTTGGATAGATTATGTCAAATTGAGGCAATCAGGAACCACAAGTAGATTAGGGTTTGGGAATCATGCCTACATTAGACAATTGGGAACCAGCCTGGATTCGACAGTGAGTGATGTGTAGGCCAGCAAATGAGTGAGGGTAGAGCACCCATCCAGATGTGGGAGGCCCAACTGGGAACTCGAGCTGTATAAAAGGAAGGAAGAAGAAAGGCCATTACAGCTTCTTCCTCTGGCAAAGCTCTAGCGTTTGCAATTGTCTACGGACACTGACTTGCTACACACCGCAGATCTTCATAACAGATTCACTTCAGTCTTGACTTGCACTTGTCTGCCTGTCACTCATCTTCAGTCTTGGGTTTTTGCCATTGTTCTTTGAACAACCGAGATCCACAGCAGACTCTCACCGGCTGTCCTGCAGTCCCGGATGAGTGTTCTATTTTGTGGCTGAGCAACCCATTGGACACTCTAGATCTCACATGTGCAGGGCACTATCTTGGACTATCTCTATTCTCAGATTTGTAAGCCTTCCTAATAGAGCCTTTTTGTTATAATTTCTATAAATTCTGTCTTTTGAAAGAACCCAAATACAGACCCTAAGACATATAAAAAGGGCTCAGTGCAGATGCCCTGGATTCAATTTCTAGCACCACAAGGAAAAAAAAAAGAACAGATTGTATCTATCTAAAATGATGGTCTTAGCTGGGCCTGGTAGCATAAGCCTGTAATCCCAGTAGCTTGAGAGACTGAGGTAGGAGGATCACAAGTTTGAGCCCACATGAGCAACTTTATGAGATCCTGTATCAAAATAAAAATAAAGACAGGTTGGGAATGTAGCGTAATGTAAAGACCCTGGGTTCAAACTCTAGTACTGTGAAACACAATGAAGGTATTAAAGACACTCAGAAGTCACTTTTTCAAATCATATTCAACATATGAATCAAAACAAGAGTTCATGTTCTAGAAAATGTTAAAAATACAACATGTGATACTCACTTTTGTTCCAGAAGGCAGTCCTTCTAGTTCTTTTGGCTTTATAAATGTACGATGCTGTGTCTTGTGATCTGTTTTTTCCTTGTAGGTCAAAAACTGGAGTCGACATTTTGAACAACGATGAATTACCTTTTTCTGCTTATAGAACAAATTAGAAATAATATTAGAAATAGTAACAGAAATTCTACCACCATAAATCCTGGGACCTAAAATTCCTCATATTTTTAATACCCAAGTAATTTTTTTAAAAACCAGTATTTTACCATCTCTCTTTATAGGTAATACTATCATAAACTTTTCATGCTGGAAATTGAACCCTAGGTTTTATGCTGCCACTGGGAGAAACTCATAGCCCTTAAACTTTAAGGTTCTTGCTAACTGCCCAGGATGGCCTTGAACTTGCAATTCTAAACCTGAGAAACTGTGATTAGAGGTATGTGACACCACACCCAGATTTTACTTTTTATGCATTAAAGGTACTCCTTGCATTATTTGTATTTGAGTTTTACAAGTATCTGTTACCCTATAAGCATGTTACCCTATAAGCACTCAACATAAAAATTACATGAATTAGGATCCAATGGGAAATGCCCTTGTACCAGGTATGTGAATGTTCAATTAACTTGAAAGTATAAATTATTTAAATACATGATATTGTAAGTATGAATCATTCTATGTTTTTATCCTTAGAAAAAATTATAGCTTTTGCTACTTCCATATGTTTCACCAACAACTAATAAACAGAATTTTCGAAAAATCAAGCCAATCTAGTGAGAAATTCCCCAAAACATTATGTTATAAAGAACTGTTTAAGCATTCCTGTCCAACAGAACATTTTGAAATGTTAATATTCTGTAGCTGCGTTGTTCATTCTGGTATACACTACTCATATACAGCTACATTATCAGGCAACATGAACGGAGAAGCATAAAGGTTATGGTTCCCAATCTACTGTTTGAGAACTCCTTGACTCAGTCCATCCTTAAGTGTAGTCCTATTAATATTCTACCAATAGGAAATACGATCCAAGAAAAACTTACCACTTGCCCACAGCTGGTTAGTGTTTTTACTATAAATAACTAATTGCAATCTTTATGTGTATGCTGTCATTAATCAAAAATATTTTATATTAAAAACAAAAAGCCAAGTATCTTACATGTAAATTCACAACATAAATACAAAAGAATGTTTCCTCTAAAGCTGCATCTCTGTAAGAGCATCACTATTTCTTTGTGAAACATGACAATTTAGGAAAACCAAAATGAGGTACAAGAAAGTATAAAACACTGCGCGGAGCTGGTACGTGGTGAGTCCTTTACATTTCAACATAAATTTCATCCTCAGAATATTTTACAAATATAGTATATTGGATTATATAACAGATATAGTCAACATAAACTGATTCACCTGTATGGGCTCAAGAGAGAGGAGGAAAGAAGGAAAACTACGCAGAAACAGACTGCAAGATAACCAAAACAGATACTCCCCAGAGTACAGTTCTCAGAAATCTTTCTCTACCTATACTTCATCCAGTTTCATGGCTTTAAATAGCAGCTATTTAACTTGCCATTTCTACTTGTTGTCCAATAGACATATCAAAGCAATATGGACAAAACTGAACTCTAGAATCCCTTCCAAATACTCTGTATATGTGTAAGAGGAACAAAATCTGTTCTTTTTCTTGTTTTCCCAGTATCTCAGTTTATGGGAATATAGGAATGCCATTCCTACAGTTGCTCAGGATAAAAATACTGGCTACTTCCCCCCCCCATTATATATATGTATGTATATGTATAGTATATATATATATATGAGATACACAATGGCTACAATGAGCTTGAGTGTTTTGTGCACATACATATTTCATCAACATTACAATCCCATCCCCTCCCCACTTTTGGCCTTCCTTCCTCTGCCTATCCCCCGACTCCCACTACCGTATGTACTTGGTTCTCCAGAATACCTGTATAGTTAGGAAATTCTGAAATAACTACATTTGCCTTCACATGTCACTTTATTTATGTGGTATAGATTTAAGTTCATTTAATATAACAATGTGATACAGTTTTAACTTTGTTTTGTTGTAGCAATTCACTTATTAGGTCACTAATGAAAGTTTATCCTAAGGAAACTGACTAATGTAAAGATAACCCTGTGAATGTACAAATATGCACCTTCCAGTATTCAGCTAAGGCAATTGAAATTTTTTTTCTCATCTTCCCCAAATTTACTAGTCTTTTGAAATAGATTCTTAATAGTTATTTTCTAATGTGAACTGGTGGATAAGGCCAGGTTTAACAATAACAACAAAGATATAGGAAAATATGGGAAAAAGAAACTTTTGGTGACTATCCCAATAAAGGGATTGGTTGGATTCAGAGAAGAGGTATCAAGATTTAACTACTGTGAACCCATTAGAGGAATAGGAAGCTGAGGTAGAGTGGTGACTTAAGTGAAATGACTTAGGTGCGGAAGATTAATACGTTAAACACCGTATGGTTTCTCTGACTTGGAAAACCCAGAACACAGACATTCTTTGGAACCATATGAAGTGATAGCCGGAGCCGGGGAAAGGGATAGGGAGGGGGTGGGAGGGTAGAAAATGGGAAGGGACTGTAAAGTCGATATGGTACAGATGTACAAAACAGCAAAATTCACTGTACATACCATATTACATTTCTATATTAATAAAAATAGTGGAGGGAAAAAAGAATTCCCTGCATCCTCTCAGACCAGAGTCTAATACAACTGAAACTAACAGCAGCAGAAACAGAAGAAAATACACAAATACATGGAGACTTAACAACAGTGGATCATGGAAGAAATCAGAGAAGAAATCAAAAACTTCATAGTGTTAAATGATGATGGAAGTACACCTTACCAAAATCTTTGGGACACAATGAAAGCAGTACTTAGAGGGCAATTCACAGTCAAAAATGCACACATCAAAAGAACAGAACAGTCACAAACAAACATGTTAATGATGTACCTTAAGGACATGGAGAAACAAGAACTTAACCCAAAAGCCAGTAGAAGAGATTATAAAGATCAGATCTGAGATGAATGAAACTGAAATTAAAAAGACAATAAAAAGATTAATAAGTCAAAGAGCTGGTTCTTTGAAAGAATTAACAAGATAGACAAACCTCCACTAAACTCACCAAGAGAAGAAAAAGCAATTAGTGCACTCAAAAATGAAAAGGGTAAAATTACAGACTGTCCAGAAATTCAGACTACTATGAGAAATTACTTTGAACACCTATATTCTAGAGAAGTGGGAAGAAATGAACGACTTCCTAGATACATATAAAATACCAGAATTAAATGAAGACATAAAAATCTTGAACAACCCCATCACGCATACAGAAATTGAAGCTGTAATAAAAGCTATACCAACAAATAACAGTCCAAGGACCAGATGGATTCACAGCAGAATTTTTTCAGTACTTCAGGGAAAAACTAACTACAGTCCTCCTCAAACTGTTTCATAAAGTAGAAAGTGAAGGAATACTACCAAATTCATTTTTTGAGGCATGCACCACACTAGTCCCAAAACCAGACAAAGACCTAATTAGGAAGGAAAAGTATAGACCAATACCCTTAATGAATATGGATATAAAAATCCTCAAGATTCTGGCAAATAGAATTCAACAAGTAATCAGAAAGATCATATACCATGATCAAGTGGGCTTCATCCCTGAGATGTAAGGTTGGTTTCACATACGTAAATCAATCTATGTTATACACCATATCAACAAACAAGAAAACAAAAACCACATGATCATCTCAACTGATGCAGAAAAAAGCCTTCGATAAAATCCAGCACCCTTACATGATAAAAACCATGAGAAAAATTGGTATAGAAGGGCTCTACCTAAAACTCATAGAAACCATATACGCTAAGCATACTGCAAATATCATAGTAAATGGAGAAACCCTGAAATCGTTCCCTCTCAAATCAGGAACAAGACAAGGCTGTCCACTTTCACCACTCTTATTCAACATAGTCCTTGCAACACTTGCCACAGCAATCAGACAAGAAAATGAAATAAAGGGAATCTGCATTGGAAAGGAGGAAGTCAAACTATCCTTATTTGCAGGTGATATGATTATCTACATGGAAGACCCCAAAAACTCCACTAAGAAGCTGTTGAAAATAATAAAAAAATTTAGCCAAATTACAGGCTACACAATCAATACTAAAAAAAAAGTTTTTCTCTACACTAACAATGAACTTAATGAGACTGAGAAAGAACTCAGAAATACATCTTCATGCTCAATAGCACAGCAAAAAAATTAAATACCTAGGAGCATACCTAACAAAGTGGAGGACCTAAAAAGAAACTACATTACATTGAAGAAATAAGTGATAGATGACATCAGGAAATGGAAAGGTATCTCCTGTTCTTGGACAGGCAAAATAAATATAGTCAAAATGTCTATACTGCTGAAACTGATATATAGATTCAATGCAATTCCTATCAAAATAACAACAAACTTCTTCAAAGAACTTGAAACAGTAATTCTTAAATTCATATGGAATCAAAGGAGACTAAGAATAGCCAAAGCAACCCTGAATAACAAGACCAAGGCAGGAGGCATTACAATACCAGATGTTAGGCTATATTATAAAGTGATAGTCATAAAAACAATTTGGTACTGGCACAAGAACACACAGACAGACCAGTGGAACAGAACTGTGGATGCAGAGACAAACCTAAGTACCCTCCTCATATACTTAAACTTCGATAAAGGTGCCAAAACCATACGCTTGAAAAAGGACAGCCTGTTCAACAAATGGTGCTGGGAAAACTGGTCATCCACATGCAAGAGAATGAATCTAGTCACACACCGGTCACCATCCACCAAAATCAAATCAAAGTGGATTAAAGACCTAGACATTAGAAGTGAAACACTGAGCCTTCTAGAAGACAAACTAGGCAAATATCCAAAAGACATAGGGGTAGGCAAAGACTTCCTTGACAAGACACCAAAAGCAAAAGAAATTATCCCCATTATTAACAAATGGAATCATCTCAAATTAAAAGTTTCTGCACAACAAAAGAAATTATCAACACTGTAAAAAGAGAACCAATGGACTGGGAAAAAATATTCACCACCAACACCTCAAATAGGAGACTCACAACCAGAATATACAGGGAACTGAAGAAAAGTAAGCCCACCAAAATAAAGGAGCCTACTGAAATGTGGGCAAATGAAATGAGACAGTTCACTCATGAAGAAGTTCAAATGATCAATAGATACATGAAAAGATGTTCAGCATCCCTAGCCATAAGAGAAATGCGAATCAAAACAACACTAAGATACCATCTAACTCCAGAGCGAATGGCCTGTATCAACAAGTCAAATAGCAATCAGTGTTGGCAAGGTTGTGGGGAGAAAGGAACCCTCCTGCACTGCTGGTGGGAATGTAAATTTGTACAACCACTTTGGAAAGCGCACGGAAATTTCTCAAAAGATTGCAAATAAACATCCCCTTCAATCCAGCGATACCCCTCCTGGGAATATTCCCATAAGAGTTCAAAGCAACACATTAACAGAGATACATGTATACCCATGTTCATAGCAGCACAAGTAACAATAGCTAAAATATGGAAGACACCAAAATATCCATCCACAGACCAATGGATACACCAACTGTAGTACTTATACACAATGGCATACTATGCATCTATAAAGTACAACAACGTGGAGGCTTTTGTAGGCAAATGGAGGAAACTTGAGACCATTATGCTTAGTGAAGTGAGTCAGAAGCAGAAAGTGAAACATTGAATAGTCTCTCTGATATAAGGAACCCAATTCACAACTATCTCATGGAAATTAAAATGAAAAACAGAGGGAACTGGGGGGGGCGGTGCTGGGAGGCATGGGGGGTGGGGAGGGGGAGGATCCAAAGGAGAGCGGGAAATCCTTCTTACCTTGACAAGATTATGTGCAAAAAAATTCTCAATTCAATGTAAACCTTAAATTTTGCACTTATACATATCAATAAAGTAAGAAAAACTTATCAGTGATACCTTCAAAACATAATCGTTCTAGTTCTCATCATTTCTACCCACCACTACTATCCACAGTACTCTAAAGCCACTCGTGCATTTGTGCAATAGGCTATTTTTTTCCTCTTACCACCTTTCCTCTTTCTACAGTCAGTTTTTCCCATGGCTGCCTGAGTGATCTTTAAAAAACTGCGGATCTTTCACACTCTCAAACCTTCCGGTGGCTTACTGTAACACTACAGAATTCTGAGTCTTACAAGAGCTTACATGAGCCTGTCTCCTACTGTTCCAACTTCATCTTCTAGTTCTTTTCCTCTTGTTTTCTGTGTTCCAACCACACTGAACTTCCTGATATTCTTTCAACACCCTAGGTACCCAGACACTGTGTATATGCTCACCTCACTACACACTTTCACTCTGCCTGGAACAGTCTCTCACAGATACACACACGACTTATTTCCTTGCCACTTTTGTAAAGTTCCTCTTTGACCCTCATATAAAAAAACAGTAATGAGTCTTTCACTGAAGCCTGGAAATCCCTATCCATTTGTATTTTCTTAACATCGTACTTGGCACCAGCTCATGCACATACGTGTGTGTATATTTATATTTCTATTCAGATATTACAGAGATGACCCCTCTTCCTACACGTGACACTTTTCTAGCACAACTTGGGCACAAACTTTGTCTCACTTCTGCATCTCCAATCCCTAAAATAGTCACTGGTATATAATATAGTAAATAACTGTTAAATAGCAAGGCAGACAGCAAGAGATTGACAGACTCACGAGCAATAGGGATAATTTAACTAGTTCAAAATTTCTGCCATTCCATTCAGGAAACATTTGGCTAAAGCCCTGAGATAAGAGACATTAATCTACAATTCCCTTAATGAAACATTGCACATTTCTCTTACACATCATGCCTGCCAAGTGCTAAGGATAATCGTAATACTCTTTCTAAGATACCATGATTTGTTTTTGGGACACGTCTAGCTTATGTGGTGCTGGGGAATCGAACTCAGGTACTTAGTGCTTGCTAGGCAAGCGCTTTAACTGCTGAGCCATTTCTCTAGACCTAACTTACTGGTAATTTTTGCTTTTAGACCAAATGTCTATGAAATATGCTTGTGGTAAAAACTTGGACTCTAAATCAATTTTTAGCTTTGCCATTTACTGGAGAATGTGATATTATTCAAGTTACTCTCTATAAAACTTTGCTTCCCGATTTATGCAATGAAAACAATCACATACCAGGTAGCTGTAGAGATTAACAAAATAATACACATAAAAGCATCAGTGACTGTCATTTGGCAACTGCATACTGTTACCATTAAGGATTGATGAAGATATTTAACACTGAAATCTTCCATTCTTTCCTAAGAGTTGTAAAAACTGATCTGTCATCTCTAAAATCACTTATGACACAGTAACATATCCTCTCTTTTTGAAACAGGGTTTTACTCTGTAGCAGCCTGGGTCTAACCTCACTATGTAGCCCAAACTAGCCTCAAACCCACTGCAATCCTCCTGCCTCAGCCTCCCAATTGCTGGTATTATGGGCATGTGCCACCATGCCCAGCTTAATGTATTCTTTTTTTAAAGGAAAATATTATAAGTAAAATCTTGAAAGAAAAGAATAAAAGGAGCATGACAGTGGAATGGTATAGTGGTCAAAGCACTTGCCCAGCAAGCACTTGGCCCTGAGTTCAACTCCCCATCATCACATAAACTGGGCATGGCAGCACATGTTTGTAATTCCAGGAGGGTGAGGCAGAAGGACTGCCCAGAATTCAAGGCCAACCTAGGTTATATAGTGAGTTTAGGACCAGCCTGGGCAAGACTGTCTCAAAGAAAAAAGTATCTCTTTCCTTTTCTCCTTCCTTTCTTTCATTCCTGTGTCTCCTTTTTTCTGGCACTGGGAATTGAGAGAAGTTTTCACACTGAGCTACAATCCCAGCTAATTACTGATTTTCAGACAGGACCTTACTAAGTAATTAGGTTGGACAGGTAGGACCCACACTTGTAATCCTCCTTCCTCAGCCTTCCAGAATGATGGAATCACAGACTGTAAGAGTAGGCCATACTTAAATTTCTTTAATCAGGAATAATCTGATGAGAGAATAGCTATTTAATATCTGGTAGAATATTGCTGGAGAAAACCTAAAAGAGGGAGATTTTGCCAGAATTTCTTAAGGGTGAGGTGGTGCACCAGTATTAAAAAGTAAGCACACTGGTATGTCAGTAGTGATAACACAGATAATTTTAAGTGTATCTGGAAATTCTTTTATAATTTTTGTGCTACTGAAGATCAAGTCCAGGGACTTACCACTGAATTATTTCCATAGCCTATTTTCATTTTTGATTTTGAGAAAGGGTCTTGCAGAGTTGGTAAGCTGTCCACTCTGGAATTAAGCTTGTGATCCTCCTGTCTCAGTCTTCCACAGTGCTGGGATTACAGGCTCGCGCTACTGGGCCCTGGTAATTTTTTTAAATTAACAACTACAAATTGATCTCCTGATTAGCAAATGACTGAAACCAGAAGCCAGGTAAGCATCAGTGCTGAATAAACCAGTTATGACAATGCAATAAACAATCAAAAATATATAATGAGTTGCTCAGCGAGGAGGATAAGCTTGATTACATAATCAGACTCAATAAATTTATTGCCTTATTTTGGAAAAGGCTCTTTCAAACACTCAAGAAAAGGCTTACTGCTTCATCAATTTTTCAGTTCAAAAGATCATCTAATTGCTTCAGAGAAAGACCCAACAAGAATAGAATCAGAATTCAACAATGAGGTACAAGAACTAACACTGGTATCCTAGAAATTACATAGCAAAAATGGCAAAAGTCAGGCAAGAAATAAATTAAAACCTAAACACAGTTGTTTGGGATAGTGCACATATCTGGTAATAAGTGCCACTGCTGCACCCTTTGTTACCAGCTGCTGTCAAGAGACCAGCTAGGTCACTGATGACAACCTTCTTACAATAATATTAGACTAAGAAGCAGAACTAAGGTTTGAAGAGAAAGAGAAAAACAAAAGAAATGATTCACCCATCTTCACTTCTTCAGTAAAAATGTCCTTACCATTGTCCTTACTAACTGATCTCAAAAGTGCTACTATTCCTATTTTTCTTGGACTTCAAAATATCCAAGCAAACTCTTCTACTCCTGTTTTTTTTTTTTAACTCTGGGTTTCCTATTTCTAGTTATCTTTCAGAACTTTTACTATGTAAAGGCCTCAGCATCATCAGAAAGAAGGCAAGAAAAAGCAGAAGTTTCACAAGTAACTGCGTAAACTTTGAATTGTGACATTAGGAGAACTCTGATTTCTGTCCAGAACAAAAGTAACCAATGTTTTAAGTATGTATATCTTTTATTAAGAAAGCACAAACACTGCTAAATCTCACCTGATGCTTCATGTAATGGTTCATGTACGGAGTTGCCATTTTACAAACTTTGAGGCAAAATGGACATAGCAAGTTCTTAGTGTTATCATGAGATGTTCTAAAATGAGTTTCTACATCAGAAAATGTTGATGATCTAAACTGGCAAACCTAGAAATACAAAGAAGGTTTAGTTTAATTCAAAATTTTATAACTTGCAGACAACTATATCAAATTAGTAATGATAAGTCATTTGCTTAGAGTATTTGGTACAATAAGTTTATCTCTACTGTATATACAAAGAATTATATTCAAGTAATAAAGATAACTTTTGAAACTAATTTTTCAAAGCTTGGAGATATAGTCCAAAACATAAGACCCCCTTCTTCTTCTTTTCAGATCTACCACTCCCTATCCTGACTTGAATTTTCAAGCTCTGATACTCTGTTTTATACAGTTTTTCCTGCTATATTGAGTATTTTCTTTAGATTTTTTTTTTGAGACAGGGTCTTGCTCTGTAGCCTAAGGTATGGAGCCCACGCTGGCCTTGGACTCAAGGCAATCCCCTTATCTCAGCCTCCAAAGTGCTGGGATTATAGATGTGTGCTATCACAACCAGTTTAGGTGGTGCTGGGGAATCAAACTCGGGTACTTAGCACTAGCAATAACTTTAACCTCTGAGCCATTCCTCCAGCCACTTTCCTTACATTTTAAACATTATTTCAATAGCAACTTATCTCTGTCTTGCTTTCTTATTATTGGAAGTAACTTCATGTTTTAGAAAAACACTGGCTTCAAAGTACTCAATTGGACTCTCCATAACTAACAAGAGTATTTCCTAGCATGTCTATATTTTCTCTTACATGATAAGCTTACATATGTCTTTCTCCAGTAGGTTGTTTTTTGTCTAGCGTAGGGGTTGGCTAACTATAGGGAAAATCTAGCCCACAACTTCCACATACAATGCATGAGTTAAACCAAATGAGTTTTCACTAATGAAGAGGCTCTTTAATTTTAGTAAGTAATTTTATGCAAATGTTTGAAAACACCAAAAGAACAATACTTAAACATTTAAGTATGAAGAAAACATGCATGTACCTGGCAAATATATGGCATTTCACCAGGTTTATGAGTGTCCTTCATATGTTGTAAAAGAGTATGCTCTGTGTCAAATGACAATTCACAGATTTTACAAATAGCTGAAAAAAATATATTATACCATTTAAATAAATACATATGCATTTTGTATATCCATAACAAGAAAAATTATCAATAGCAGTAGTAGAAACAGTGAAGTTGGCTGTTGACTTTTAACATCAGTCTAATGACATTATTTATCATCTTAATTCTTGTAATAGTAATGAGGGAAGTATTGTTATTTTTACCCCTATTTTCCAGAAGAGGAATCAAAAGCATAGAAAGATTAACTTGCCTGAGGCCTCACAGCTGTATTAAGAAGTAAAGTTGAGACCTCAATCCAAGTTGTCCAGCTCCCAGACTGAGTGCTAACTACCATTGTGGGTAGCTTTTGTATTAAAGTATAACTCAAGGCCATCCACTTCAAATTTGAAGACCACAGAATCCGGGTACTCTGACTACAGTACTTTATATACAAAATGTATTGAGTTATGCCAAGAAAGGTCCTGATAATGAGTTACTAAGAGGCATTTCAACTTTAGTAGTAAATTTTATTTAAGTTTGTACGTTACAACTTGTTTTTAAATTTTGCCCTCAAATTACAAAGTCTACTTCTTTCCCATCAGAACTCTTAGGTTCCCCTCAGAGTTTAGATGATCAAAATCAGCACATTTAGGATTTCAATGAAACTTGCACTTACTAGAAAACTCATGGGGAGTATGTGTACTCTCAATGTGGCACTGCAGCTGGAAGGGTGTGGGATACTGCCGGTAGCAGTGTTGGCAGGTGGTGTGGTTTTCCCAGCTCTCACTATTCTGCTTTTCAAGTTCCAAGTGGTGTTTCATGTGGTTCATAAATCTATAAATAATTATCAACAGGTACAAAAGTCCGTATCTATAAGTATAGGAAATCTCACAAAGAAGTACCTAAACTTAAACTTTAAAAATGCAGCTGTATGACTGCAACTCAAAATAATAGCTGTAAGACTTTATGTCCTATAAAAAAACAAGTATGTACTTCTGGTGGGCCAAGGAGTTCAAGGCCAGGCTGGGCAACATAACAAGACCTGTCTCAAAAAAGGCTTATTTTCAATAATCAATGCACTAATATAGATGATATGAAATATCACTGATTAACCATAACACTTTTCTGTTATTTAAACTTTAAGAGTCTTTTTTTTTCTTTTTTTGAGACAGGATCTTGCTCTGTAGCCAAGGCCAGTTCTGAACTCATTAGTGTACCCCAGGTTGGCCAATCTGTCAGGACAATCTGCCTGTCTCCGCCTCCCAACTGCTGAGATTGCAGACTTGTGCCACCACACCCAGCTTTATGTGGTGCTGGGGAATAGAACTCAGGGCTTTGTACTTGCAAGGCCAAGTTCTTTAACTGCTGTGCCATTCCTCCAGCCCTACACACAGTGCACTTTGCAGCACTTTCCATTTTTCAATTTTCTGGCTTAGCTTCCTTAAAAGCTTTCTTCTAAAAAAGTATGATCTTCAATGGCAGACAAAGAATACTATATAAATGGGCACACTTTACTCTGAAGCATTTATTGAAGCTCTTGGCTAAATTTCAAAATAAAGTTAATCCAAATAACAATTTTTACATTTATATTACTATCTCTGTGATAAAAAGTATGTTAATTATAAAACCATTATGTTGTACGTTTGTTTTTATTTTTTTCAAAGCAGGAAGATGTCTCAAGTGAGGATCCCCTATGTTGTGAGGTTAAAAAAATAACAATTTTAAGACTGAGTCAACTATTGGCAATAATAGTTCCCAAAGAAAATCATCTTGAAATGAAGTGATAATGTCATCAATCTAGACAGAATGACTATTTGAACATTTATCTCTTTTTTACACCTACAAAACACTGCTTCTGCATAGAGCTGGTTACAGTACATTTTACAGTATCTTCTTTACTCTTCTGGCTTTGATAAAATGTAATTCACTTTGAAAAGTATCTACAAATTGACTGTTCTGTGGAGAAATTGCTATGTGGAAAACAAATACAGGTTGAACATCCCTAATCTGAAAATCTACTCCAAAATCCAAAACTGTTGAGCACCATATAATGTCTCACTGGAAAATTTTATACCTGACTTCATGTGATAGATGGCAGCTGAAATGAACAGACACTAGAAATATTTTATAAAATAACCTTAAAGCTATGTGTACAAGGTATATGTGAAACATAACTGAATTCTGTGTTTAGACTTGGATCTCATTCCCAAAATATCTCACTGTATAAATGCAAATATTCAAAATACCAAACCGAAATACTTCTGGTAATAAGCACTTTGGATGAGAGACTGTCAACTTGCACAATAAAATGTTAACACAGTAGAACTGAGGTGGGATATTACTCTGCCTCTACTCTTAATAGAAAGGATGAAAATTGCATACCTAAGGGATGACGAAAAGAGATACAACCTTCACATTAAAAATTAATACATAAACTATAATACTTTAATTTTGAAATAAATATTTACATACCTAATGTTATTTTTAAGAACTTTCGAGCAACTGAAGCATTTAAAGGTTGTGTAAGTCTTCGGATCTTCTTCTGAGGCTCCTTCATGTTTTCCATAATAAAAGTCACTAACTAACATGATCAATTTTTCTCTCTCAGAATCAGTATCAGTTTTGTCTTCAGCATACAGAAGTTCTGTTTTATTAGTTCCCAAAAAGTCATTTATCATGCCTGGACAACAATGCTGAAAAAGGAAAAAATAAACTTTATTTCTATTTTAAAAATTAGATGAGAAAAATAAATGCTGTGTTTAGAACAAGGGCTGGATCATGTAAAACTATGCCGGCAACATATCTGGAAGACACACCAAATTGCTGGCTTCCTTCCTTATAAGTTCTAAAAAATTCCAACAATAAACATCATTTATCTTAACAAATAACAAAAACAAATTGAAATCCTTGAGACCAGGCATATCTACAAATTAAATACCTTTGCAATTTTTTCAGATATAAATATTTAATCATTTCTTGGCCAAAGATCAATCATTTCACATTTCTCATAAGAGTTTAATTACCAAACAACATTGTAGTATCTTAGTAAACCCTAGCTGTAACTAGTCTTTGAACAGAGCCTGTGTCTGCCATTCTCCAGATTCAAGGTGCTAGTCAAGTGACGAATCTCTTTTTTGCCAGGAGGTATTTGGATGGTTATTTGTAATATCATTCACAGGCCATACAAAACTATCAAAAACCTAGCCTGGTATATTTGCTAAAATATTTAATTAACTTGAGGCTGGAGGTATAGCATAGCAGCTAGATTGCTTGCCTAGCAAGCAACAAGGCCCTGAATTCAATTCCCCAGCACCAAATAAGCTGGGTGTCATGGCACATGCCTGTAAAACCAGCACTTGGGAAGCTGAAGCAGGAGGACTGTTATGAGTTCAAAGACAGCCTGGGCTACATACTGAGTTCAGGACCAGCCTGGAACATAGAGTGAAACCCTGTCTCAAAAAAAATTTAATTAATTTACACCTAATGTGACAGTTGTTTTGGCCAGGTCAATCATATGGCCCAAAGGGCAGACACCTTCCTCACCCTTGTCAGCTAGATTACAGGGGTTCCCGACCCCTGGGTCAGCGGATCCAATACCAGTTCCTGGGCTTGAAAAAGAGGTCTCTGGCACAGATGAGCTGCAGAGATAAGGTGAGCATGAGATAAGTGGTGAGCAAACCTCCATCTCCTGTCAGCATGTTTCTATTAGGCTCTAACTCCGGTGCTGATCAAATAAGAAATGGAGCTTTGCTTACCACTTACCTCCTGCTAGCCTCTTCAAAGCTTTCCTCCAACAAAAACTCCTGCATAAATACTCCCACATCCTTGGGAGATGGTCTCTGGTGTGAAAAAGATCGGGGAACGGCTAAAGCTAGAAGATAGGTAGCTTACAAAGAAAGAAGCATCAATTACCTCCAAACTTTGAAACCTCAATGTTTTCTGTCTATAATGCTTGCCTGTCTGACAGGAAAATCTATTTCCTTAATAAAATCAAAACTCATAGAAATTGATCTTAATGTGGAATACTTTCATACATTAAGTTTTTCATTCAATAAGAAAACTACGGTACACAATTTTCAGTTGCAGAATCTCTCTGGAAGCATTCTTAAGAGCAACTGGATAACAAAAATAAAATGGGAGAGAATATTTACAAACCACAGATCTGACAAAAGTTAATATCTAAATCACACAAGAACCCTTACTACTCAATAGCAAAATTTTTTATATAAACCAATTTAAAAATGGGCATAGAAACTGAACAGACATTTCTGAAGAGAAGACAAATATGCAAGAAACGTGAAAAGGCACTCAGCATTAATAATTAACTGGGAAATTAAATCAAAACTTGCTAGAATGGTTTTATAAGAGTTCACAAAAGGTAAGTGTTGCCAACCTTACACAATACTGATGGGCATGTAAACTCACATAGCTACCACAAAAAAGGTACAAAAGTTCCTCAAATTTAAAAAGAGACCTATCATATCATCCAACAACACTACTTTTGGGCATAAAGCCAAAAAAAATTGAAATCGTGATCTCAAAGATAAATGTGCAATCTCATGTACAATGCACAATCCTCAAGACAAGCAGTTTAAATGTCTATTGGCACATAAATGAAGAGAATGTGGTGTATTAAATACAAATTATAGATTATTCAACCTTTAATAGCATATGATTCCTCTTACATGAGAAATCTAGAGTGGAATGAAGATATTCTTGGTCTGGGAGAAGGGGCAAATAGGACAATCTCAATTAAAGGTTATAAAAGTTTAGCTCTTTAAGGTGAATAAGCCTTTACAAACCCATGTATATCATAGTGTAGATATTAAACAATACTGTAATGGATATTAAAATTGTTCTAGGAGGATAGATTTTATGCTATTAACACGCACAAAATATGGGTGGCGAAAATATTTTTGAAGTGACAGATGAGTTTATAGCACAGATGTTTTTACAGATGTATACTTATCTCTAAACTCACAGAGTTGTATACATGGAATATGGCTGCTTTTGGAGGTTATGCCAATCACACCTAATCATGTTTTTAAAAAAGGGACTAGATCACATAACGAAAAAAAAATAATGTGCAAAAAGGAAATTTTCCTAAAAATCCAAGCTAGACAGTTAGTGAAAGACTTAAAGAAAGCATAAAGTTGCAAAAAGAACCAAAATCAGTTAAAACTATCCTAACCAAATGTGAGTAGGTTCAACTCAAAGAACAAAAGATTTGAAGAAAAACTGAAAGCATTTCCTTTAAAATGAGGAACAAGGCAAGGGTGTCTGATCTCATCATTTCTATTCAATATAGCATTCAAAACCAGCCAGAGCAACCAGGCAAGAGAAAGTAAGATAAGAGATAAGGAAAAAAGAAATCAAAACTATCCTTACTTGTATAAGACATGATCCTTTATAAAGAAGAACCCAAAAACTCCAAAAGGTTATAAATTAAACCAAGTGGCAAGATCTTATTTGCAGTAGCTTCAAAAGAAATTAACTAACTAGGAGTTAACCAAGAGGTGAAAGACCTCTTTAACAAAAACTATACAGTACTATGAAAACAGAGACTGAACAGGGTATTAGAAAATGGAAAGACATCCCCTGTTCCTAGACAGGTAGAATCAATATTGTCAAAATGATACTACCAAAACTGATACAGATTCAATGCCATTCCAATCATATTAATAGCATTCTTCACAGAACTAGAAAAAACATCCTAAAATCTATATGGCATCAGAAGAGAACCCACCCAATTCTGAGCAACAAGATGAAAGAAGGCGGCATCACAATCCCAGACATTAAGTTACATTCTAAACCAAAGTGATACAAAAAAAAAAAACCTTACATGGTACTAGAACAAGACAAGTGGACCAGCGGAATAGAACCAAGGATGCACAGACATCCCTAGCGACCTTCTGCCACTTGATCCTCAACAAAGGGGCTAAAAGCATACACTGAAGAAAAGATAGTTTCTTTAACAAATGATTCTGGTAAAACTGGTTATTCACATGTAGAAGAAAGAATCTAGTAGATTCTTATTTTTCACCATGTTTGAAAATCAAACCAAAATGAGAGAACAGAAAACCTGAATCTTCTGGAAAATAAAATAACCAAAACCTTTCAAGACAGGGGTAGGCAGGGGCTTTTTCAATAGAACACTTAATGCATGAGATATTAACCCCAAAAATCAACAAATGAAATTATACAAAATTAAAACTGCACAGCAAAGGAAACAATAAAAAAAAGAAGAGAGAACTGACAGAATAGAGAAAAATTGCCAGCTGTTCCTTGGAGAGAGGACTAATATCTAGAATACACAAAGAATTTTTAAAAATTAGACTTCCTAAAATAAAAGATCCATTCAAAAAGTGGGCAATTAAAATGAATAGACACTTCTCAAAAAACTGTAAGTGGCCAATAAGTACAAAAAAAAAGGTTCAGCATCTTTGTCCACTGAATTGTAAACTAAAACAACACTGAGTTTTTACCCCAATAAACTATTATTAAAACCTCAAAAAAACAACAAAAACTAAGAAAAAGGAACCTTTCCACACTGTTGGTGGGAATATAAACTAACATAACCACTATGGAAATCAGTTCAGAGATTTCTCAATAGAAATTCCATTTGGACCAGCTAAATATCTTGTGGGTGTTTCTCTAAAAGAGTTATGACATCATATAATAGTGCTAATGCATAACCATGTTTATAGCAACACAAATAATAGTAGGTAAATATTGGAAATAAGCCTGTATGTCCATCAGCAGATGAATCAGTAAAAACATTGTGGGCTATATACACAAAGGAATACTACTGTGACATAAAAAATGAAATCTGAATCATTTGTTGGGAAATGCATACATCCTGAAACCATTATACTAAGCAAGATAAATCAGGGAATAAGGTTAGCAAAGAAGGTTAAATATTGTATATTTTCACTTAAATGAGAAATCTAAATTATAAATAATTACATGAGCAAAATAGATGATATGAATAGGCAGGTAGACCTCAGCTGAAAAGCTGGTCTGGGGAAAAGGAGATGGAAGGGTGGGGAAAGAAAATAAGTAAAAATAAAAATGCAGTATGTATACACCAATTTCTCAAGCTGAATATAATTATGCACTGCAAATACATAAAATGTTTAAAATACTAGGTTATTACATGATTTAAAAAGATGTGATAGGTATATATATATATATATATATATATATATATATATATATATCAATCCCCAAGTTACATTATTTTTTATCACACACATAATAAAAATAATAATTATGGGGAAGAAAGATTTACGGGGGACTTCCAATCAAGATGGTGACCTAGTAACAGTGCTACGCAGTGTTTCCTCATGGACATAAAAAGCTGAGTTTATAATTAAAAACTGCCTGTTCAACTTAGCTAGGAGAGGAAGGAATGCCCCCCAAATTGAAAGGAGGCCATGAGAAGATCAGAAATCCCGAAGACACACTGGAAGCAGAGGGAAATAGCAGCCCAGAATGCCACCCCTGGCCAGCCAACTGTGTGTGGCCCTGAGCTGCTAGCACTCCCAGGCAAAAGAAAGCCCAGAGCCTAGAACCTCAGACAAAGGTAAGCAAAGATCTGGGAGAAGCAGAAACTGACAGCAATTGGTAGTCTCAGCCTCAAAAAAGGAGCCTGTGGGTAGTGCAAACTGCAATGTGAGTTTACCTTAGAAAGCCCTCTTGGAACCTAGACCACAAGCAGTGCTTGGCAGCCGTAACAGGCAGTAATGCAAGCAGGAGCTATCAAAAAAAGATCCAGAGACTGAATTGTTCAGGGTAAAATCAGGCTCAAGAGAGCACATAAAGGTTTTTGGGTCACTCTTAGTGCCTAGGAAGAAACTGGCACAAGAGACAGCTGTAGAGAGGAGAGAAAGGTCACCAACACCCTGAATGGCTTGGGTACAATGGGTGCATCTTCCAGGGTGGAGAGCCCAGCCCTTGGTGGAGTAAAGTCAGGACAGGCAGGAGAGTTTTGCTGACAGGCCTGGGTGTGATCATGACACCTCAGAGGCCAATGGACTGTTAGGTCCTTCCTCACTACCTACTCTGAGCACAGAACCAGAGGAATTTCGACTCTTCCCACATACCCTCATACCTGCTCAAAGAAACATCTTGGCTAGGCATTTAAACTGAAGTCCCTCAACAATACAAAAATGGGAAAACAAGGCAATAGGACACACACACAAATGCCTGAGACCCCAGAAACTAACGCCATGGGCTCTGAAATAGTTGAACTCAGAGAAGAAAGTCAAAAAGCAAACAAGTGAGTCAAACAATTCAAACAAGATATTCTTAAAGAAATACAAGCAATGAAATATAAGCAATGATCAGCAGGCTAAAAGAGGAGCTTATTAAATAAATAGTGGTGCTAATAGATACAAACCATACTGAGCATATAGAACCCACAATAAACAGTTGGCTGAGGTAAATAAGGAAATGAAAGATATGAGAGAACATTTTGATACAGAAGTGGAAATTTTGAAAAGAAACTTTGCTGAAATTCAGAATATGAAAAATACATTTAAAAGTAGGTTAAGTCTGGGGCTAGAGAAATGGCACAGTGGTTAAAGTGCTTACCTTGCAAGAGCAAAGCCCAGAGTTTGATTCCCTAGCACCACATAAAGCCACGTGTAGTGGCACATGCCTGTAATCCCAGCAACTATGAGGCTGAGGCAGGAGGACTGCTGTGAGTCCAAGGCCAGCCTGGGCTACAGAGCAAGACCCTGTCTCAAAAGAGAAAAAAAGAAAGAAAACGACAAGGGGGGTAGGGCGGGGAAGGAGGGAGAAGTGGGTAGGGGGAGGGACAAAAGGACAGAGGGAAAGTCCTTGTCACCTTGACAAGATACGTAGGTGCACAAAATGCTCAATTTCACTGTAAACTGTAAATTTTGCGCTTATACATATCAATAAAATGGGAGAAAAAGAAGGAAGGAAGGAAGGAAAGAAGGCAGGCAGGCAGGCAATCAGGGAAAAGTTGACTTGAACACTGAGGACAGAATTTCAGACCTTGAAGACAAGGCTGAGGAAACAAATGCTATAAATAAGCATGACTCCAAAATCAGAAATGAGCAAAGTAGCTGGATACAGCAGATGATGGATGATGACTCAAAGAGAACCAATCTCAAAATTATGAGAGTGGGAGAAAGAGAAGACAGCACTGAAGGTATAAAGAATTTATTCACTAAAATCATACAAGAAAACTTCCCAATTATTATTTAGGTATAAGAAGCTTACAGAACACCAAATAATCTCAGCCAGCAAAGAAACTCGCCAGAACATACCATAATCAAAACCTCAGCAATCCAACATAAAGAATATTAAAATCTCTACCAGAAGACTCTCAGACCTAATAAAAAATTCAGCCAAGCTGCAGGATACCAAATCAATACACAAAAATCAGTAGCATTCCTCTATATCAACAATGAAAACAGAAAGAGGTAAGAAAAACACTTCCATTCACAATCGCTTCAAAGAAAATTAAATACCTAGGAATCAACCTAACAAAAAAAGTGAAGGACCTCTATTCTGAGAACTGTGCTATTCTCAAAGAGAACTTTAGAAAATGGAAAGACATCCACTGTTCTTGGATAGGCAGAACTAAGAGTCAAATGGCCGTAATACCTAAACTGATATACAGGTTCAACGCTATCCCAATCAAGATACCAGCAGCATTTTTTAAAAAACTACAAAAAAAGACCCAAAAATTTATGTGGAATCCTAAGCAACAAAATAAAAGCAGGAGGTATCACAATACCAGATTATCAAATTATACTACACAGCAACAGTGATAAAAAACAACACAGTATTGGCACAAAGACAAGAGGATCAATGACATAGCACTGAGGATGTTCAAACATCTCCGGGTACCTTCTTTAAACAAGGGGGCCAAAAATATACACTGGAGTACAGATAGCCTCTTTAACAATGGTGCTGGGGAAACTGGCTAACCACATGCAGAAGACTGAAACTAGACCCACAACTTTCACCATGAACCAAAATCAAATTAAACAGAAACAAAGACATAGATGTTAAAACAGAAACACTAAACTTGTTGGAAGAAAAAGTAGACAAAACTCTCAAAGGCACACGCAAAGACTTTCTCAACACAACACCCAAAGTGCAAGACCACCAAAAATTGACAAATGGGACTGTATGAAATTAAAAGCTTCTGCACAGCAAAGGAATCAATAGGGTGAAGAGATGCACATATGCCAGCTACTCCTCAGACAGAGGAGTATTATATCAAGAATATACAAATAACTGAAAAAAGTAGACCCTCCACAATAAAGAACCCAATCAAAAAAAAAAAAAAGAATCTGAAATGGACAAACAGTTCTCAGAATAAGACCAAATGGTCAAAAATACATGAAATGATCTGCATCTTTAGCTATCAGAGAAATGCAAATTAAAACAGTGCTGAGGTTCCATTTATATCTAGTAAGAATTGCTGCTATTAAGAACTCAAAAAACAACATGCTGGCGAGGCTGTGGGGAAAAAGGAACCCTTCTACATTGTTAGTAGGACTGTAAACTGGTACAACCACTATGGAAAGCAGTGTGGAGATTACTCAGAAAACTGAACATCGACATCCCATTTGACCCATCTATACCTCTTCTGGGTCTCTTCCTGAAAAGTTAAAGTCATCATACTAT
Source organism: Ctenodactylus gundi (assembly GCA_004027205.1). Classification (NCBI taxonomy): domain Eukaryota; kingdom Metazoa; phylum Chordata; class Mammalia; order Rodentia; family Ctenodactylidae; genus Ctenodactylus; species Ctenodactylus gundi. Next base: position 136,468 of record PVKB01002662.1, on the reverse strand, counting down.
AGGGATGCATGTATACCCATGTTTACAGCAGCACAATTTATAATAGCCAAATCTTGGAAAAAGTCAATATGCCCAAGTACAGATGACTGACAAAGAATATATGGTATATATACACAATGGAGTATTACTCTGCTATTAAGAATGACAGACCTGAGTCACTTTTAAGAAAATGGATGCACCTTGAGAATATTATGCTCAGTGAAATGAAACAGACCCAGAAAGTTAAATATATAGTTTCCCTAATATGAGAAATCAAAACCATAAAAAATATGAGACAGAAGAAAGTAAGATGGATTTTGTGAAGAAAGGTTAAAGGGGGGAGGGGTTGTGAAAGGGTGGGAAGAAGAAATGGAGACAATATGTAAAGACAGAAAAGAACCAAATAGGCTATAGTGGGAGTTAGTGGGGGAGTGGGAAGATTGGGAAGACCAAAAAGGGGGAGGTGAAAGGATTGTAGTTTTGATATGATATATATGTGCACAAAATACTCAAGTTCAATGTAAACATTATGTATTGCACATATATATATGTATTAATAAAATGGGGAGATTTTCATATGGGATCACAAAGAAAAAGAAACGAGTGAAAGTAAGAAATACACCCAAAACAAAGTGATTTGGAAGGGCTGAAAAGAGTAAGTAAAGAACATTCCAGGTAAATGGAAAAAAATAAGAAAGCAAGTTTTGTGGGCTTGACATCAAATGAAATGAAATCTAGGCTAAAAAACATTAAATAGTAAGACAAAAAACAGGATGTAGTCATAATCAAGTTATAAGAACAGATTCATCTGCACCTAAAGGGCTAACCACAAAATAGAATTAGATAATATTAAAGCAAAATATTTACAATGTACAACGTGGATTTACAATTCTCATATACACTTAGGGAGGCAGATGGCTTAACAAAACCAATACAGTTCTGCCCTAAAATAAAGAATTTGTATTTGCAATTCTAGAATATTCCTTGTTCACCATATTTTCCTAAGATAGGATCTTACTATGTAGTCCAGGGTGGTACTACAGGCATACACCACTGTGCCCACATTGTAAAAGGCTCAATTTCAATAAACGTTTGCTAAGTAACAGAATGGTGAACAACACATTTTCCTAAGTGATCTCGCTGCTTTGCATTCTTCTCATCCTTTCTTTCTCATACATCACCTACATTACCTTTTTAAACCTCCTTCACCATTTCATGTCATTTATACTGGGCATACAAAGAGAATACAGATGGATAATCTTTACACAGTAGGGTATTACAGTATCAACTAAAGTATTTTAAGTGTATTATCTCCTAAATCTTACCAGTTAGTGCTTTCAGAATTACCTAAAATCTAACTTTGAGAGCTTCCTACACTAATATAAAATTAGAGTTCATTTGTAACTATATATTCTATACTCTGGGTAGAATCAAATCTCACTGAATCAAATGAAATGTTAGTTTACTTCTGAGCGTTAAAATGTCACAGGCTGGAGAAATGGCACGGTGGTTAAAGCACTTACCTATCAAGCACACAACCCTGAGTTTGTTTCCCCAGCACCACATAAGCTGAGCATGGTGGCACACGCCTGCAATCCCAGCACTCCAGCACCTGGGAGGCTAAAGCAGGATTGCTTTGAGTCCAAGGCCAGTCTGGGTTCCATAGTGAGTTCAGGACTAGCCTGGGCATATTAAGCGAGACCTTGTCTCAAAAAAAATATAATAGCATAACTAAAAATTTCAGTCAAGTCACATGCATGTCACCACAGACAAAAAATAAACTGACATGTAATATGCACATCCTATAAATGTATACATGAACTTAATTTTGAAAATTTCATGATTGGCCTAGGAATCCCAGAAACTTGGGAGACTGAGGCAAGTGAATAGGAAGTCTGAGCTCAGCCTAGACAACTTAGCAAGACTGTCTCAGAACAAAAATAAATCAGAACAAGGCTGTGAACTTAACCTAATGGTATAGCACTTGTGTAGTGTGTGACAGGCCCTGGATTCAATCTCTGGTACTGCAAATAAGTAAATAAATAACTAAATAAATACAAGTTCAAGATTGAGAAGGATTTTAACATCTTGTACAAAGCCAGGAGTGGTAGCATATGCCTATCCAGCACTCCAGGAAGCTGAAGTAGAATAATATCAAGTTAAAGCCAAGCATGGGTAACTTAGTGAGACTGTTAAAAAAATAATAAAATAAAATATAAAGGGGGTTTGGACGAATAGTTCAGTAGTTAAGTGCTGACTTGACAAGCACAAGGCCTTGGGTTCAATTTCCTAACACCACATAAACCAGGTATGGTGGCACATGCCTGTAATCCCAGCTCTCGGGAAGGCTGACACAGAAGGACTGCTGTGTATTTGAGGCTAACCTGGACTACATAGGGAATTTAGGACCAGCCTGGAATACAAAGGAAGACTTTCGCCTCATAAAAAAAAAAGGGGGTGGGGGGAGCCCTGGAGATGTACATCAGTATGAAGGCCCTGGGTTTAATCCCTAGTATCACATACACAAAGAAATCTTTCAGGAAGATAACCATGAGTATCGAGTTTTATTTAAGTTATATGAAAACATCAATGAGAAGATTTATTATCCAGACAAACCAGAATTTACTACACAAAAATCTTTAATATCTTAAAAAGGATCAAGTTTTGAAAGTTTTACCTTCATGTGGAACATCAAAGCATCCAAATGACAGAACTGTACATTGCACTTTGGACAGCACCTTGAGCGTAGCTCTTCAGTTTTACGTTCAGCTGATGAGGTATTTGAACCTGAAATATATTATGGACTCCTATAACTCATACTCAATTTTTAAAAACCTTAATTGTTTAAAAAAATCATCACATTTCTAAATTTTAGGCTAAGTAATATGATTTTTCATATGCTAGATTTCTTATTTACCTGGTGCTACCACAACACTGGAAGATGCCTCTGAAGGAGAGTCAGTTGAAGACAAAGAAGAGGAGGGATTTATTTCAGAAACACTTTCACTGGTCTTTGCCTTTTTTAGAGTAACATTGTTTACTTCAGAAGTTGAAGGACGTTTCAACCCAAATGAGGTTTGATCCACACCTACAAAGATTTAAACATTGGGAAAGACGTAGAAATGCTTTAAGTAAGTAATGAGTATTAATTATGTAAAACTGCTTACTAAATATAGCCTTACATTTAAAATTAACTAAAAATGCCTGGGTGCTAATTAAATATAACATTTAAATTTTGTCATACAAATGATAACAATGATAAAAATTCATATAACTAAGGAATAGAAATTATACAAACAGGTTTTACGGACTACATATATTTGACAAGTTCATGAAAAATACTTTATGAGAGGAAATTCTTTTCTTCTGTGTGGTTCTGAACAGCAAACCTTTCTGTATGACAGGCAAGCACTCTCCAACTTAATGACAACCCTACACTTTTCCTTTTTTTAAAATTTTGGAGACAGGATTTCACTGCAGGCTGTGCAAGATCCTCTTCAGTCAGCTTTTTGAGTAGCTAGGATTCTAGGCACGTGACATCATTCTCAGTGTCTATGCAGAAAAATTCTAAAGATTCTTTCAAATAAACAAAAATAGGTATCAAAAATGTCAGACCAAGAAATCCCAAGCCAAGAGAAAAATTAAAGTACAGAGAATACTCTGAGCTAAGTTTCTTCAAATGAATGCTATCTTTTGAAGCTTAACGACACTTAAACTTATAAAAATTTAGACAAACGCTTTAAAAATGCTTTTTTTGGTGTGGTGCTAGAAATTCAATCTTAGGGCCTTATATGTGTTGGCATGTATTTACCACTAAGCTACATCACTAACCCCTAAACCACTTTTAAAAACTGAGGTATCTAATCAAAATTGTAAATTGGTACTTCCTCCAAACAACTTCACAAGTAGTTCAAATTAAATTGTCAAGTTACTGACTACGAGTAAAGTACAAAAATCTAATCTTGAATAATACTGTACTTAATCCATAGGAAAAGACTGGAGTTAATACCATCACTTTCCAACTGGTTCCCGAGTCTAATAAATACAAGTGGAATGTCACATGGAGAAATTCTGTTTCATTATTAGACTTTTGCGAAAAACTGTTTGTATAGTTAAGTTCCTTGATAAAATACTTTTAAATTTAAAAACTATCACCTTTGAGGCCAAAGAATTATGTAATTCAGGGCATGTACAAGAGAAACGAGGCGATTTTGATCATAAATCAGAGAACAAAAGTACACACAATTGTACTCTGTGCTAAAGGTTTTAAAACTGCAAATCTGTGTATTTCCATACAATGTGTGAATATGTGTATATATATGTGTGTGTACATATGTATGTGTGTATACATCAGTTGGGTCTTCTTTTTTATTCTTTGAGGTCACAGAAATGATCACTACTGTTGTATTTTAATTTCTGTGCAATTTCTGTAATTTTCTGAGATCCTGAACATCAAAGGAATGCTGGTATTTTTTGTTAGATAATGGATTACATACTGGTCTGGACAGTAAAAGTGACTGTTTTAATACATAATTTTTACAGTACGAGAACATGTAAATTAAAAAATCATCTTGAAGTTAGCAATTTTAAATTTGGATCTTTTGATTCTATTGCTTTTGGCCTATGCTATTCCTCAGCCTCAACTATTACTATCTGTGCCAATAAAAATACTAATTCCAATTCTTCACCATCAAGATCAAATCCAACTTTCTCTAATAACGTTCCATTATCTTTTTTTTTTTTTTTGAGACAAGGTCTCACTCTGCAGTCCAGGCTATTCCATAACTATGTAGCCCAGGGTGGCTTCAAATTCACAGCAATCCTTCTTCCTCAGCCTCCTGGATGCTGGGATTACAGGCATGCGCCACCACACCTAGTTTATATGGTGCTGAAGATGCTGAAGAATTAAATTCCGAGCTTTGTGCTTGCTAGGAAAGCATTCTAACTGCTACATTATTCCTCCAGCCCCCTCCACTATCATTTTAGACAGGAGTCCATTATTTATGCTTCCAAATATATACCATTTATTATCATTCATAATCATTAACATAACAACTATTAAGTCCTTTAAATCTTACTATGCAGATTTTATATTTCAGTTACCTTATTTGAGCTTCAAAAAGCCCGAAGGTAATTTTATCTCCAAATAATTCATTTCAGGTCTGGAGACTGCAAGCATTGTGTGAGAAAAATCAAATCATTTTACCAATGTAAGAAAATGCAGGTGTGAAGAGGTTAGGGGATTAAAAACGCCACAAAAAGCTCTAGAACAGAAGCTTAAATCTATAGCTTTTGAGCTATAATGACATTTCTCATTCATGGAAAAGACCTGCTCTCTCTCTCTGTAGTGTAAACAGAGAGAAACAGAGAGGAGGAGTCATTGTTTTTAACCTGTAGAATCTTCTTAAATTCAGACTTAAGAATAACAATGTTTTATAAAATCAAGACTTAAGAAAATTTTCTGTCTATTTATTTTCATTCTTGGCTATTTCACAAACTAGACACCTAGATATATAAATATCAAGCTAAATATCAAAATGAAAAAATAAGGACTGGAGGCATGGCACAGTGACTGAAGTGCTTCCCTCACAAGCACAAGGCCTTGAATTCGATCCCCCAGCACCACATAAAGGTGGGCGTGGTGGCACACACCTGTAATCCCAGTACTTGGGAGGCTGAGGCAGGACTGTCTCGTCTCATAAAAAGAAAATAAAGAAAAATATTTTTGGCATTTACATTACTATAGATTTGCTTTAGTTTGACAAATGTTATACAGTAATTTGCTACTAAACAATTTAAAAATTTAAAAAATCCCATTTAGTGAAATATATCAAATTGGTTAATAATATAGTTATTTCTTTGATTACAGGAAGATGCTTCATTGCCATATTTACATAGATTAATGAAGACCTTTGTTACGGTAGACAAAGAATGGTAACTTTTTCAACTGGAAAATTTCACTAGTTCTTTGATTTTTTGAATATTTATTATGTGCAAATCACTTTAAGTTCTGCCATTTAATAATCCAGCTTTCTAGTCACATCTAAAACATTCACTTGGATACAAAGATACTAACCTACTAAGAAATCAACTAGATCCATGCGTATTTATCATAATGGTCTTTTAAATAATGTATGCTGACCCATAGAAATATTAAGATTTTTTAAGCACACGGTTGATTCCAAATGAGAATAAGCCATATAATACATGCTTAACAGAAAGAAAATATTCTATTATCAAATATGATTTTATATGAAATCACACAAAGGCATTCTGGAATGATTAGCTGTATTCCATCCAATACATAAAATAATGAAAGCATGTAATTAACATGTAAATGAATTTACAGTGTATATTCAAATAAAAATGCAAAAAAGAAAAAAGTATGTTCTTTTAAAAAGAAATTCAATTTCATATACATATGCATCAAATCTTTTTATAATTTTTATGCAAAAAAATGCTAAACCAAATCTTCCAAAATGTTTTGGCATACCTGAGGATGGTGGTGGTGTATCCTGGGATAAATCCAACAGTAAGACTGAAGAATTATCTGACTGAACTTGTGGTGAATTCTTTGAAAAATCCTGTAAAATGATATTTTACTTAGTAAATTTTTATAAGGGTAAATCAAGTGTATGCAATACTATAAAGGTAGCCTTAGTGACTCAATTACCATAAACTAGGTGTATACATTTTTCCTTTGACTTAATGTTATAATAAAATTTAAAGAGGAAATTTTAGTACTTATACATGTACACTAACTACATCATACATTTTGTATATGGCCCAAGGTAGTTCCTTGTCACTCAAAAAAACAAGGGCAAAATAGTGGCAGGCCATAGACAGGACATGCCTTAAAATTATAAAAGATGAAGATAATTACTACTTTCTGCTAAAATTAGTACCAACTGGGTAAGTGTATGTGAGAGCTCTCTGCATTATTTTTGTAATTTTTCTTGGAATCTAAGATTAGTTTGAAATATAAAGTTAAAATTTATACTTCCAACAATAGTCAAATGTGCTTAAATAAATAACAGACTACTATGCAACACCATGATACAGGGAATAAAGGCTGGTACAAAGACAGGTAACAGAAACAAGTTCTTTAAAGTATTACAGCATAGTGAAATGATTAAAGTTAAAATTTACTGCTAGCATAAAAAATTAAATGTTCTTAACACAAAGAAATATTTGAGATGATATGCTAATTTTCCTGATTTTACCTTATACATTGTACCCATGTACTGAAATATGTATTATACCCTGTATTAAATAATTTTTAAAAACTGAATTAACAGTCACCATCCCATAATACTTATTAATAATTATACCATTTTAGGCATGGAGAGGTGTAGCTAAATAGTTACAGCACTTGCTTAGCATGCACAGGCCCTGGAATCCACTCTCTAGCACCACATAGAAACTGAGCCAGGTGTGGTAGCACCTGCCTGTAATCTCAGCACTCGGGAAGCTGCTGCAGTGGATTACTTTGCGTTGGAGGCCTGCCTAGCCTACACAGTGAATTCAAGAACAGTCTGGACTACAAAGCGAGGCCTTGTTTCAAAAAAATTGTAACATTTTACTTACATTTAAATTGAATAGTTTTCAATATTATACCTATTAAAGCACATTACCTGATTTTTTTAACATAATATTCTAATCTCTGCAGTTATTACTTTGGATATTGGTCAAACTATATCATAAAGACTATTTTTGATAGTGATTATGCTTCTATTGGAATGTGAACTAGCCAGCAGTTCATAATTCTAATTTATTATAATATACAATGCAGCCCTGAACTAAGTATTATTTCAGAAACACTTACAGGTTTAGATATATTCTGAACAACAGCAGAGCTTTGTGAAGATTTTGACTCAGGATGCAGTCTAGGCAAGGCAGTCACTGGATTTGATATTGGGTCTTTGTAATGTTGACTAGTAGATTTGAATATATCAGGAATACCTGTATGTAAAAGTACACATTACACTGAATTTATTTCTATACAACTGTGTCAAAAGTTTTCTTTAAAATTAAAATAGTACGCTAAAAGTGTACCTGAATTGGGTGACTCCTTCTTTATTCTTTTTGAAGACAAGCTGGTATGACTTCTATTCAATATATCTATAAATATATTTATTTTAATGAAACATATTAGTACCAAAATTCCAAAAATATATTCATATGTAACCAAAACCAGAAATGTATTTCTTTCTTTTAATGACAAGGATTACATATAGACTCAGATCCCTGTGACTCAAATTCAAACCCTTCTCCCAATCCTCATGCCATTTCACACTCCTAAATGCCTGGCAGCTGCATCATGGGTGAGGGGACTAGATTTCTCACCAACTGATTACTCAGCATCACTACTCTCGAGTTCCAAATGAAAAACTACCAAAACTACCAGAGACCACTGACTAAATTAAACCTAGAATGGAGTTACTTGATTAGCTTAAGGGGTTTCAGATATAACCTTAAAACTCATCATCTACTAGGGAAGAACTAGACACACAAATTCTACAAAATTAAAGGTCATACAAAAACAGGGTTGTTTGACACAGAGTATTAAATACACCATGATTTCTTTTTATGAGAAACTCAAAATATAAATAACAGAAAGAGCAAACAAAAGGAGGTGAAAGGAAAGAGGGAGGCAGTCTGTAGAAATGAGAGAGGAACAAGGAAATGGAAAGAGGGGAGGAAAAGGCGAAGCAAAAATGATTAAGATATAATACATATGTGATCCAATTCTGCATGATGAATGTAATTCATTAAAGAATTAGTCCTTTTTTTGATGGATGTAATCTACCAAACACAAGTTTTTATATTCCCATGGTAATTCTATATACATATTTAGCTCATATTCCACATGCTAAAAATATTTACACATAAAATTCTGAGTTAATGTAGAAAATAAGTTTCATTGGTTTCAGTCCCCTTTTTTGATCGGATCATTTAAAATAGACATCATTCCAGTTTTTTCCAGTCATCTACAACTCAAATAAATCCAACATGAATAGGTATTATTTGCTCCTGGTAAGACAATTTAAGTATCAATTTTGAAACACAGTACTATTTTAGCATAAAACTGTCAGTGACTAGAAACAATACCTTAAAATATGATTATTTTATTCCACTTAAATATACTGAATTCATTTTAGTAACTTAAATGGCATGCTACTTAGCACTTCACAATTTGCCACAGAAAATAATAATTGAGAATTCAATTGACTAAATTTTTCTACTGCTGATAAAGTTGACTAGAATTGGTAACGTAAGTTTTGAATCAAGGGAAGCAAAAAGGCTGGGCATACCAATATACTTTGTAATCACAGCACTCTGGAAGGCTGAAGTCAAAGGACTCCAAGTTTCAACTCAGCTTGGGCAAATTAGTGAGACTATGTCTCAAAATTAAAAAAAAAAAGGGGTCGGGAAGAATGGCTCCACAGTCAAAGCACTTGCCTAGCAAGCGCTAAATCAAGCGCCGAGTACCCAAGTTCGATTCCCTAGCACCACATAAGCCAGGTATGGTGGAACGCGCCTATAAACCCAGCACCTAAGAGCTGAGGCAGGATGATTCCAAGACGAGACTGGGCTCCACAGTGAGTTCCGGACCAGTCTGGGCTATAAAGTGAGAAACAATCTCAAAAAAATTTTTCTTTAAAAGGCTAGGGATGTAGTCCAGTACAAAGGTCATGGGTTCAATCTCCAGTATGGTAGGGAAGTGGGGGTGGGACGGTGGGAGAAACAGACCAACAGACACAAAGAGAGACTGGAGGCTTCCAGAAAACTAAAAATTTGTCTCAACCACATTACCATTCATTGACTGCCCACATCATCCAAGTACAGGGGCAGAAAATCGGGCCCTTCTTTCATGTGTATAAATAGTAGCTGGTATATAGACCAGACACTTTATAATATGACATGTTGATAAGGCAGGTGCTTGGATCTGCAAATCCCTATCAGACACTAACAAAATACACTTATTTAATATATTCTAACTATTTTAAACAAAATACAGAACGTCTTTTTCTTTACATCTGGGCTACAGAGTAAAAAAAGAGAATAGTAGGTTGCCTGTCTTTGTTAAAAAGTAGAATCGCAAAATGCCTAAAACACTGTCCAGTAATTTTACTCCTTAACTGTTCTTTCACATTATATATTAACCTCTCCCCTCTTCTGTCCCTCACATTCTCAAGATAATCTCAAATTTTTATTATCTTTACACTCTGTCTCCCTCTAGCTCCTCACAGAAGAACAATCATATCAAAGACATACAGAGGTTTTTCCAGATGAAATACCCTACTATCATCTTATGAAATTTCACTAAAGTAAATACTAACTTGAAATGGCTGGTTTTGAACTTAATATCTCTCCAACAAAGATCAGCTCATCATCATCCTCTTCAACCGGGGTCTCTTCTACCTTTTTCTGCCATGGTTCCAGCTCTTCTTCTTCACATTCCATGAAGAGTTCTGCCATTTTTGAATTATCTAATTTTAAAAAGAGGAACCAATTTTATTTTTAAAAAGTATTTTTGCAATATAAATAATGATTGATATTTGTATTTCATGCATGGTAAGAAATGTGAAACTCAATCTGTGAAGATGTAAAGTTATAAAACTTAGCTACTAAATAGATAATGAAGGACAGTGGTTATTTACCACAGCCAATAAATTTTAAGGTCAAACTTAATCAAAGTGAGTTTCAGTTGAAGGACTAGAATATGATTATACTTATAAAGAATATTAACCATTATCTGAAAAAATACCTGTATTAACAAAAAAGATTTGACATTTTTCACCTAAAGAAAATAAGCAAAGAACACACTACAAATACCACAAGCCTGTGAGTCCTGACCCAGCACACAGAGCTCCTAGAATACATTTTAGTGCCTTACTCTTAAATATGAATTTGGAAAAGCAATGAGCACCAGAAATTTGAGGAAAATCTCCAATGTGGAAGACTAAAGCAATAAAACAGTCTAAGCCATTTAAAGAAAACAGACCACACACAGGGACATGAAAAATACTGAGAATTAGCATGTTTTGAGACCTAAGATTATAAACATTCAGAACAAAATTTTTTAAAAGCCAATCTCAGGGAAAATTGTTAACACCGAGGAACTGGAACTAAAAGACAACTATATACCAAATAAAGAAGCCAAGATTATAAAACTTAAAAGACTGAGACAGGAAGATTGCATGTTTGAGCCCAGCTCAGGCACTTAGTGAAACCCTGTCTCATAATAAATACACTGGATGCAGTGGTGCATGTCTGTAAATGCTTCACTCTGAGGAGCTAAGGTAGGAAGAATTCCAAGTTCAAGCCTAGCAACTTAGCGAGACCCTGTCTCTGGGGGAAAAAAAGCTGAGGACGTAGCTCAGTATGAAGAGCCAATCCTTTTCACTCAAGAAAAAAAAAATCCAGAACCAAGACAGAGAAAAAGGGGAGGGGAGGGGCGGTAATCAAAGTAAAGGGATGATTCCTGTTCCAGGAGGAAGAGAGCAGCAAAGTATTGGGAAAACTTCCTGATTCTAAAGGACATGTATGTATCTCCAGAAAGAAAGGTTCCACTAGCACCCAGCACAATGATCAAGAAAAAAATTACACCGGCACACATATCATGACCTCAGACTGTTGTTACAGGCCTCTAATCCTAGCAGTCTATGAGGCTGAGGCAGGAGGATCTTAAGTTCCAGCCTAGCCTGGGGAACTTAGTGACATCCTGTCTCAAAAATAAGAATGGGCTAGCGATTAGCTCAGTGCAAAGACTATGGGTTCGATCTCCTGTACCACGATAAGAAAAAAGAATTTTAAGAATGCTGAAAATATTCTAAAATTCAGGTGGAAGGAAAACATTCACATTCAACACAATACAAAAACAAAAGTTTTAGAACAGTAATTGCCCAGTAGGCCTACATAAAACCAGTAAGCGTACAGCATGAGAGTAGTCAAGGAGACCAAATACTCTTCCACCCCAAAAGATTTAAAAATGAAAGTATTAGATTACTCAACAAATTTTACCATTTAGAAAATTAGGAAACTAAGCATGTGAGAAGACTTGGTTATTGATTTTAATAAATGACAAATTTAAAGAATGAAATATCTAATTATAAGATACATAAAAAGAAATGTATCCACGACAGTATCACAGTATTCAGATCATCAAGGAGAATACTTCTCATGGTCATAATAATAAAATATTGAACATTATTTAACCAAAAATTGAGATTTAACTATATTGGGTGATGCTTGGAGCGGTAGCTAAAACGTAAAAACACTGAAATCCTCCTCTTCCATCATAGAAAATCATTAGAAAGTGACAAAAATTGATTCAAGAGGCAGCTGTATGTATAAATGTGTTTATAAACAGAAACATGGAAATGATCATCAGAAAAACAGCTGAACAAATTGAAAGTAGATTCCTTCGGGAAGAAACAGTTACTTACACATATGTGCACATATACCTGTCTCTCTCCTCTGTTTCTTCCCTTCTTCTCTCTCTCCCACCTACCTCTTTCTCAGGCAGTGTCTTGCCAAATCACTAAATTGTCAAAGATGCACTCAAACTCACAATCCTCCTGCCTCAGCTTTCCAGAGTGCTCAGATTATAGGCTTATGTCACCACATCAATCTTAAGTATTTTTCTTTTTAAGAAACATACCCATAGTTTTCACCTTTTCTCTTGGAGAAAGGTTATCAGTGTAAGAGCCACGCATAATAGTATCAATCACAGCAGTGGTACCTACTTTTTCGTCGTAAAGGGTTGTCCTCATCCATTAAGCTACAGTCACCTAAGAAAACAAGCACATGGCATCATCAATCTTTTGAGTCACTTTAATACCAATACCGAAACATGAATCTTGATTTCAAAACCTTTAGCTGTAATTTCAATCTCCAGCAAACTCTATGGAAGCTAGAGGAATAGTGCAGTGATTAGAACACTTGCCTAGCAAGCACATGGCCTTGAACTCATTCAACCCCTGGCACCATGTAAGCCAGGCATGGTGGCACATTCCTGTAATCCCAGCACTTGGGAGGTTAAGGCAGGAGGATTTCCATGAGTTCGAGCCAGCCTGGGCTACATGGTGAGTTCAGGACCAGTGTGAACTAAAGACTACAGAGTAAGACTCAGTCTGAAAAAGGTATCAGGTTAGGTCTTAATTTCCCATCCTTATAAAATTAAGATACCTACTCTTAAAGAGTGGGTTCTACTAAGTTTTTTGGATTTTTTTTGAGACAACATCTTACTCTGTAGTATAAGCAGGTCTCAAACACACAGCAATCCTCCTGCCTCACCCTCTTTGAGTGCTGGGATTACAGGCATCACCACCACGCCTGGCTTATGCAATGCTGGGAATCAAACTCAGGGCTTTTGAGTTTGCTAGGTAAGCACTCTAACCAATGTACTATTCCTCCAGCCTTCTTTTAAGTTAAATGTACAAATGTTATTCTTTTCCTACAGAAAAGCTTATCTTTTGAAGTTGGTATGTTTAATACACACAGGTAATTCACTTTCCTTAGTTGGTTCACTCTTGCAAACTTATTATGTAAACTCAAATTTATTATATAAAATACTGAATGCTTTAAAGATTTATCACTTGAGGAAACCCAATGATTCAATAAACTAAAAATAAAATTTCAGCTAGACATGGTGATACATGCCCGTAATTCCAGTGACTTGGGAGGCTGAAGGAGGAGGATCATAGGTTCCAGTCCCACCAGGCAACTTAGTGAGACCTCATCAGAAAGAAACAAAGAAAAAGAAAGGAGGGAACAAGCGAGCTAGGGATGTAACTTGGTGTACCAAAAAAAAAAAAAAAAAAAAAAAAAAATTCTTACACTAAACACCAGAAGGCATTTGAATTGCTTTATTTTTAAAAAGAATTTGATTCTGAATTGTATTCTGAAATCTCATGCACATACAATATATTCTACATACAAAATAAATACTCTAAAAAATATTTCAGCTGTAAAATAGGTCAAATTCAGGAATTAAAAATATCTATAGTAGGAGGATATACAGAGCTAATTCAGTCTTCACGTGTCTCTATCAGACTTGCAAAAACAAACTTTCCATAATTCTGTATTATCTGGACTGATTAGTAAAGATGAAAAATATTAACTCCAGAAAAAGTTACCGGCAAGAATGATTGAATTTCTACTGCAAGAGAATTCTGTTAATTTCCCCAGTTTTGAGGTCTATGTACAAGCCTCTTCAACTCAATAATTTTAATAGGACTTTGTTCCTAAACCAGTAATAAGGTAATACATATGATAAGTCAACACATGACAATCCTTGCTCCACATTAAGAATTTTTGGCTATCCTGAACACAAAATAAGCTAGGTGTGAAGTTGGGTGCCTATAATCCCAGCCTGGGCAAATTAGAGACTTGGGAGCCTGTCTCAAAAAGGAGCAAAAAGGGCCAGGGACACAGCTCAGTGCAAAGATTCTGGGCTCAATTCCCAGTACTTATAAGTCAAACAAACAAACAAACAAAAAACACCTCACAATGTTTTTTTTTAAGAGTTGTAAGCGCGCACTCTATGAGGTTAACATAACATTTTCATTGAACTATCATATAAAATTTATCTACTGGCAGGCTGGGCGTGATGGTGCATACCTGTAATCCCTGCACTCAGGAGGATGAGGCGGGAGGATTGCCACAAACGTGAGGCCAGCTTGGGCTACAAAGTGAGTTCAGGACTAGCCTGGATTACAGAGCGACAATTTATCTCAAAAAAAGTTAAATAAATAAAATAACCTATTGGCATAAGCACCCTAAAATGAACACAAAATAAGCTAGTAGTCTATAAACAAATTCCATTTACTGTCTATGGCTACATAGCAGCAACCACTTAACTGGTAGTTTCACAAACATCTGAACCCAAACTTCAATTGAAAGTTGTATTATCCAACAAAACAGCCACTAGCCACATGTAGTTACTTAAATTTAAAATAATTAAAAATAAAAATTTAGCTCCTCAGTCACTCTAGCCACATTTCAAGTGCTCAAAAGCCAGAACTAGCTAGCGGCTACTATATTGCAATATAGCTATAGGACATTTCTATGGGTCAATAGAAAATCTAAAGAATCACCACCATATCTAGTTTTAAAATAAATTATAACTGCATGGATTTTTCTGGGAAAGGACTGGAGCCCTCCAAGACTATCACCACAAAATGCCTCAAGTTAGCATGAGAGTTTTGGTGACAAGGCAAGGAATTGTATGGACGATTAAGCCAACTGTTAGAAAAATAGAATATTCAGCAAAGACATTCAGTGGAGACCTTAAAGCTCTGATAATAGCAACATCAGAGGGTTAGTAGGTACTGCAATTAAGAGTCACTGTCAAAATGAAAGAGGAAAGAATCTTGCATTTTAGATATT
Organism: Ctenodactylus gundi; assembly: GCA_004027205.1. NCBI lineage: Eukaryota > Metazoa > Chordata > Mammalia > Rodentia > Ctenodactylidae > Ctenodactylus > Ctenodactylus gundi. The sequence continues at coordinate 121,093 of PVKB01002662.1, read as the reverse complement.
GATGTGAATACATACAATGTCCAAGTTTAACACAATGTTCTTTTAATAAAAAATGAATTCCAAGTAATGACATGCCTCTCAAACAAAACCTATTCATTTTTTGAGAACCTGTAAAAAGTCACAAGGTGCTACTAGTTATTTTTTTGGCTTCATATTTCATGTATGTAGTATTTAACAATCTTTTAAAGAGAGTTTATTCAACAAAAAAGCTTCTTACCATTACGAACATAATTCAGTTATTTTTTAAGAACTAAGGGATATCACTCTAATGGCTGTAATCAAAAGACAGTATGTGTTGACAAGCAGGTAATGAAATAGGAACTCTCATACAATGCTAGTGGGAATACAAACTACTAGAGACACCATGGAAAACATTTTGGCAGTTCCTCACTAAATTAAACACAGAAGCTCAGCCTGGCAGTGTAGCCCTGTCATTCCAGTACTTGGGATGCTGAGGCAGGAGGACTGCAAGTTTGAGCCCAACCAAGGCAACTTAGTAAGACCTTGACTCAAAATAAAATAAATAAAATTGGGCTGAGGATGTACCTCAGTATGAAGGTCCTGGGCTCCATCCCTAGTATCTCTCTCTCTCACACACACATTAAACACATAGGGTTATCAGTAACCCAACAATTCTACTTCTAGAGAGACAACTGAAAACAAAGGATCACATAAAGGTTTGTACATATTTATAATAGAATTATAAACAAAAAAGATAACAAGATGTGGTATACCCATACAATCGAATACTTAGCAATAAAAGGTACTGAAACATTAACACCTGCATATAGATCTTGAGAATATCACACAAAGTGAAATAAACCAAACAGACCACAAATATGACTTCATTTATATGAAAAGTCCAAAAATGGCAGAAAAAGTAAGAGTAGTACCCGCTAAGGGTTGGGTTGGGGAAATGGACAGTATCTGCTATTGTGCACAATGTTTCTTTCTAGGGGTGATGAAAATAAATGCTCAAAAATTTATTGTGGTGAAGGTTGCACAGTTCTGTGAACATACTTAAAAAATTACTGAATTATATACTCTCGGTGAACTGAGTTGTGTACCACCTGCCTGACACATACTTATAATCCCAGAGCTACTTGGGCCTGAGGGAGGAGTTTATGCCCAGCTTGGACAATTTATCAAGACCTTGTTTCAAAATAAAGGAAAAGAGAAAGGAAAGAAAGAAGGCAGGCAGTTAGGCAGGTGATGTAACTTACTTGTAGAATGCTTGCCTAGCATGTGACACCCTGCTATCCCCAGTACTGCAAAATAAATAAATAAAATGGAAAAGAAATAGAAAAATGAAACAAAAAATTAGAAAGACTTGTGGTGAATTCTGGGTCACCACCTTCTGGTTGAAAAATTGTAAGAAATGTAATCAACTTCTTGGAGCCTTAGTTCCTCTATGCATAACAAAAATAGTAAAACCCTGCTTGCTGCACTACTGTGAAGGTGATAAAAGCGTAAGAAATTCTGCTACAGTACATTAAAATATCATGCTTAACTTCTTCACCTGAAATTATGCCATAAATACAAGCACCAAAAAGAAAAAAAGAAAGTTCTAGTTCACATCAATACAACAACAACAACAAAAAAATACTGTCACAAATAAAGTACAGCAGATCAGTAGCTTCCCAAACTCTTGTTTCAGGAACTCTTTTTTTTTTGAAACATCTCTCTCTGTAGTGCAGGCTGACTCTGAATTCACTAGGTAAGCCCAGACTGGCCTTAAACTTGACAATGCTCCTCCCTCATCCCAAGTAGCTCTGGGATTGTAGGTATGTGCCAGGTGGCACACAACTCAGTTCCCCCAGAGTATATAATTCAGTGATTTTTTAAAGTATGTTCACAGAGCTGAGCAACCTTCACCACAATAAATTTTTGAGTGTGTGCATCACCACACCCACATTATATGGTGCTGGGGAATCGAACACAGAGGCTTGTACTTGCTAGGCAAACACTCTTAACTGCTGTGCTATTATTCTTCCGACCCTCACTCTGAGACAGGGCTTTTGCACTGTAGTCCAGGCTGGGCTGGGAGTCATGGCAATCCTCCTGCCTCATTCTCCCAGGTGTTAGGATAATAGGCACGGGCCACCACACCCAAGTCATTCTTAAAACTTACTGAAAGCCAGGCATGATGGTGCATGTCTGTAATTCTAGCACTATGTGAAGCTTAAGCACAAGGATGACAAGTTCAAATCCAGCCTCGGCAACTCAGTAAGGCCCTGTGTCAAAAAAAAAAAAAAAAAAAAAAAAAAAAGCTCCCGGTATGTAGTTCAATGTCAAGACCCTGGGATCAACCTATCTCTAATATCACTAAAAAACAAAGTAGAACAGTACTGAAGGCACTAATTTGTGTCGATTTTATCTGTTAACCCATATCACATTTGAAACAAAATTTTTAAATATGTATTTAAAATAGGTCTATTACAATATAAAAACTTTTCATGAAAACATCTAATGACAAAAATGGCATTGGCTGAATTTTTTGCAATATTTTAAGTCTTAATAAAGGACAACTTGATTCTCAGTCCTGAATTTTTTTTTTTCACGTTTCTAAGTACAAAGAAGTACGTCATGTCTAAATTTTTATTACATAACTAGGGGCTGGGGGAATAGCACAGAGGTTTGAGCATTTACCTAGCAAGCACAAGGCCCTGAGCTTGATTTCCCAGCACCACTTAAGCTGGGCATGGGTGGTGTATGCCTGTAATTCCAGCACTCAGGAGGCTGAGCCAGGAGGATTGCTGTGAGTTCAGGCCAGCCTCGGCTACACAGTGAGTTCAGAATCAACCTGGATTAATGAGTGAGACTCTGCCCTCCACCCCAAAAAAGGGAAAACAATGAAAAAGTTGTTTTCAGCATTGCTTTACTCTTATGTAAACTATTTATAAATGACCTAAAATATAAGAAATAAAATTAAAATGGTCTATTTGATCCACACGAAGTAAAAAGGCACCTAAAGAACTGTATTTTTATTTTTCCTGAACCATTGCAGGGATATAGAAATACTCCAGAGTTTGTACCTCTCAGATCTGGTGCAACCTCTGAAGGGTTAGAACAACCTAACTATCCTGGCATGGTGGTGCATGCCTGTAATCTCAGCACTCTGGGAAGCTAAGGCAGGTAGATCACAAATTTCTGCTTCAGAATGAAAACCAAAAACTGAAAAAAAAAAAAAAAAGGTTGGTAGCAAGACTCAGGGAGAAAGCCCTGGGGATTCAATCCCCAGAACCACCCCTGCCCACCCAAAAATTTTGACTTGAACACCAAATATTCGAAGTCTCTCTCTAAACTAGTAAGACTCAGAAAAAAAAACCCTCAAGCTTATATATCTAATTAGTGACTGTAATATTTCTGTTCTTTGAGTAACATTTTTGACATGAATTTTGTATCTCCTGCCCATCACTTAAAAAAAAAATCTTTACACCGGGGGCTAGAAGAGTAGCACAGCGGTTAGAGTAATTTGCCTAGCAAAGCACAAGGCCCTGGGTTCGACAGCCCAGCACCACATACACCGGGCATGGTGGTCCATACCTATCCCAGCACTTGGAAGGCTAAGGCAGGAGGACTGAGGTGGGTTTAAGGCCAGCCTGAGCTACATACAGAGTTCAGGATAAGCATGGACTATAGAGCAAGACCCGGTCTCTCTGACACACACAAAACCTTAATAAAGTGGGCAAGGTGGCACAGGTCTGTAATTGTAGCACACTGTGAAGCTGAGGCAGGAGGATTCCTGGTGCAGTCAGCCTGAGGGATTAAGTTTTGTGCAAAGGCCCTGGGTTCAATTCCTACTACTGCAAATTTTAAAAAAAATAGATCTTAGGAACTAGAGAAATTGCACAACAGTTAGAGCACTTAACTAGCAAACACAAGGCTTTGTGTTTGATTCCCCAGCTCCACATAAGCTAGGGATGGGTGGCACACACCTGTAATCCCAGGAATCAGGAGGGTGAGGCAGGAGGATTGCTGTGTATAAGGCCAGCCTAGGCTACATGGTAAATTTTGGACCACCTTGGACTACAGAGGGAGACCCTCTCTCCAAAAAAAAACCGATCCTAACCATTTGGTTTTAGCAAAGCCTCTCTCGGGGGCTGTTTGCTCACTTTCAAAAACAATTCAACAATCCACAGCCACCTCAAAAGGGTTAACAATGGAATACACAAACACAAGGCATAACTAGCAAAATCTGTACTGATGTTAATGCATCGAAGTTATGAAAATCCAAGTTAATTTTATAGACAAACCACTGCTTTCAGAGGCTCCGTGAAGCTTCTGCTTAATGAGAAAATTCATCCCTGAAGAACATCTCACTGATGCTAAGAGGACAATTTTGTAGGTGAAAATTTTACTTCTAGGTTTGAAATTTACATCTAATTGCATCAAGACATTAAAACTCATTGTCCAAAACTGAAAACAATAAAGAAAAATTTATGTTCACAAATATTTAGATGCTACTAAATCCTTACAAAGAGAATTACTTACCCGAAGGTCTCTCACGCTCATAGAAACTGGTCCAATTGACACTCTTCTCGGATTTCTCCTTAAAAAGCATTAAAATCTGAGGTAAGCTCAGAGTACTCCCTCCATCTTTGCAGCAGATTTTCTAAGGAAAAATCTTAGAATGAGGTAATTTTTTTGCATTCGATTAAGAAAAACCTGCATTGTTAGAAAATCGTGTATTTAACTCCACGTTCCTCATCAGGGCACTAATCCCCAAAACAAAAACGGAGTGGAGCACAATTTCTGACAGACAACGGCACTCCCTTTGATACGAATAAGGGGGTAAGCATGGAATTGTTGGTAACCTGGGTTGAGTGGGAGAGACCTGGGCAGAACCAAGGGACTGCAAGAGCCCAGAAGCCCGAAAGTCCAGGTCCCCAGCTAGTCATTCTCTCGACTGAGGAGACACGGGGGTGGGCGGGTCTCCGTCAAACAGCGGCATCAAACATACAAAAGACCAAAGAGAAAAGGGGAAAAAAAGGCAAAACCAATCGGGGGACCGACCAACTCACAGGCCTTGGGAGACGACCAGGAACGTGGCGGCGGTGGAAGCTCGCACGCCCAGGCCCGCGAGGCGGCTTCCCGAGCGACTGCGCGGACCGCGGATCGCCAAACCTCGCCGCCAGGCAGCTACCTTGGCGAGACCCCTCCCCCTCCAAGGCCGACGCAAGATGGTGGCCCACCCGCCGCCGGGCCACAGCCAAGCCCATTCCCCTCCCCCGCGCCTCTATCAATCCCGGGGAACCCCGCCGGCACCAAGACCCTCCGCCCGGGGCCCTCAGAGCCCGGCGGCGGCCGCAGCCACGCTCGCGGGTGCGGGCGCGACCTGCAGCCCATATCCTCACGCACAAGCGGGGATGGACGGGGCACGTACCGACAGCAGAGCAGGTCGGCCTCACGGGGGCTAGACGGCGGAAGGCAAGGAGAAGAAAGAGAAGGCGATCAGGGAGGAGCGCGAAAACCCAGAGCAACCGCCAACAACAACAGCAGCTTCCGAGATTTCCAGCGCAGAATGAGCGACTCAGAGAGAGCGGAATATATAACCGCGCGCGCTGCCTCATGGGTAAAAGCTAGCACCGCCCCCGAACATCCGGGGATCTTTCTAACCGCCCACGGCAGGGCGGGTGCAAACATGTGCGCTACGAACGCCACCTCGAAGGCAGACTGATTAGAAAAAAATGTATACACCAAAATTTCAATCTAAATTATTATTTTTCCTTGAAATAGATAACTGTCAAAAAGATCAGAAAACTTTGGTTCCCAAATTTTCTATCATAAAAGGAGGAAAGACAAATAAGTCTGTAGTCTGAGAAGCCAAATCATGATAAAAGGATGTCTGGTGAGAATAGAATTAGTTTTGGGGAAATGGGACGGTTTTACTGTCCTTAAAATTTCCTATGCCGCTAGAAAATCAGTTTTGGTTCTCTTAACTGTTTATGCTCATTTTTTTTCATGGATTCCATTAAATAGAAAAACCTTGATAGCTTCTGGGGGGCAATTATAAAAATTGACATGTCAGCCATAATACTCTACAGTACAAAAATATGACTTTTTGTTTACCCATTCTTTAATTGATGGACATTTGGTCTTTTTTAGGCATTATAAATAATATAGCTATAAATATTATGTAGTATTTTTACAACTAGTTTTATCAAGATACACCATACAATTCACACATTTGAAGTATACAATTTACTGGGGTTTGTTTTTGTATATTCACAGATATGCATGACCATTACCCCAATCCTTTTTAGATTACTTTCATCACTTTCAAAATAAACCCTTTTCACATTAGCTACCATACCCCTAGCCATCCTAACCTACCCTCAAACTACTCTTTAGCCCTACAAACACCACCGGTCTATTTTTTGTCTGTGTAGATTTCTCTCTTCTAAACATTTCGTGTAAATGGAAATATGTAATATACCATATTTTGTGACTGCCTATCCTTGCATAGTGGCACACACCTATAATGGCCCTGACTTTGGTTCCACAGGATCACTTAAGCTGTGTGTAGTAGTGTAAACCTGTAATCCAGCACTGGAAAGAATGAGGTAAAAGGATTACTGAGAATTAGAGACAAGTCTAGACTAGATAGTGTGTTCAGGACCAAGCTGGACTATACAGTGAGACCTTGTCTTAAAAAAAAAAAGAAGAAGGAAACAGATTTGTTTTTTGAGACAGGGTCACTCTTGCAGTCCAGGCTGGTCCTGAACTCACTATGTTAGCTAAGGCTGGCCTCATACAGCAATCCTCTTGCCTCAGCCTTCCAAGTGCTAGGATTATAGGCGCAGGCCACCACACGTGGTTTATGTGGTGTTGGGGAATTGAACCCAGTCTTGCACATGTAGTGACTGTGCTGTTCCTCTAACTCTGGGGCATAGATTTTGTGGAGAGAGAAAAGGGATCTGTTGGGGGAGGAGGTGGTCAGTGAGTTGGAAGGGAAAAGGATGATAAAAATGATGAAGACGTGTTATCCTAACCACAAACTCCCTAAATTGAAGGTAATTACAACACAATTATATACTGTAAAAATATTATGAAAAAATAAAAGAAAAAATAACCAGAAAAAATAAATGCTGACAAAGACCACAAAAGAAAGAAAGAAAAAAGAAAATAGGTGTGTTACAGATTAAGGGAAACTAAGTAAATGAACTAGCTCATGCTTGAATGGGTAAAGTACTGCATGGCAAATACTTTCTTTCATTTTATATTATTTTATGTTATTTTTTGAGTCAGAGGATGGCTCTGTATACCAGGCTGGTCCTAAGCTTGCTCTGTTCTCAAGACTGGCACCTACAACACAGAAAGCTTCCTTGTTTAACCTCTGGGGTGCTGGGATGACCAGTGAGCACCACCATGCCCAGGTTATGTGGTGCTGAGGAATTGAACTCAGGACCTTTTGCTGCTATGGAAGTTATTTAACCTCTGAGATACTGCCCCCAGCTCCGTGGGCAAATGTTTTAAAAGGACACTATTAAATTGATTGAAAAGTGGGAATTCAGTGGTGGATATTATATCATAAAAATGTTAAGTTTGGTCAAAGTATTAAGGTAATGTTTTGTATGTAGTAAAATATTCTGCTTTTTTTTTTGGTGGGTTATGGAATACATGGCCTTCATACTGAGCTACCTCAACAACTCATTTGATTTTTATTTTGAGGTAGGATCTCCTAAGTTGCTAAGTTACTCAAGCAACCTTTAAAGTTGGATTCTGCCTGCTTCATTTTCCCAGAGTGCTGGGATTAAAGATCTGTGCTACAGGAATATTCTTGTTTTTTTTGTTTTTTGTTTTTTGTTTTTTTTTTTTTTTTTAGACAGAATCTCACTCTGTGGCCCAGGCTGGTCAGTACAATCGGCCTCAGCCTTCCGACTGCCGGGTTTTGCAGGCAAGTACTGGGTTTACAAGCATGTACCACCACGCCTGGCCTACGTGGTGCTGGGAAATTCAACTTGGGTACTTAGCGCTTGACTGAACGCTTGCTAGGCAAGTTCTTTAACTGCTGAGCCATTCCTCCAGCCCCAGGAATATTCTGAATATGCAGATGTGCATGTTCAAGAACTTATTTCAGGAAAACATAATTATGTATTCCAGTTATTTTCAAGTGTTTAAGGGATAATGTATGAATACACACATGTATTTAACCGTGTTTCACAGTTTAAGATAAAGTAGAAACGACAAGAAAAATAGGATAAATGGGGCTCATCATACGTGAATTTATGTAAAGGATATTGAGATGTTCTTTGTACTATTTCTGCAACTTCAACTGATACATAAAGGATTTTGAAATAAAAATCGAAAAAGGTAATTCAAAGCATAAATTTACATCTTACAAGATATTCAGAGGTGGGGAATATGACTTAGAGGTAAAGTAAAAATCTGACTTGCACAAAGCCTGGGGTTCCATCCCAGCACCATGCAAAAAATTATCCTGAAATAAAAATATGAAAATGATACCTCACATGAAAATTAACTGTTGCAATCAACAGAGTGCAGAGGGAACTGATGGGTAGGAAAATTATTTCTGCCCCTTACTCCTCAAGCAGTGGGGATAATATTTAGAACACACAAGGAACTGGCCAACACATAGACTGCCCCAAGTAAAATACCTAATCCAAACTGGGCCATCAAAATGAACAGTCAGTTCTCAGAAGCAGTGCAAATAGACAATAAATACAAAAAGTAGTTCAGCCTCTGTAGCCATTAAGGAAATGCAAATTGTAACAACCCTGAGGCTCTTCTGTAGCTCAGCACGAATGGTTACTATCAAGTATGTGAAAAACAGCTGCTGGCCAGGTTGCAGAGATAAAGGAGCCCTTGGAGACTGTAAACTGGTCCAAACTTTAAGAAAGCATTATGGAGAGCCCTCAAAAACTTGAAAATAGATAGCCCATTTGGTGCATGTCTTAGTTATTTGTTGCTGTGACAGAATACCCAACCTACACAAATTAAGGTACGAAGATTTATTTATTTCAGAAGGCCTCACAGTTTGTGCATAGGCAGGCCGCACCGGTGGAAACACACAGCACTGGTTGGAGAGCTAGCTCTCACCCGTTGCAGACAAAAAACAAATTAAGGAGGAGGAAGCTGGAGTCTGCAGACTCAGAAGAGACTAGAGCTTTCCCCAGAGGCAGTGGTAACAAAGTTTCTTTAATTACTTCAAGCTGCCAGGGAGATACCTCACTTACTGCAGTAAGTTGACACAATCTTTTCCAGGTCAAACCCCAAGTGCCCCAAACCTAACTAAGCTCTTCCTCCAAATAACACGCGGCTTTTGGGGGTAACTCAGGACCCACTGGAGTGCAGCTGCATGCATCTTCGTGGTGCCTTCCCAAAAGTCTTACACACACCGTACTGCAATGATATGTGCACACTCGTGTTCATACCAGCACCATGCATAATGGCCAAGTTCTTTTTTTGAAAAAAAAATTTTACTGGGTCTCCTCTGTCATCCAGGCTGATCCTGAGCTCACTACGTAGCCCACGCTGGCCTCAACCTCGAGTGCTGAGATTATAGGCATGCACCCCCACTCCCAGCTTATGTAGGCTTTTGGAATCGAACTCAGGGCCTTGTACTTGGTGGACCGCTGTGCTATACCTCCTAAGAGCCAAATCTTTCAAACGGCTGAGCTGGGCTTTCAATATAGGGATATAGAAGTTGTGATGTGTGTACACCATTGAGTACTATTCTGCCATAAGGAAAAATTTGTAATTTTTTTTTGAAAATGCAGGCACCCTGAGACCATTAGCTTTAACGAAATGGTCAGACATAGAAAGTTGAAAATTGCACGGTCTCTCTGATATAAGAAATCCAAAGCGTAAATAAGTAAAAGGGCAGGATGAAAGAAAAGCTAGGAACCAGGGAGACAGATGTTGTGCAGAGGGAAAGGGGATGTGGTGGGTGGGATGAGAGGATGGAAAGGGGAAGGGGAGTAAAAATGATGTAGATGTGTTACCATAAGCACTGAGTCCCTAAGTGGCATGCAATCACACTGCACTTTAAATGCATCCCAAAAGGGGTAATTTTAAGCTGAAAACAAAAAGCAAAAATTCAATATCAAAAAAAGAAAGAAAAAAGTAATGACCAAAAGGATAAAGAAAGGAAATATATGTTACAGATTAAGGGAAACTAAAGTAAATGCAATATCTCATACTTGAATGGGTAAAGTTTTGCAGAGCAAGTGTTTTATTTTATTTTACTTGATTTTTTGAAACCGGATATCCAGGTTAGTCCTGACCTCACTATGTATTCCAGACTGGCCTCAAACACACACAAAAAATCTTTTCTTAGCCTTTTAAGTGCTAGCAGGACAGGGACACCATGCCTGGCTTATATGGTACAGATGAATCAAACCCAGGAACTTGGACTTGGCAGGCACATGCCTTAACCCCAGTGATATGCCTCCTTGCCCCGTGGGCAATTATTTTAAAACGTGGTATTCATTAAGCTATTATTTTCCCAGGCTACACTCAAACTTGAAATGTTACTGCTTCAGTTTCCCAGAGTGCTGGGTTTACAGGCCTGTGCCAGCGTCATGACCAAGAGAATATTCTTAGTATTGGATGTGCATATCGAAGGATTTATTCAGGAAGGGATCATTATACATTCCAGTCATTCTCAAGTGGCTAATGAATAATATTCTATGGATATGAATGCACACATACATTTACCTGTGTTTGTTGATAGGTTAACACAAAGAACAAATGACAAGAAAAATGGGATCAAATGCAGCTCATAATACATGAATTTGTGTAAAAGATCTCGGGAGGTTCTTTGTACTATTGACATTTCAATTTATATAGAAAGGATTATGAAGTAAAAATTGAAAAAAGTGAATCAAAGCATAAATTCAGGTCTTACAAATGTATTCAGAGCTGGAATATGGCTTATATATATATATATTTCTCTAGCATGCCCAGAGCGTGGGGCTCAATTTTTCTGCTCTGTACAAAAAAAGGTATTCTGAAATAACAGATATGAAATGATATTTAGCAGCCCAAGACTTGTCGATGGAAATCTAGAAAGACTAGATGAGTTATCCAACATCACAAAAGGAACAAGAGAAAATGGCAGGGCAAGTACTAGAACTCACGTTTCCTTACTCCCAATTTGCTGGTCTTCCCAATTGTACTCACTAGTACCACATTAAAATGTTTTCCTGCTCTGTTTTGCAACCCACCAAAGACAGATGCACTGAAACCAAAGTAGTCCTAAGCAAGAAGAAAGGAAACATCATAATACTGGACATCTGTAACATTATGCAGTAACAATGATTTCTTTAAAAAAGCATGTTACTGTCACAAAAACAGATGGGTAGACTATTGGAACAGAATTTAGGATGCAGAGACAATCTGGCTCACCTTCAGTCATATGATATTTGACAAAGGGGTCAAAATATATGCTGGAGAAAAGATAGCCTCTTTAACAAATGGTGCTGGGAAAACTGGATATCCATATGCAGAAGAATGAATAAATACCCACATGTTTCACCATGTATAAAAATCAAATAAAAATAAATTAAATACTTTGATATTGAAAAGTAAACACTGAACCTGCTGGGAGAGAAAATAGGCAAAAACCTTCTGCACAGCAGATGGAGCAATCAACAGAGTGAAGGGAAAACTCACAGAATAGAAAAAAAATTTCCAGCTACTCATCAACCACAGGTTTAATATCTAAAATATACAAAGAACTGAAAAATTAAAGACCCAATCAAAAATGGGGCAAATTAATAGAATAGACAGCTCTCAGCAGAAATACAAATGGCCAGTAAATACATGAAAGAATTTCAGCATCTTTAGTCATTAGAGAAATGCCAATCAAAAACTCAAGAAACAACAAATGCTGACAAGATATTGGAGAAAAGGGAATTCCTCTTATTTGTTGGTGGAAGTGTAAACTGACACAATCATTACAGAAAGCAGTATGGAGAATCCTCAAAAAACTGAATATAGATAACCCATGTGGCTTAGCTATCCCTCCCTGGGAATCTTTCCAAATGAGTTAAAATCACTATATAAGAATGATATGTGCATATTCATATATGTATACATCAGCATAGCTCATAGTAGCTAAATCGTCGAAGCAGCCAGTATGTCCATCAACAGATGAATGGATGAAGAAGTGATGTATTTACAAAATCGAGAACTACTGTGCCAAAAGTTGAAGTTGAGTCATTTGTAGGAAAATGGATACCCCTTGAGACCACTATGCTTAGTGAAATTAACTAGATACAGAAGATTAAAAGCATATGTTTTCTCTAATTTGAAAAAACTAAACTATAAGTAAGAGAGAAAAATAAATAAGTTATGAAAGAAAATAGGAAGATAGATTTTTTTGGAGAAAGGGGATGCAGGGAGGTGGAAAGGGAAAGGGAAGTAAAAGTGATCAAATGCTCAAGATGTAGTATGTATATGAACCAATTTCTCCAGTTAAGTATAATTGTATGCATCACAAATACTAATGAAAATAAAAATGAAAAGTATAGGGAAAAATTTGAGACAGGTTGTCATTAAAATGTATAGTGTGGTATATTTGATAAAGCAATACAAATTCATAGGAATGTTATTATGATTGGGGCCTCTCAGAGAAAATGCCCCCTTAAAGCTTTAGTAAGTGGAAGGAACTCCAATGCCAGAAAGAAAAGGTAGCAGTAGAGATAGGACATATATACCATAATAATAATGGTGGCTAAGAATTGTATAGCACTTATGTGGTTTAGACCCAACAAGTGCAGAAAGAATTCAGAGAAATGGAAAATTAGAGCAGATGGAAGTAGACATGGAAGGCCTGGTCTTAAGGGCCTTCAAGCAAGGAGGATCTTGAAGAATGAATACAACTTAATAAGGCAAGAAAAGGGCAGTTCAGGTACCAGCCAGGACACAAGGCAAAGTAAAAAAAAAAAAAAAACATAAATAAGAAATAGGAAGAATGAAACAAGCATGGTGTTGCACACCTGTAATCCTAGTACTATGGAAGGCCAAAACAGGTTCAGTGTTTGAACCCAGCCTGGGTAACTGTGTAAAGACCTCAAAGCAAAAATTTTAAAAAATGTAAAAAGGCCTAAAGGGGCTGGAGTCATAGTTCAGCTTTTAGAGTACTTGCCTAGCAAGCACAAGGCCCTAGGTTTAATTCCTCAGCACTACATAAACATTACAGGCATGGGTGGTACATGCTTGTAATCCCAGCAGTAGGGAGGCTGGGGCAGAAGGATTGCTGTGAGTTTGAGGCCAGTTTGAGCTATAGAGTGAATTTAGGATGACCCTGGGCTACAGAGCAAGACCCCATCTCAGAAAAAAAAAGATTCAGGCAAAAAAGGGCCTGGAGATGTAGCTGAGGAGTAGAGCACTTGCCTGCCATGTATAAGGCCCTGAGTTCAATCCCTGTATTTCAAAAGGGAGAAAGAAGCAAGGAAGAAACAAAAGAATTGTATTTTTCACTCGATGTCCTCAAGTAAATGTAGCCAGCTGGGGTAAGCAACCGTAAATATTTTATCTATCGGCAATACATCTGCAAAGCGTTCTGTTCTACTGAATAATCTGAGAGGTTATTAATGTGTGTAGACAAAGGACAATGATCTTGATAGCACAGAAACTCAGATCAGATGCACCAGTTTTGCTGTGATCATCCACCCATGGCCTAACCTGCTCAACTGACAAGGCATGTTTTAATAAAGCATACTGTACCACAAGTGTTCTGCCCTACACTGTGGCTGCCTTGTTGGGGACTTTAACAGTCTGAAATAATGGCCTCAGTGAAAAATGTGACATGTTTAAGCTGTATAAATATCAAAATAATTTAAACTAATAATAGCTGTTGTTCGTGAAGTAGTAAAACACAAGTTCCGCTATATAGAGTTAATAGCATTGTTGCTTTGTTTCCATTCTGGTCCCAGTGAGGGAGTCATGCACTTCATGCAAAGCTTTATGGGAGACAAAAGGCTTTCCCACCCAAATGGAAGCTCCATTAAGGCAGAGAACCTGGCTCATTCACCAATGTCGCCCTAACACGCAGTGCTTGGATTGCTGACTGAATAAATAAATTAATGGGAGTACAGGAAGGAATTAGACCAACTTTCCACTTCAAAACAAGTCATCCTTGGAGTTCCTTCAGAATGAGACATGGAAAATTAGGGTGAAACCCAATCTCTAAGTGATCGGTACTGGCAAAATCGGGAGGGGGCTTGGGAGAGTGGAATGGAAGCAAGTCACCAGCCAAATGTCTGTGGATACATAGCAATCCCATATCCCAGATTAGGGGGAAAAAAATCCTTGGGTATAGAATACAGGTAGAAGCCAATGAAGGATGCTTTAGGTCCTTGCCTCCTGACTTCCGCTTCTGCCCCAACTAAGAGAATTTAAAGGTGCTTGCCTATTTAAGTGTGGATGCTCGTGAATCAAAGAAAGAATTCGGATCTCTGAGTCTGACTAATAGAGTGTCGGGTAGTGTGGTTCAGGGACCACTGTGAGGGGTTAGGACAAGAGCAAGGGCAAGGATCCAGCAGAGAGACCCCTGGGAGATAGGCAAGTCTTGAAATAAAGGGAAGAGATTCCTTCTCTCCTTCATCACACAGTAAAGAATTTTACTGGGTAAAGATAACAGTTTAGTGATGATGAAGGTTAGGTATAGAAACATCTTGCAGCAGAGGGGATAATGTCCAAACTTTCTGAAGAGGAGGGAAAAGGAAAGCAAAGAACTTGGGACTTAAGCTATAGCCTTTTTTCTTGTTTCTTTCTGGCAAAACTTTTGTGTTGTTTGGAGCCTACCTGCCTCGGACTCCAGAAAAGTGATTTTACCCTAGTCTGAGGGATAAATTGTGCTTTGTTTCATTCCTCTGGAAGGAATTAGTTGAAAATGGATGTATGGGTTGTGCCCAATGAGAGTCAAAGAAAATTCTACTAGAGCTGTCTGACAGAAAACATGTTCCTACCATTGTTGAGAGAAACAGTGAGGAGAATGAGTCGCAGACAAGAAAGCAACATCCTCTTCTTTGATGGAAGTTCCAGTTGCATTGTATATTAATAAATGCTGAAGCCATGTTGCAGCCACAAGAATCACAGGAGACCCCCTTTGGGCCCTTGATGACATCTTTGAGCCACTCAAGCAATTATTCACCTGTCCCCACACTTATTTATTTATTATTGTGTTCCTAGAGATTGAGTTTATGGCCTTCACTCTGAGCTACACCCCCAGTACACTTTTATTTTTGATTTTGTGACAAGGTCTTACTGAATCACCAAGGTGCCCTAACTGGGCTCGAACTTGAGATCCTCCTGCCCCCAACTCTCAGAGCCCTGGGATTATAGGCCTGCACTGTCAGGTCCAGAATCCCACACTTATTTTTTTAAGATAATAAATTCTATTTTTTTTAAAACCCACATGTCCTCTCCCAGGAGGCTCCTCAGTCATTGCATTGGTGGTGGTATCCTATCTGATATATTAGATCACAAGCTACAACTTGAGCTCAAGGAGAGAACACCAATAACAACACCTTTTTTATGTATCCAGTAATGCTGTGATGCCTTTGATCATAGACAGAATGAAAACAGTCCAGATTTAGGGTTGCAAACTGGTGTAGGCATAGGAAAAGGTCAGAGTATGCTGGAGCTAGCATGGTATCATGGGAACAGAGCTTCTGCGGAGGCTACATTGTCCAACACAGAATGTACAAATGCAGAGCTCTCAACAGATGAACTTAATTCAAGCAACAGAAGGTTGAATGACTTCCTTTTACTGAGTCTTCCATTGAAGGAGTGATTTTCATCTGTTACTCTCCTTCCCCTTAAACACAATCTTCAATATTTTCACCTCAGTTATTCTATTATTAAGCACTGGGAATTATACCTGGAGTCTCTGCATGGAGTTATACCCTTAACCCTTTTATATTTTTGATTTTGAGACAGAACCTCTCTAAGTTGCTAAATAGCCCAGGCTGGGCTCAAACTTGCAATTCTCCTGCCTCAGCCTCCTAGAATGCTGGGATTATAGGCATAAACCATCATGCCCACTATGCTTTTTTTTTTTTTTGACAGAGTCTCTCTCCATAGTCCAAGCTGGTCACGAAATCACTATGTGGCCCAGGCTGACTCTTACACAAACAGCAATACTCCTTGGTCAGCCTCCTCAGTGCTGGGAATATAGGCATGTGCCACCACACCAGGCATATGTGGTGTTGGGAATCAAACCCAGGACCAAACTAGGCCCCAGCCCTTGTACCTGATCTGTAGCATTTTATTCTTTCTTGCTAACTAGAGTGCTAATTACTCGTGCCAATCATATCTAGGAAAAAAACATGAGCCTAAGGTTTAGCCTTCATCTCAGAAGAGTGTAATTAAGGATGAGAAAATAAGGCACAAAATAATATGATCCTCTTTAAAACATATATATTAATTGTCTTAAGCCTGAAAATGTGTGCAGAAAAGCATAGTACTGTTTTATTTTTTTCTCCAGACTGAAAAATAAAAATATAAATGCTCCAAATGCACCACAACTGAAAATCAGGCAAGAAATTCAACAGCTTAAAATCCTCTAATAGACAATACTCAGAAATGTTGAAAGCTGAGAGTACTGGCACACATTCTTATCCCAGCACTTGGGAGGCTGAGGCAGGAGAATCACAGAAGAGTTACAGAATCATTTTCCTTGTAATCTTAAAAAAAAAAAACAGGTGCATTTAGTATAAATCTTGACGGAAACATTAGTTGCTATGAGCCTAACCAACTTTTTGATTTTTTCCCCACACTGATTTTCAATTTAGAACACAAGACTGAGAGGACCTGGAGGAGATTCAGGGAAGAAAAGCATGACAGAGACGTGCCTGTGTGAGGGTTGGTGCTGTTCTAAGGAGACAGTTGTGGACTAGCCTTAGGCTTATGTGCTGCCACTCATCCCTACCAAGGTGCTAGGCCCCAGCCTTCTGCCATGCTAGATTGCACTGGAAGGACAAACAGTCCTTCTTACTGGTTTTGAGAACTGCCCAGAGGCATGGGGAAGTGGGCTGAGGCCATGGATTTGTTCTGTTGGGGGAAAAACAGTCTGGTACAGTTTAGCATAATATTCTCTCATCATTAAGCATTATGTTGGCTGTAGGTTTTTGTAGATGTTCTTTGTAAAGTTGGAAATGGTTACATTGAGTTTGAGTACTTTGTGCACATTTCCTATCAACATTACAATCCCTTCCCCTCCCCACTTTTGGCACCCCTACCTCCTTCCCGTCCTCCCTGACTCCCACTATCATACCTATTAGGTTCTCCAGAATAACTGGATTCTGGGTTTCCCATATTAGAGAAACCATGCAATATTTAACTTTCTTAGTTTGACTCAATTCACTGAGACCTTTTCTTATTATTGGGAAGTTGGATTTTGTCAAATGCATTTTCAGTGTTAATTGATATGATTGTAAGATTTTTTCTTTATTCTGTTAATATAGTTTGTTACACAGAATGATTTAAAAATGTTGAACCAGCCTTTCCTAGAGGGGATTAAAACTCACTCCTGGTGTGTCATCCTTTTTATATATTTTTGGATTGGATTTGCTGGTATTTTGTTGGAGAGTTTACATCAAAGTTCTTGGAAGGTCTTGGTCTATAGTTTTCTCATTTTGTACTGTCTGGTTTAGGTATCAAGATAATACCGGCCTGTATTTGGGAGGCTGATGCAGAAGGGATTGTTGTGAGTTCAAGGCAAGCCTGAGCCACACAGTGAGTTCAGGACTAGTGTGGGCTACAGAGTGAGACTTCTGTCTCAAAAAGTAAAAGACAGACCAGTGGATACACAAAATGCGGCATTTATACACAATGGCATACTATGCATCAATAAAGTCCAATAGCGTGGAGGCTTTTGCAGGCAAATGGAAGAAACTTGAGAACATCATGCTTAGTGAAGTGAGTCAGAAGCAAAAGGTGAAACATCGAATGGTCTCTCTGATATGAGAGACCCAGATCACAACTCCTATGGAACTTAAGACGAAAGACAAAGTGAAAGAGGGGAGTAGGATGGGGGAGGAGGGAGGGTGGAGTGGGTAGGGGGAGGGACAGAAAGAGTGTAGGAAAGCCCTTGTCACCTTGACAAGATACGTATGTGCACAAAATGCTCAACTGCATTGTAAACCTTGAATTTTGCAGGTATACATATCAATAAAATGTGGAAAAAAGTAAAAGACAATACTAGCCTCATAATATAAATTGGGAAGTATTACCTCCTATTCTGTTTTCTGGAGGTGACTCAGAATTGGTGCTATTTCTGCTTAAATGTTTGATGAAATTATTCAGCAAAACCATCTGAGCCTGTAGATTTCTTTTGAGAAGGTCTTAAATTATAGATTCACTCTTCAATAGTTACAAAAGTATTCAGATGGTCTATCGTGTTTTCCATGCATGCTATTTCTGATTTCAAACAATTGGTCCGATTCATGTAAATTATAAAATATCTTTGTGTAGAAGTGTTTGTATCATTTCCTTACTATTCTTTTGATGTCTGAGGAATAGGTCGTGATATTCTCTTCCATTCCTGACATTGGTTATATGCCTTTTTTTCCTTTGTCAGACTTGCCGGAGGTTTGTCAATTTTATTGAACTTTTCAAAGACCCATCTCTTTGTGTCACTGATTTTCATCATTATTTTGTTTTAAATTTCATTGATTCTTGTTATTAGACACAGGCCTTTTAGGGAACTTACTATCTAGCAGAAAACTGTTGTGTAAAAAATTATGATTATATGATCCCATTTATTTTAAATGGGCAGAAAAAGAAAATTTATAGACATGGAAAATAGATTAATAGTTACCTGGGGCTGGGCATGGATGTGGGGTTAAATGTAAATGTGTTTGACATATTTTAATGAGATGATACATATTCTAAAATTAGATGATGGTGATGATTGGTGCAATTTGGTAAATTTACTATTAATAAAAGTTATTAAAAATAAAAGTTATTGCATAGTATATTTGAAATGGGTGATGCTGGGTACGGTGGCAAACACCTGTACTCCATGCTACTCGGCATGCTGAGGCAGGAGGATCACAGGCTGGAGGCCATCCTGAGCAACTTAAAAAGACTTTATATTAAAGTAAAATTAAAAAGGCTGGGAAATTAGCACAGTGATAGAGCACTCGAGTCCCACCCGCAGTACTGCAAACAGAAAAAAGGTGAATTTTGCAATATGTAGTTTGTGCCTTGAAAAAGTTGCAAAAAGCAAATAGTTATTACGTGAACTACATGAAATGGTAGAATATGGAATCTTACCTTGAGTGCGTGTCTTCGTCCCACGGGGACTCCTGGAACAGCCGAGGAGGGATGGATGACAGAGTAACACACTCACGGAGTCACTTCAGTGAACACCCTCTCAAGTTTATTTAGTGAAGTATAAAGGCCTAAATAGACTGAGGAAACTATCTTGGCCCAATCAGCAAGGCCTCAATCAGCGGGGGTTATCCCAGGGGGAGGAAATGAGCAGAGGAAGGAGGATAGAACACTCCCGTTGTTTTTCAGTCTTTTAATTAACCAAAACCGCAGTTCCTATGTTTAAGTAAAACAACCTTTCAAATAGTAACATTTCTTTGTTGGGAAGGAAGGAACTCGGCAAAGGTCGGCGATGCTGAGGCTCTTGGGCCGTGCAGACCCCAACGATCTTGCTTTATCAACCAAGGAATTGGAAGCTAAGTGATTTGCCCAAAGTCACATAACTAGCTATGACAGCATTAGTATGTAAATTTAGTGCTGTTTTGCCAAGACCAGTTGCTAGCAGAGGTTGAGGAATAAATATAGAGATGTATGCCAGGAAATAGACCCTTCCCATAGTGGAGGGTGCTCCTCTCTCAAAAGTGTCATCTTTTTTTTTTTTTCCTAAGTAACAGGCTCACTAATGTAGTACAGGCTGGCTTTGACCTTGCTATGCAGCTCAGGCTGACCTGGAACTCGGGATTCTCCTGCCTCACCCTCTCATGTGCTATGATTAAAGACATGCTTCACCACAGTTGGCTTGCCTTCTCTTGAAGCAGAAATCACCCTAAAGCATGCTGTACATTCAGTCCTGGTAATAACAGACCCTATTAACTGATGTGCTTGGTGTTTTGAACTCCGCCCATTCTGCTACCATCACCACTTCTTTGGGAACTTAATTTGCCCATAGTTGTGGCTCTTACACGTGAGAGAATACACTGCTATCCTAAGTTTTATGTGTTATTGGAACCCGACTGACTCACATTCCTATGTAGGAATTCTGACTGATCAAGTATATGTCAGGCAGCTATGTCTAGGCTGCAAGAAAGGCTAGTAAAGTGAGTATTTGACACGTCTCTCAGTTTTCCGTATGGGAACCAGGTTCAACTTTCCTCCAAGACTTATATGCTGGTGAATTTTCTATGTGCAGAATGTGAGTTCAGATGGTAAACAGTGTGTATAACTCTGCACACCAAAATACACACAGATGAATACATTTTCACTCTAGCCTTTCTCAAACTGTAGTACACAGGAAAGTATTACTGGCATCAGCCTGAAGCTTGATAGAAACATAGAACCTTATGGGCCAGGCATGTGGGCAAATCCCTGTGATCCCAGTATTCTGACAGGCTGAGGCAGGAGGATCACAAGTTTGAGCCTTGTCTGGGAAACTAAGTGACTTAACAAGATCCTATCTCACTCTGTAGCCCAGGCTGGTCCTGGACTCACTATGGAGCCTAAGCTGGCCTTGAATTTACAGCAATCCTCTTGTCTCAGCCTTCTGAGTGCTGGGATAACTGGTGTGCGTCACCATGCCCGGTTTATGTGGTGCTGCTGGATTGAACTCTGGGCCTTGTGCTTGCCAGGCAGGTGCTTCAGCTGCTGTGCGGTTCCTCCAGCCCTTGGGTTCTCTCTCTGGTTCTCAAAAAACAAAACAAAACAAAACAAAACAAAACAAACAAAAAAACAAGCAGCGGCATGTGGGGTGATATCTAAGATGGCACCCGCTGGAAATCCCGGTGGTGGCCACCTCAGGTGTTTACCAAGGAAGATGATTGGGCCAAGCCGTTTCCGCCCTGGTAAACCACACATGACCCCAATACTACTGCTATGAGCACCTGGCGCCTACCTGCATGGACATCTTGCTGATTGGCTTAATGCGCGCTTACGTGGACACCAAGGCAGATCACCTGCTCTCCCCTCCTTGGCACGTGCTCCCACTACCCTATATAAGCTTTTGCACTTCCTGAATAAAGTGAGTTCCTGCTTCGACAGACTCCTGGCTGGGTCTGGTACTCTTGGGATGAGGGGGCCCAGCCGCGCGCTCACCTTTCCTCTCCCCCGGCCCTTGTGTGGTGGTAAGACCCCCACAGTGGCAAACAGAACCTTTAGTTCTGATCTAAATCTTCAGACTCAGAATCTGCTTTTTAACATGTATCTCAGTGCATAGACACTGATGTTCAGAAGTGCTGTTCTACATTATACAGTATATAGTCCTTTTCACTTTCCAAGAGTCACCTACATTTTGAACTTCCCCATAGGCTTGTCAGAGTTAGCAACTAACCCCTCAAGATAAATAGTGAGTCATGTTTTACTATGTCTCAGATTTTAACTGGCAACCTTATTTATCCACATCCCGCTGTCCCCATAGTTATCAGAATGAACCATAAGGAGGATGAATGGACATAATGGCCGATAAGAAAGCTTGCCTGCCAAGGTTTTGGGCACAGGAGATTATATACAGCCTGACAGCAGGGCATCTCAAGCATGCTGACTTGTGCATAAGCATTCCATGTCTGAGGTCCCCAGTGAAAGATTACTGGCTTATTCTGAGTTTTTAAGGTATAATTTATGAATCCCAATTATCTTTATTTAATTGTTTTGTGGCACTGGGGACTGAATCCAGGCCTTCATACTGAGCTCCATTCGCAGATACTTTTTAATTTTGAAACTGAGTCTCTAAATCACCAAACCATCTAAGATGATCACGAATTTATGATGCGCCTGCTTCAGCCTCCTAGAGTGTTGAGATTACAGGCCTGTGCCACCATAGCCAGCTACTTAATTAATTTTGACCAACAGTACTTACTTCTCAGTGGTGGGGACAGAACCCAGGTCCTTGTAAAAGCAGTGTAAATAATGTCCCACTGAGCTATCAATACAATAATTTATTCCATAGAACTTTACTTTTATTCCTTTTAAAATATGTATGAAGTGACTCTTACAGTAAGTGAAGTATGTAGTAAGTATAGTATGAAATATATACTGGCTTTCTTCTGGAGAATGTTTCCCTTTTTCATAAAGATGCTTTTTTTTTACCCATATCCAAGAGTCTAAGAAAAATGGTTTTCTAACATTTTCTCTAGGAAAGAGACAGATTGTATGACGTATCAATCAGAGTTAGAAGCATTATATCCAAAAATTAAAGAAAACTTTTAGTACTCCAAAAATGTATACCATTTGCTTTTTGTTTAGCCAATACAAATCTGTACACATACTGACAGGCAACCAAATAGCAATTTTTGGGTGTTTGGGAAAGAGTAACTTTCTATTTATAATTCTTAGGAATAAAGGAATAGTCAACACTGAGAAGTAAGTACAGTTGGTCAAAATTAATTAACTATGTGGCTATCGTGGTACAGGTCTGTAATCGCAGCACTTTGGGAGGCGGAGGCAGGAGGATCACAAGTTCAAGCCCAGCCTGGGCAATTTAGCAACTTTGAGACCTTGTCTCAAAATCCAAACTAAGAAATGGTCTGGGATTGTAGCTCAGAGTGAAGGTTGGGCTCAATCCCCAATACCTTAGGAAAAAAAAAAAAAGACAAAGAAGTGGATTGATGCCTAGGATTTGCTTCAAATTAATTTGGTATCAATGTGTCCAATAGAGATATGCATTCATATGGTTATTGCAGCTTTATTCACAGTAGCCAAGATATGAGATGGAGGTGAAAAAAATCTATTCGTCCATTAAATGATGATTGGTCAAAGAAATGTGTTATATATACATGATGGAATACTATTCAGCTATGTAAAGAATAGTATCCTCTTCAGGCCCAATGGTTCAGGCCTGTAATCCCCAGTACTCTGGGATGCTGAGGCAGGTGGATCACAAGTTTGAGCCCAGCCTGATCAATATACCAACTTGGGGAAAATCCATCTCAAAATCAAAAATAAAAATGGTCTGGGTATGTAGCTCAGTGAGAAGGTCCTGGGTTTGATCACCAGCATATCACACACACACACACACACACACACACACACACACACACACACACACAGAAATGAAATTCTGTCATTGGAACAATGTAGGTGGAACTAGACATTGTTGCGTTAAGTGAAATTAGGCAGCTGCAGAAAGACAAGTACAGTCTGATCTCACTCATATGTGAAATATAAAACAATTGATATCATAGAAGTTAGGAATAAAACAGTGACTACCAGAGCCTGGGGAGTAGTGGGAGAGAAGGATTTTTGAAGAATAGGGAAAGATTTATCAGTGGGTACCGAGTTTCAGTAAGAAAGGTGCAAGAGGTTCTGGTGTTCTCTTACACAGTAGGATGGCTGTAGATAACAGTAATATACTATACTTTTCATAAAGCTAGATGACAGAAATGTGAAAGTTTTTACCACAAAGAAATGATAAACGCTGAGGAGATAAATGTTTAACCTGATTCAAGCATTACAGAACATATACATGTATGGAGCCATAACATAGTGTCCTATTAATACATACAATTTGTATTATGATTTATATATCAGTTAAAAACAAATTTAAAATGTTAACTGTGTTAACTTCTAATGTGTTTTCCATATCACATCTATAATTTTAAATTCCAGTTGGCTAATAGTTGTACAAGGACTCCAGTTTCTCACTGCAATCACAGGCCTTTGACACCAGGCCTGCCTTCCTTTTTAAAAATATAGTTACTCTAGTGAATGTGAAGTGGTATTTCACTATGATCTGGATTTCCATTTCCTAATAAATGACTGATATTCAGCACATGCATGCTTTTATTGGCCTTTATTATATTTTTGTAGAAGTACCTGTTAAATTTTGTATGCTTAAAAACTGGGCTGCTTATTATTATTTTCCTGTTGAGTTGAGAAAGTTCTTTTTGATTTCTGGATGCTAATTCCTTATGAGATCTGTGATTTACAAATATTTCCCCCCATTTGTAATTTAACTCCTCACTTGATAGTACCCTTTGAGGCATAGAAGTCAGTAAATTTAATGAAACTTAATACGTTTTCCATTTATTTTCTTGCATATCCTTTGCTGTCATAATTAAAAATGTGTTGACCAATGAGGGTCATAATGATTTACATCTATGTTTTCTTATAAAGGCTTCATAGCTTTAGCTGTTATACTTTGGTATCTCATGAATTTTGAGTTCATCTTTGTATATAGTAGAAGGCAGGGGCCAAATTCTCTTTTTGCATGTGGTTATCCAGTTTTCCCAGAAACATTTTTTAAAGAGCCTTTTTTTTCCCATGGAAAACTTGGCACCTTCACTGAAAATCAATTAGCCATCAATGTATGGGCTTCATTCCTAGATTTTTAAATTATATTTCTGTTTTCTATAAACCTATTTTTTGGCATGACCACAGTGTTTTAATTACTGCAGCTTTTTACTAAGTTCTAAAATTGGGAAGTGTGAGTCCTGTGGTCTTGTGTTTTTTTTTTTTTTTTGCAAGATTGTTTTGGCCATTTGGTATCCTCTTAATTAATTCCATATCAATTTTAGGATCAGTTCATTTTGGGGACAGAGAGAGGAGTTTTTGTGACAAACTTTGTAAAATTTAGCATTTTAAGGCTTATATGTACAGTAGCATGTAGCAGTGCTTCATTCCCTTTCCATTTTACACATATGCTCATTTTCTTTATCATTTTGTTAGGTGATGTACAAAAATTATTTCTTAATTTTATATAAATGTTTTGAGGCAGGTCTCGCTCTGTAGCCCAAGCTGGTCCTAAACTCACCATGTAGCCCAGGCTGGCATTGAAGTTATGGCAATCCTACTGCTTCAGCCTCCTGAGTGCTGAGATTACAAGTGTTCACCACTACTCCTGGCTTCGGTGGTGCTGGGGAATCAAACTCAGAGCCTTGTGCTTGCTAGGCAAATGCTCTGGCTGCTATACTATTTCTCCAGCCCCTAAATTTTGTCTATTAAGAATGATGTTGCTATGAACATTGGTGGACATATTTTTCTTTAAAAATATTTTAATAGGGCAGAGGGTAGCTTATCACTGGGGTCACTAGCTGAGTGCAGCAACTTGCACTAACCTATGTACGAACAGCAGCCCTAACAGGGCCCTCCCTGAGCCTTGAGGAGATGAGTTGGAATTACCATGGGCTCCGCCCTCAGGGAGGGGCCCGGTGGATGTCTGCCTAGCAGGAGCTTGGAAGGACTGCTGGCCAGGTAATTAGGTTTAATTGCTGAAGTGAGGCATCGGGCACAGGGGGCCTCATAACTCATAACCCAATTCAAACTAGTATCCGTGTCTGCAAAAAAATTATATATATGAGGCTGAGGATGTAGCTCAGTGAGAGAGTGCTTGCCTGGCATGCTCAAGGCCCTCGGTTCAATCCTTGGTACCAAAATGAAAATCAAAACAAAACAAAAATTATATATATATTAGGTGAATTCATGAACCTCATAGTAACTCTACGTTTAATTTTGTGAATAACTGAAAAGTATTTTTCGCATCAGCTGTACCATGATATGTTCCATGAGGACCTCAGTTATTCTGTGCCCTCATAAATACTTGTGTTTAAAATTTTTTAATAGTAGGTACATTCTGCACCAAGTGGCATAGACTTGTAGTCCCAGCACTCTGGGAGGCTGAGGCACGAGGATTTCAAGTTCAATTCCAGCCTGGGCACCTAAGCAATTTAGTGAGACTGTCTCCAAATCAAAACTGAAGAAAGGTCTGGGTATATAGCTTAGCGTGAAGGCTCTGGGCTAAATCCCCAGCACCACAAAAACAAGCAAACAAATGAATAAGAGATATTCTTGTGTGTGTATGAAGAGGTATGAAGAGGTATTGTGGTTTTGATGTTCACTTTCCTAATGACTGATAATGTTAGGCATGTCTTCATATGACTACTGGTCACTGGTTTATCTTCTTTGGAAGAATGCCTGTTTAAGTCTTTTGCCCATTTGTTTTTTGAGATGGGCTCTCACTCTGTAGTCCAGGAAGATCCTAAACTTACTATGTAGCCCAAACTGGTGTCAAACTCTTAGCGGTCCTCCTATCTTAGACTCCTGAGCGTTGGGATTACAGGCATGTGCCACCATGCCTGGCTTGCTGTTTTATTTTATGCTTAAATTACGTTCTTGCTCTGTAGTCCAGGCCAGTCCTGAACTCACTATGTAGCCTAGAACTCACAGTAATCCTACTGCCTCAGTGCTGGGATTACAGGTATACATCACCATGCCCAGATAATATGTGATGCTAGGGGATGGAACCTGAGGCCTTGCACTTCCTAGGTGAGCTATCTAGTCACTTGTAGGGGATTCAGGTTGGGTTGAAGCCCATCTAGCACTAGTCCAGGACACCCCGGTAGAAGCACACTTCACCGCTAGCTCCCGCTAGACGGCGTTGGAGAGGCACACCTCCAGCCACCTTGTCCAGTGGAACTGCTGGTTGGCAAGCCCCGTCCTCCTTCCTCTACTCCCTCCCTCCCCCTGGGCGACCCAGCTAGTAAAGGCCTTGCTAATTGGCCCGAGGTAACTTCTGCATTATCCTAGTCTATTTAAGCCCCTGTACTTCCTAAATAGAGACTGCGTTCACGGGCTCCCAGAGTGTGTTACTCTGTCGTCTGACCCCTCCTCAGCTGTTCTGGGGGTCCCCACGGGACAGAGACCCCTACAGTCACTGAGCTGTACCCTCATGCGCTGGCTTGCCCATTTTTAAAGGAGTTGTTTATCTCTCTTTGTTACTAAATTATAAGTAGTTTTTATATGAGACATGTGATTTGCATGCATTTTCTCCATTGTCAATCTCTTTTTTTTGATACAGAGTCTAGCTATAGAGTCCAGGCCAGAGTCTATGTGTTTGTCCTGCCAATATCATCCTTGTTTTGTTTTGTTTTTGAAACAAGGTCTCTGTAGTTCAGGCTGGCCTTGAACACACAGCAATCCTCCTGTCTCAGCCTTCCTACTACTGGGATTACAGGTGTGTGCCACGTTCAGCTATTATGTAATGCTAGAAAATTGAACTCAGGTCCCTGTGCTTGCCAGGCAAGCATTCTAACCACTCTACTATTCCTTTAGCGCCTACTATCTAGAATACTGTAAGTTTATTTTGAAATCAGGGAGTTTAAGGTTTCAACATTATTACTCTTTTCCAAAATTATTTTCATCTATTTTAGATTCTTTGGCAAGAATTTTAGAATATGCTTCTCAGTTTTTATAAGAAAGCCTCTTTCGGACACCTTCCAGCAAATGGAAGTTTTTATCCCTGTGTCATTTTGTTTTCAAAATAAAAGCACCTTCTTAATAAAGCCGTCTGGGAGTTTATTTGGTATTGTTTTCAATTTATTGATCTATTTGAGGAGAACTGAAAATTTCATCTTAGTCTTCCAAGTCATGAGTATAGTATATCTATCTATTTAACTTTTAATTTGGGAGGACTAACGGTAGAGCTCAATGGTTAGAGTGCTTGCCTAACAAATACAAGGCCCTGAGTTTGATTCCCAGCACCACATAAGCTAAGACATCGTATACACACCTGTAATTCCAGCACTCAGGAGGCTGAGGCAGGAGGATTACTGTGAATTTGAGGCCAGTCTGGGCTACATAGTGAATTCAGGACCAGCCTGGACTACAGAGTGAGATCCTGTCTGAAAAAAGTTTTAATTTTTCTTATTAATCTTCTGTAATTTTCAATATACAAATCTTGTGGATGTTTCATCAAATTTATCAGTAAATATTTCATATTTTGATGCTGTTTTAAATATTTTTAAAATTTACTTTTTCAGTTATTTATAACTCAATAAAAATAGTCTCTCAAAAGTGCCATACATATAAAATATTTAAAAATATACAAACTTTTCTCAGGATTAATTTGTCATACTATTTGAAGTAAAATTAACATTATGAGAGAATTTATGCAAGCATTAAATTCAATGCCCAGGGTGTCCCAAAAGTTGAATACATAGGAAAATTTAACAAGCGTTTGAGACACCCTATGTATTGACTATATCGTGCAATCTTATTATAATCAGCTGTTAGTTGTAGCTTTTGTTGTACATTGTAGTATGTTTTCTATCTGGACAATGTGTCATTCATGAGTAATGAGAGTTTAACAGTTTGCTTTACAATCTGGATGCTTTTTTTCTTGCCTTATTTCATTGGATAGAGTTTCTTTTATTCAGTATAATACTTGCTTTGAATGTCACGGGAAAAGCATTCAGGTTCTCATCAGTAAGTACGATGTTAGCTGTAGGTCCTTTTAGTCACCCTTCACCAGATTGTGGACTATCTATTTCTAGTCTGCTAAGAAATTTAATCAAGAATGAATGATGAGTGGTGGCACAAATCTGTAATCCCAGCACTCAGGAGGCTGAGGCAGGAGGATTGCCATGAGTTTTGAGGCCAGCCTGGGCTACAGAGTGAGACCCTGCCTCAAAAAATGAATATTATAAAATGAATCTTTTTAATGGTTAGATTCCTTGATTCTGTACTCTTGAATAGTTTTCAGAGGTATCAGAATTCAAGCTTAACACAAGACAGAGTATTTATATTCCAACATTGGTATTTGTGGCGAAGACTACAAATGATGTTGATTTATAAAGAAATGATCAGTTTTTTTGAGACAGGGTCTCACTCTGTAGGCCAGGCTGCTCCCGAACTCAATACATAGCTCAGACTAGCCTTGGACTCATGGCAATCCTCCTGTCTCAGCCTCCCAAGTGCTGGGATTACAGTCATGTACCAACACGTCCAGCTATTATGTGGTGCTGGGGAATTGAATTCAGCACCTTGCACATGCTAGGCAAGCACTTTAACCATGGTGCTATTCCTCCTCCACCAGGAAATGACGAACTTTGACATAGGGGTAGATGTTTACAAGCTTTGGAGAATGTTGGAAATAAATTCTTAAGAAAGCAGCCAAGCTGCAAATGTGTTAAAGTGTGGTATGTTTATGATGTTGCTTCTATTACTACTATATTTAATTCATTTATTATAGAACTTTAAAAACAAGTCACTTGAAAGCAAGGCACCTTTTAACAAAGTTTACCTACATGGTTATGGAATTGGCTGGTGATGGCAGTGGCTAAGAAGGCAAAACTTGTAGAAAAGCTAAGACAGTTATTCGCTACAAGGTTCAGTGACCTGAAAGTGAATGGTAAGCTCAGGTCACAGCTGTATATACAGCTCATGTCACTAGAGAGTGTATAGTCCTTCTTGGTCTTTCTAAGTAAGGACATTAAGACTCAGACCCCCTTGTTTGCCTACAAGGGGGCCCTCTACTGATACCTAAGTGGAAAGGAATTCACATTTTGGAATGAATGCACGAGTTTCTTACATTATCTCTATTTTAAGTAAGGAAGTTTTTTCTTTTTTGTTTTTGTGAGACAGTGCCTCACCCTGTAGGCTAGTCTGGTCTGCAAAGAAGTTTCTTAGGTTAAAAAAGGCATTATTAAAGTTGAGAGGAGTCTGGGCTCTAAAGTCAGACAGACCTGAGTTTTATTTGAGACAGGCTCCTGTTGTGCAGTCCAGGCGGTCCTCAAACTCTTGGTCCTCCTGGTTCAGCTTCCCAAGTACTAGGGTTACAAGCATGTGCTATAACTGGTTTAGACCTGGGTTTAAATATCATTTTTGCCATTTACCAAATTACCCTCTGACCATTTTATGGCCTCTTTTATTTTATCAGTTAAAAGGAGAATACAAAGTACTCTATATTACAGGATAGTTCTGAGCACAGAAAGCTCTTGGCATCACTCTTGGTACATGGGAAGCATTTTGTTTTATCAACTATTTCCCTAACCCATTTTTAAAATTTTTTGATTTTTGAGGCACTTTCTCACTAAGTCACTATGATGCCAGATTGGGTTTGAACTTGCGATCCTTGATCCTCCTGCTTCAGCCTTCCTAAGTGCTGGAATTACTGGCCTGTGTTACCAGGCCTGGTACGTCAGCTATTATTATCATGTGTGCTGCCTGAAAAAAAAATTAAATAGGAAAAAACTAAAAGATGTAAAGTAAAATGAGATCCTTCAGGAACAAAGAATTTCCAA
Source organism: Ctenodactylus gundi (assembly GCA_004027205.1). Taxonomy (NCBI): domain Eukaryota; kingdom Metazoa; phylum Chordata; class Mammalia; order Rodentia; family Ctenodactylidae; genus Ctenodactylus; species Ctenodactylus gundi. The sequence goes on along the minus strand of PVKB01002662.1, from coordinate 90,896 downwards.
ATAAAGGAGTTCATTAATCATTTGGTCCCAAGCGCCTTGCACTGACTGACTTCTTCCTATAACATATAAAGCAACAGTCCCCAACTCTCGGGCTGCTGGCTGTACCAGTCTGTGGCCTTGGAAGGACTGGCTGCCAGGGCAGATAAGCTGCGCTCAGGAGTTGAGCAGTGAACAAAGCTCCACCTCCTGTCCTCCCAGGAGACTGCAATTGAGTTTTTGCTGACCTGGAAGGAGGTGGAGTTTCACTCCGCGCCTCTCCTGCCTCTGTTTTCCATTTACAACGACGTACTGCATAACAAGCATCCCATCCATCCGCCTCCCCACCTCCCCACTTCTGCCCAGTTCCTGGTTCTTGGAAGGATGGCCTTCACCTAACCAGTCCCTGGTGTCAAAAAGGTTAGGGACGATTCAATAACCTAGTATTGTTTGCTCTCGCGAGACTGGGAGGCTTCACGCGAGAGGCCTAACAAGTGGGCGCAGCCAATCCGCTAATGGGCTCAGGGGGTTTGTGGTCATAACTTCCAGCAGCCTTTGACCGAAGCAGGTCATCAGGCTGTCCTTCTGTGGCTGATTGCAAAGTATAGATTTACTAACTAACATTTCTCCTCTTTGGATTCTTTAGCTTTTTAGGGTGTTATTTTCTGTTTCCAAGCTGCTCTGAAGTTTTTGCCTAAGCCATGAGCTTCGTATGCGGGGCCCGTGTAAAACTTTTCAAACACCAACGTCTAAGGTTGAGCAGGTACCGAGGATGTTTTCCTCGTCCTTGTCTTCTTTGCAAGCCCGGGCACCTCGTCTCATTCCATTCACCCTCTATTCTTCATTTTCTCACTTTGATTTTTTCACGTTTTATTAATATGTATATATGCAATACATAATTTTACATCGAACCTGAGTATTTTGTGCACATATATATGGCGTCCAGATAACAAATCCTTCCCCTCTCCCTCCAACTCCCACCAGCCCCCCATTTGGTTATAAAATGACTGTATTCTGGGTTTCTCATATTAGAGAAACCATTTATTTTAACCTTGTGTGTCTGACTCACCTCACTGAGCATGATGGTCTCAAGTTGCCTCCATTTACCTACGAGAGCTTCAAAACTATGCGACTGACTTTGTTTTAAACATTTTGTCGTTATATTCCTACTTCTCAATTATATTCCCTCTTTTTTCTTCCTCTGTGCTCGCGAACGACGCGCCGCCCACCTGCACTCCTCATCCCCGCCCGCCCGGCTGCGCCTCCCTCCAGTCCCGCCTTCGCATCCCGAGTGCCACTGGCGCCACCCTTCACGCAGCTTCTCCCAGTTCTTGTACACGCCAGGCGTATGTGTGATCAACGCGCTTGTGAAGGAAACACCTCTGTCCCCCTGGCGTGCACAGTAACCGCAGAAGCCGCCAAATTCTTAATCCCCTGTGTGCGGCTGTCCCCATTAGGCCTTGGCGACCATAGTCAGCCCGGCACTTGCAGCGTTCCAGCCTCCTTCCTTTTGACCCCTGAGGCTTCCTCTTATTTCGCGCCTTCATTTTTAGTCTCGGAGGGGGCGGAGTCGGCATGGTTGCGCCACCGTTGCCGGGGCGACGCCTTGGTTACTTCCGTCGATCTCAATGCTTCCGGGTTGGCGTTGCGGTGGCGTTTCCGACTGTGGGAGCCTCGGCTTCCCAGTCGTGTGATGAGCCGGAGCAGGTGAGCGGGAGCTCCTGGACTTCCAGGCTGGGGAGCGGGGCTGGGCCGCGCCAGGCCGCGCGAGCCGGCTGGCCTGGTTCCCGCCTGGGAGGGCTTAACGGTACTTTGGTCTCTTTCTCCCCCCAGCCGAGTCCCTTCCCTGTCTTTCACTCTTCTGGCGTCGGTGGTTTTACTTCTTCGATCGAATCCTGCTTCCTCGATTCCCTGGGAGGCCGCCTCCTCCAGGCGCCTCCCTTGTCTCCACGAATTCGCTCTGACAGCCGAGGAACTGGCAAGATTCTGCTACCCAGAGGGTGAATGGGTATCTTTCCTGGAATAATCCTAATTTTTCTAAGGGTGAAGTTTGCAACGGCGGCCGTGATTATAAGCGGAGTAAGCAAACACCTCCATTGTATTAGTGTGAGGGATGCTGTTGAAAGGTGCTCCCCTTCGTTTCTGCCCCCTTCCATTCCTGAGGTCAAGGCATTGAAGGCATCTGTTAAAATGCAGTTCAGTTACTTGATTGGGATGACAGCTGTTATCAGCATGAAATAGCTTCGGCAGGGACATTTTTAGTTTTCTGCTCCTCCCTCTCCCCCTCAGGGCTAGAGATGCTCAGAGGCATCGTGGACCCTTCCCTCATCTTCACTCTCCACACTGTTACTTAATGATGCACGTTTACCTTTTTGTCTCCATTTCAGAAGTTCATCCATAACTTCGTTGCCAACAAGCATCCATATCTGCTTAACTTCACACCATCCTAAGCCAGTCTCTCACCCTCACCTGGGTGTAATCCATTGTGTTGCTTCAGCTTTAGTAGCAAATGTGGGTTTCCTCAATCACTTCTTTGTTCACCCCCCCCCACCCAACACGCACCTTGGCTCTAGCATTTTATTGTAAGTTATTCCTTATTGCTGTTTTTAATTAACAAGTAAATTCTGTATTCCATTTAGGTCCTCCATTTCCTTCTCAGCACAAACTATATTTGATGCTTACTTCCCCATGGTGTTTATTCCCATATTTGAGTCTGATCATCTGTTCTGTTACCCTATCCCTTCCTAACCTGCCCCTATCCATAGTAAATCTGCTTCCTGTTAATACCCAGTTCAAGTTGTCTCTCCTCTACAATCTGAGTTACTCAAACTCATGCTGATTTTCTCCTTTGCCATGCTCCTCTTGCTCTTACAAATTGTACCACACAGTTCAGCATTTAATTTTTTTCTAACAAAGCACTTTTCCTTTTTCTACCAAATTATTAGCTGTTAAAAGGCAAGTACTATATTTCATACAACTTTTATTGCTGCTCCATCTCCTTGATTATCCAGGAAAGGTGGATTGAATGGCAAATAGTATCTTGGTCTTAAAACATTTCTGTGTTATTAAAAACATGATTGCCTTTATAGCAGATGTGAGCATTAAGTATGCCTTCAATAAATATGTGCTGGCTCTCCAGAGTTATCTTCCTAATTCTGAGACTCTAATACATCCTCTATCTTGAGGGAGAAAGCAAGAATGACAGTTGTAATTTCCTCACTTAGATCTTCTCAGTAGTGTAGGCTGCATAACTTATATTCTGGGACATTTTTGTTAGGCTGTTGAATTTTCCTTAGATCTTCAGAATATATGTCTGTATTTTGAAGATAATTTTCAATGGATTTTTTAAACAATAAAAATGTTAAGGGTATTACATCTGGGGTTAGCACCCCCCAAAATTAAAACAAAAGGAGTTGGGATATTTTTTTCACAAGTAATTTTCTGCAACAAAAGCAAGACAAGATTTGTGGGCAGAAAATATCTGAAGATTAGGACAGCGTTATGTAGAGTGTGGAGCGTTGACTAGATCCAGCAAGTTATTATCTTTCTGGTTTCCCCTGAAATCTTTTATGTATTAGTTGCATACATAGGTAAAAGGGGATCACACTGGATAGCCAATTATTTAGTGTATGTAATGTATACTCAAGTCTGTGTAAGCGATTCTGAGGGGTATAAAAAGTATTTTGAGATTCGGTGGCAGCCTTCAGGGATCTTACCCAGTTGAGAGGAGGAAGTAACACAGGGCAGCTAGAAGATAAACCTCATCCCTGTCTTTGTTTTTATATTTTGGGACAGTCTTGCTCTGCCGTACAGGCTGGTCCTAGTTACTACATAGCCCAGGCCAGCCTTGAACACACGACAGACCTCTTACTTCAGACTCAGACTCGTGATTGTACTTTTAATGCCTGCATTTAAGAAATAAATGAAAAATTCAAAAAATACTGGCTGTAGAATGGATATGACATAGCATGTTCACATATACAGCCTTATTTAAAAGACCCCACTACTGACAGTTTAATGATTCAGGAGTGTAATATGCTCCCCCCAAAAGCAACCACAATTTTTGAATGTAGCCATCAATTTGAATTAAAGAGAATGAAGAAAATGATCAGGAATATTTAGCCTGAGATAAATAAGATTTGGTAAAACATTGTTGCTATCTTTAAATATTTGAAGGACTCTCCTGGAGAAAAAGAATACACATTTTGTTAAGTATTGCCTCCAATGACTGGGTAAAAATTAAAGACAGACAGACTTTTTGCCTAGTCTGAAGGATTGTCAATGGTAAGACCTAATCAAAGATGGTGCAGGATTTTACCATGGGATTCTTTTCTAGTACTGGAGTGAAAAAGATTTAACTATCCGATGGAGATGGGGAAGTAATAGGAGGGGCACTGTTGGATTTGGCCAGTGGTCCCCAGACTTGGATTTCAGGGAGCAGAAATGTAGGACAGTCAGCTTTATTTTGCTAAGTGATGACACTAAAGACAACAACCTACCAACTGTTACTGTAATTTCTGACATGGGTGATTCTTAATGTTCCAGGAGTAATAAGAATATGATTTTCTGATATTATATCTTTAAGTACATTTAGCTGAAAAAAAGGCCCTAGCTGCCAATATCTATCTCCTGTCATCTCAGAATTGTGAAAACTTCTTTAAGGAACTCTTGGGCTAAGTGGTCCAAGATTCAGTGATTGCTCTAGCTGCTTCCTGCTATGGCTTTCTGCCCTGATTCGTTACTACTCTCTGAACTCTGAGCACATCTTCCTTATTAAAAGGCTCAGTGGTAAAGTCTGATAGAGGCTTGCTTTGTAACGAGAAGAGTTGGGAGAAGTAATGAATTTCGGGGAGGAGTGCAGTAACTGCAACATTTAAGACTATTTCAGGGGACCTCTAAATTTGTCAATGGGAGTGAGTAAAAAATAAAATAAAACCAGGGAATGTGTCATGGTCCAGCTTTCCATCCTTGCTCTCACCATCTGTGTAATGTTTACTATCAGTTCTGATCTTGAAATGTAAGCACTGATGAAAATATTATTTAAGATTAGTATTTAAGATTTGCTTCAAGCTACAGCTGATATTTGTAGTATGTCATCCTACTTTGCTTTTTATTTGAGGCAGGGTCTTGTGCTATAGTTTGGTTTAGGCTGCTTCTGAGGTCACTGTGTAGCCCAGGCTAGCTTCAAATTCACAACAATCCTCCTGTCTCAGCCTCCTGAGTACTGGGATTATGGGCATATGCCACCACACCTGGCTTATTTGATGCTGGGGAATTGAACTAAGGGCCTTGCTCCTGCTGGGCAAGTCCTGTAAGTACTGAGATAGTCCTCCAGCTCCACTTTTTAGAATTTCTTTCAACAACTTTCTTCCAATCGGGCTGTTTTCCCCTACATGTGCTATGCTTAAAGAAGTTTCCACAATTATTTTTTCTAACCTGTAGGTAAAATATCCATCTGCAAGTTTGATATTCTCTCTAGAAAACTATTTACTTAGGATTTCTTATGTAGAAACATAGCAAAACCTTGTCTCTTTAAAAAAGAGACAGTGACTCAAGGGTGCTAATGTCTGATTGGCAGCAAGGGAGGTGGGCAGCAATTACTGTCAATATGTGAGTTTGGATACTTAAATTTTCAGGATATAAGGATAATTAGCAGTTTTTGAGCTAAGTGCCATATATATATATATATTATATATATATATATATATATATATATGTTTTACATATATTGTTTTCATAACAATCCTATGATACATTTTTTATTATTCTCATTTTGTAGTTTAGGAAATGGAGGCACAGGCACAGACAGGCTGACCAACTTGCCCAAAGTAATACAACTAATAAGTGGTGGAGCCAGGATTTGGTTTTAGGTAATGTGACTTCAGAGTCTTCCTTCCTGACCATAAGCCACTTAAAAGTTGCTTTTGAAATTCAGAAGTATATATATTGTGAGCTTGAAAAAGGGATATTGAAAGGAAATATGAGAGTCCATTTTAGAAAAGATATTACTTTCAGCTGGACCAGAATTCAGTAGGTGATGCCTAGAGCTACAGTTGTTAAGCATGGAAGCAGCAGCATTATTTGGAACTTACAAATTCTCAGGGCCAGGCCCAGACAACCAGTTAGAAATTGGGAGTGAGGTCCAATAGTTCATGTTTTAATAATTTTCTTGGTGATTCTGGTACATGCTAAAAGTTGAAAACCACTGGTCTAGTGGCTGCAGCTGCGGACAAAATTAGATCCAAGAGGGAAGGGCCGAGGGTGGCAGACACAGAGAAGAAAGCTGAAAAGAGTGAAGATGACAGATCTAATGGGGAATAGGGAAGGGGAAAGGGGGACTGGGAGCAGACTAAGTTATTGAAAAACGAAAATGTGCAAGAAGAACTGTTTCTACTTATGTGTTTTAAAAGATGAGAGGAAAAGCCCACTGCTACATCAGTGGGCTTCAACATTTTTGACACTAGGGATTGGTTTAGCTGAAGACTCTTCTCCCAAAGACCTAGAGTTAGGGATGGGGGCTGCTCCTTATGCAATAAGTCGTTGGAGGATAGCTTTGAAATGATGGGTAGCAGCAGAAGGGGAGTGGGGAGTGAAACTCTGCCTCCTGTCAGATCCGTAGTGGCATTAGAACCTAATAGGAGTGCCCTGACTGGAGGTGGTGCTCGCTTACCTGCTTGTGGTATATTTGTTCTAGCCGCTGGTCTTTCCAAGGCCACATACCCATACCAGTAAATGGCCTAGTGGTTGGGAAACGCTGCACTATATGGATGTATGTTAAATGTCAGGGAGGAAAGAGATACTCATATTGCTGTCATTCCTCTGGGGATTAGGAGTATGATAAAAAGATACCTAGCTCAGCCTGGGCCTAGTCAGGGAGCCTAGTTTTGTGTGGCTAGAAGTAGCTCCTGCAAAAAATCAATCCCTAAAGTATGATGGAGAGATGAGAAGGCCAAGGACAGGAGAGTAATGGTGTGAGTCTGCTTTACACCTGAATCAAGCTAACTGAATACCTTGAACTGCTTTTATGAGATGCCTCAGCCTGTGTAATTTGAGTTCTAGATTCCCTGCACTTTTAATTGAGAAGTTGAATGTCCAGCTTGGGTATGCTAGATGGATTGAAACCTCTTCTTTGGGCAGGATGAATAAAACATTAAAATAAGTAGAATGAAGAATATAGGCTGATCTTTGAGTGAATAGCACCTGTACCCTTTCAGCATTATAGTAACAGATTCATGATCATCCAGCACATAAAATAGGATCCTATTTGGTCATTCCATTTGGTGGGGCTTTTCTTCTACATTTTATTTGCCAACTTTGTTGATCTAAATTATATGATTGCATGCTAATAAATGCTTCTCACTTTTGTACACTGTTCTAATTTGTGTTTATTTTTTGCAGCAGAAAAGTGCCACTGTAAGCCATGAGATGTCTGGTCTGAATTGGAAACCCTTTGTATATGGCGGCCTTGCCTCTATTGTCGCTGAGTTTGGTAAGAATGTGAAAAAATGATAAGTCTGCCTTTTATGCTATACATGGTAGTATATGGTGCTGTTAATTTTTGGTGAAAACTAGAGAACAAATAAAAGGGAGATTTCATTTTTATTTATTTTAAAAACTACTGTCTCAAAATCATCAAGTGATATTTCTGAGAAACTACTACTAGTGGTATGGCAAATGAGGCTAAGAAAAGTCAATTTTTGAGGCTTTTTTGATAGTTTAGTGATTTGTTAACTTTTAGGTTAAAGTAATATATGTGACAATATTGGAAGGAGTTGGATATGATAGGGATTTCTGCTATGTTTCTGTATGAATTGTCTTTCCTTTATGCTGTTATTTATAACTGTCTTAGTATCCAAGCTTCTTTATTAAACCTGTTTTATTTTAGAAGAAAACTAACAAAATTGAACAGAATTCTTCTATATTTGATTTGAATTTTGAAATATTTTTTAGATTGTGAGTTTTCACTTTCCAGATTTCATTTTTCCTAAACTATTGATAAGTGACTATAATCTACTTTGTTAACTTCCTTGGCATATGTTCTGGTTGTGTGATATCTCGGTCCAAAGGGGATGGAACTATATAATCACCTTGTCAGTTTTGGACTTCAATGCTCTTTGGAATATATTTTGTCCGTGTAATGATTACTTTTATGTGTTGACATAAGAATAAGAGGTTTGGTTTAGGAAATTTTGCCCCTGAGAATTCTGCTTGTGTTAGTCCTGAAATAATTATGGAACCAGGATCAGTAAAACCAAGTGGGAAATTGCCATCACTTCTTATAGTAATAGGGAGCTATGTGTTTCTTGTAATTAGATAATTGGAAAACAACCCACAGAGTTTTAGTAGTATGCAAGAGCATTTGGAGTAGCAAGTTCATGATTTCCTTTGTGAAAATTTGGTGAGATTTTATGAGGTGTGGTGGGAAGACTTGAGGTCGGAAGGGATGGGAGGCAGGCTAATAAATGCATTTTTGAATGTTATAGGTATAAATTATTTAAATTATTTTGCATTTATAGTGAATTAACATAATCTTAGGGTACTTTGTGTATTACAGTGTCAAATGTAAGATGGGCGAAATTGCACTGCTTCAATATAGTTTAGTACACTTCACTTGTCCTCTGGTAGCGGTATTTTAGTAGACATCTTTGTATTTTGCAAAGAGAACTCATCTTATGTTACATTGCCTTACATTTAGCCAAAATTTATCTGTGACTCTTTGGATACTCATAAGTGAGTGTGTGTCTTTATAGGAACTTTTCCTGTGGACCTTACCAAAACACGACTTCAAGTACAAGGCCAAAGCATTGATGTCCGTTTCAAAGAGATAAAATATAGAGGGATGTTCCATGCCCTGTTTCGAATTTATAAAGAAGAAGGCATATTGGCTTTATATTCAGGGTAAGACTTAGTTCTTACATCATGAGAAGAAGTGCTTTATAAAGAGGGCATGTATTTCAACTGTATGATAATTTATACCTTTCCTATTCACCATTTCAGCATGTAATTGTGTGTTAATGGGCCAGTTTATATTTCACCTGCTTGCAAGCTTTAGATTTTGTATTCATCTGACTGTAAATGATGTGTTTGAAGTGGCTACATTGTTACAGCATAGCCTTTTTCCTGGTTTCCCAAGTCTCATGGAAAACCATTGTTAATAGCAGCAGTGATTAACAGTATGTGTTCTTGTGAGTTTTTTTGAGTTGGCAAACATTGACTTCCCTAAAGTTTTCCTCTGTAAAATATTCTGACAGCTTAAATAGAAATACAGAATGAGAGAGAGGAAAAGCCATCTTTTTTGATCAATTTTTGATTAACCATCAGTTTTTGATTTATTGTTCAGTTTGTAGTTTTTATCTGCTGCCAGTTTCCTAGGCCATTCTAAATCTAGGCTCCCAGGTTGCTCAGTGAATGGAAATCATTCTTATCATTAATCTATGTTATACTTAATTATTTAAAAGACACTTCTTAGAGAAGAAAATCAATCTTGAAGCAAATGATTCATGGATTAACTGCTTAACCATGTTATTTCATCAACTTGGATAATCACAAAATATTTTTTCTAATAGCAAGCAATAACATGGAAAATATGCATATTTAATCATCATTTTTCAATCCTAACCATTTAAGCTGTTGCTTTCTTTCTATTCGTATCTCCTGCATAGTTATGAATTTGGAAGACTCTCAAAGGCAGATATGGGTGAGGATGTTGCTATTTTATGAACAGAACTTAAATAGGTCTCTAGTGCCTTTTTATTGATAAAAGACCTAAAACTATTAGGAAATAGAGGCTGATTTTAAAAAGTATATGATGAATAATAGCATATTATTCATTCATTCAGTATATTGCTAGATTCAATCTGCAATTTTCTGAAGAATTTGTTTGTATGTATTATTAGTATGTATTAGTATGTATTTTTATACATGATAGTTACATTCAACCTAGGGAATTGATAGCTATACATATCAGATCTTAAGCATTTTTACTTCCCCTTACTCTCCCTCACCTCCCATCCCAACCTTTCCTTAGAGATCCTAAGGATTTTGTATCTAAGTGGTTTTTCTTCTTTCTGCACTGGGGATTGAGCCCAGCTACATTTCCAGCACTTTTTAAAAAAATTATTTTGAGACAAGGTCTTGCAAAGTCACAGAATTTTCCAGGCTGGGTTGAAATTTGTGATCCTTTGGTCTCAGCCTACTGGAGTGCTGGAATTTTAAGTGTGCTCCACCATGCCTGTCTTCCCATAATGTTCCTTTTATACTATTTTTGTCTGGCTTTTAGCAGGGTAGTATTAGCCAAAATGAGTTGAAAAGCCCCCTGTTTTCTGCAAGAGAGTGTGTAAGATTGGTATTAATTTTCTAGAGGTTTGGTAGAACTTCTAGTAAAGTTATCTAGGCTTGGAAAGTTCTCTCTCTCTCTCTCTCTCTCTCTCTCTCTCTCTCTCACTCTCTCACTCTCACTCTCTCTGTCTGTCTCTTTGAGACAAGGTCTTGATGCGTAGTCCAGGCTGACCTAGGACTCATGGCAGTCCTCCTGCCTCCCCCAGTGCTGGGATTACAGGCTTATACCAACATGCCCAGCCTCTGTGGTGCTGGGAAATCAAACTCAAGGCCTTTGCACTTGCTAGCCAAGTGCTCTAATTATTGTGCTGTTCCTCCAGCCATGGAGATTTCCTTTTTGGGGAACTTTTAAATTATGAATTCAGATTCTTAAATGTTGTATTACTTTGGGGTCACTATTGCAAAGTACCAAATACTAGGTGAGTTCTCCGTTTCTGAGGGTTAGCTTCTGATGACTTCACTTTTCAGGGCTATAGGCTGATGACTTCTTGAATCCTTAAATGGCAGAAAGAAATGGGTGCTCTAGGTTCTTTTTATAAGGGCATTAGTCCCATTGCTTGTCTTTTGTGACCTAATTACTTTTCAAAGGTTCTGTGTCCTATTACCATTGCACTTGGGTTAGGATTTCATCATGTGTCTTTTGTAGGCAGATGATGTAAATATTTAGTCCATTTTAATGGTCATGAGACCTAATACATGATCAGTTTTGTCTTAATTGAGTTTTGGAAGTTTGTGATTTCCAAGGAATTAGATGAGGGGACTGGTAGCCCAGTGGTATAGTACTTGCCTGACATGTGCAAAGCCCTGGGTTCAATCCCCATTACTGGGGAAAAAAGCTACTCAAGAAATTAGTCATTTCTTCTAAGTTGAATTTATGAGGATGAAGTTGTTTATACTGTTCCCTTATCCTTTCGGTGGCTATGGGTCTTGTAGCACTATTCTATTTCATTCTGGGTATTGAGGATATGTATCTTTTATCTTTATTTTTGTGAGTCTTGCTAGAAAAGTTTATTGGTTTTATTCATTTCTTCAAAGAGCCAACTTTTGGGGCACCCCATGCAGGACCCTCTCCCAGATAGCAGGCACCTTCACCCTCTGTCATTTGTTTCTAAATAAAGACTTATTCTACCTATTCTAAAAAAAGGCCAACTTTGTTTCATTGATTTTTCTTTATTTATAACTTATTGATTTATGTTCTTGTTAATTTCCTTCCTTCTGCCTGCTTTGGGTTTATTTTTGTCTTTTCTAGTTCCTTGAGGTAGGAACTTAATTATTGATTTGAGACTTTCCCTTGTTTTTAATGTAAAAATTTTGGGACATAAGTTTCCCTCAGCATTGCCATGGCTGTGTCCCATATATTTTAATTGGTTGAATTTTATTTTCATCACATCTATGTGTTTTTGAATTGTTCTTTGAGATTTCTTTTTTTCAGATCAATGGATATTTAGAAGTATGTTGTTCAATTTCCAAGTGTTTGCACATTTTCTTTATTTCTGGTTTGATTCCATTATAGTTCGAGGGTATACTCTGAATGATTTCAGTTCATATAAATTTATTGTGCTTTTATGCCCCAGGATGTGTGCTTTTTTGGTCAGTGTTTTGTGGGCATGTGAAAAAAATGCACGTTCTGCTGTTGTTGGGTGGAAAGAGATGAGTAACATAAATGAGTAGGCTGCCAAGATATGTATAATCTGCAAGAGTTTGTTGAATAAAATTATCATTTCTTTCTTTTTCCTTTTTTGGGCAGAATCGCTCCTGCTTTACTAAGACAGGCATCCTATGGCACCATTAAAATTGGAATTTACCAAAGCTTGAAGCGATTATTTGTAGAACGTTTAGAAGGTTAGTATACTCAACTCTTCTTAAAGGTGATCCTTAAAGGGATTATTAAAATGATGGTTAATGTGAAGTGTTCATTACGTGATACCTGAAGAGTGGAGGACAGTCATTGCAAGGACAGAATGAGTCTGTACTGACTTGGAATAAATCTTTGCAGAGATGATATATGGGTAAGAGGTATCTGCTCTTCGAATTTGCCCTTTTTGACTTAGTGAGACCCTGTCTCAAAAGGAAAAAATATGAAAGTGCTGGGGATATAGTTCTGTGTAAGGTCCTGAGTTCAATCCCCAGTACTGCTAAAATGAGGGGGGGCTTCTGAGTAACCGTGGAACAGTTGTGTTCAGAAAATTAATGCTGTCTACATCACTAAGAGGATTTTAACTATAAGGTACTTTTAGCTGACAATTTTCATAAGCTTTGGTTAGTAGTTTAATTTTTAAGCAGTCCTGTTCTAGATTCTGATATACCTGTGGCTACCTTACCGCATTCACCATTATCACGTGTCTGTATTTGCTGCTGCAGCATTTCCAGCCTGATGTGGTTATTTTATCACAGGCCTGGGGCTGTTGGATGGTTGGGAACAACTGGAGAGCCTTTCGGTTAGTAATGTCCTTTAACTCGCTTTATTGTCCTGAATCAGCTTTTCCTGGATCCTGTTTAGGGATCCAGAAGGATTCCTTTCCACCTCTTCCTAAAACAAATTTCTTTCATAAATTCTTTACTCGGGTTTACTTGGTTTCTGTTTGTAGGTTCTTCCTGTGAAGATTGAATTTTCCTTGTAGAACTAATGTACTCTTTAGTTTCTGTTTTCTCTCTTTTTTTCTAGCTGACAGGAGTTGTAATTATTGCTTTTTGGGATTGGGTTGTAATTCAGTAGTAGAGCACTTACCTGACATGCATGAGGCCTTGAGTTCAGTGCCTAACACTGCTAAAACAAACAAATAATTGCTTTTTCGCATTTGACTCTGGATGCTTTCTGCCAGTGAATAGAGTATAGCAGAAATCTAAGGCTAGTCAAAATTAATACTTAGATATTAAGATTTAAAATTCTATTAGAAACTAAAATTTAAGTTAGACATAAGATTTTATCTTTTAACAGTTCCTGAATCTTTAGAGTAGATGACTGTCCATAATACATACATACATATATATATATATATATATATATATATATATATATAATGTGTATGTTAGATGTTTGAAGTAGTAAAGGGGGAAATCCCACATTCTGAATTCATGTTGGAAATTCAGTTAATTACTCAGAAGAATGGGATGTGTTCCAGTGTCTTTTAGAAATACTTTTTAAAAGAAATGATGTTTTATATCTTATAGTTTTATGTATTTGATGCAGATTGGGGATCTAGAAATAGTTGAGTTTCTCTTCTTTCATAAACTTTGTAGAAGTCATCTCTGACACAGGTTCCCTACTTCTGATAGCATAGTACTCTCTTCTGAGAAATAAGTGCCTAATAAAAACAGCCTTTTTTATCCTTTTTACAGATGAAACTCTTCTAATTAATATGATCTGTGGGGTAGTATCAGGAGTGATATCGTCTGCTATAGCCAATCCCACTGATGTTCTAAAGGTAAGAAGATGTCTGCAGTGATGTGAAAAGAGCACAAGCTTTAAGTCAGATTTGGGTTGAGGATCCCACTCTGCCCGCTGCGAGTCATAAAACCTTGGGTAAATCACTCAGCTGTATCAAGCCTTATTCTGTCCTTATTTGTAAAATGAAGATAATAAAGTGCTTATAGCATGCAGTTATTAAGAATTAGAGAATTGTGTAAACTAGTTAGTGTTGTAGTTGGTAATGTATATGCTCAGTAAAAAGATTATTGTGATATGCATTAATCCATTGGTCTTACAAATGGGGTATGCAAGCCTCTAAAGATTTTTTTCAAGGGCTGTGTTATTTTAAAGGAATCATTTTCTATATCCCTTACTTCTACTTGTATTTGTTCCCAAGACTTGTTTGAAAACGAATCTGTATTTCTTTCTTTTTTGTGATACTGGGGATTAAGCCAGAATGAGTTTGTACTGACTTGGGATAAATCTTTGCAGAGGTGATATATGGGTAAGAGGTATCTGCTCACACTGTGTTACATTCCCAGACCATTTTTATTTTTGGTTTAGAGACAGAGTATTGTGAAGTGGCTGTTGCCTGGGCTGGGTTTGAACTTGTGATCCTCTTGCTTCAGCCTCCAAGAGTTCTGGGATTACAGACCTGAGCCTTTGAGTCTGGCTGAATCTGCCCTTCTAATAGCTCTTTTTCCATTCCAGGTCTTTATATGGTATGCTGACCTGTGATCAACCTCGAATATCAAACAAAGGGATGAATTGAGATGTAAACCTGTCCTGTCTTTCCCTATATTGTCTATATTTCTATTAAAAAGTGCAGTTTGGCTTTAAAATGGTGTATTTTAGCCTGTGTTGAGATATTCCGATTTTGAGACCTGAACACTACGGGTTAGTGGTGTTCATTCGTTAAGAAAATAATTTTAAGATTTTGTTAGGTCACAGAATTAAACACTTAATACCAATCTTCATCTAACTTTATCTCACAAAATGATAAATATTTAACATGTAAGTTTATGATTAATTTAAAGTACTACATGTATGATTAAAATAATAAGAGGATCCCAAGGTTTTAAAAATATTTTAGGAGGAATATTAGGATCCCAAGATTTAAAAATTTTCCATAGGGTGAATTTGAGAAAAGGTAAGAGGACTTGGGTTGCCTGTCAGTTCTGGTGAAGCCACTGGTGGCCAGGTTAATGAGGAAGAGGTACATGGCAATTCAGAGAATTTTGAAAACTTACAGAGTTGAAAAATAGTGCATGTGAAAGAAACCACTGGTGGTTGATGGAAAAGATATGCAATAATCCTTCTGGATTAAAGTGAGAGTAATTTAGCTATAAAATTTTATATTAGGATTTACAGAACAAGCTTGAAGATAACTGACTATTGTAAACCTCTAGAATACCATACTTGTTAAAATGCACTTTTTAAGAAAAAATTCTTGAAATCTCTTTTCTTATCCCTTTAGATCTTGAACTTAGTCCCCTAAAGTATTCACTTCAATTTCTTGTCCTTCTCATCTTCCTGACAAAACTTATAACCATTTGCCAACTCTACCATCTACATTTTCCTTTCTTGTACGTCAGTAGGGTTGGATGATGCTGGGTGGTGGTGGGGTCATGATTTTAGATTGGGACCATACCATCATGATTTGCGAATACAATTAAGCTATTTGAAGGCCAGGCTTTTTTGGCACATGGCACACTCTGGTAATTCCAGTGCTCAAGAAGTTGAGGCAAAACATTTAAGAGTTGGAGGCCAACCTGAGCTACTTTACAAGTTTAGAACTTGTCTACTATATAGTAAGACTCTCTGTCTGTCTGTCTGTCTGTCTCTGTCTGTCTCAAAGGCTATTTGGTCCTGTTACTTTTACCTTGACAGCTCTTTTTCTTATTCTCACGAGCATTTTAAATCTTGAAGCAGCTTCTCCCTCTCAGGAGATATCCCTACCCTTTATGAACTTACCATCTACATTAACTGCCTGTCCTATTCACCCTTCATCTATAACTTTATTTACACATATACCTGTCTTTGTTTACTATAGTGATTCTCCCGAATCAGTTGTGGCTCTCCAGACCTGCAGCATCAACAATAACTGGGACCATGTTCTCAGGTCCTATCCCACACTATGGAATCAAGAAGAGTGGGAGGGCCCAGAAGTGTGTATGTTTTTTGGTCTTTATACATTTTAGTGTATTTTTGCTTTCTCGTTAACAGATGTTATCTGTGGCTGTACCACCCTGAATGCTCCTGATCTCATCTCTTTAACCGATGTCATATTTTAGTTATTTACCTCTGGGCAGCAAAATGAAGATTTCTCACAAGGGCACAGAATCAGGAATTTCATAAAGTCCAGTTGGAGCAAAAGCTTTTTAAAAAATTGTTAATATGTATGTGTATAGCAGAACTTGCAACTTTAACTATTTTTAAGTGTACAGTTCAGTGACGTTAGGTACATTCACAGATTCAACTGTTATCACTATCCATTTCCAGGACTTTTTCATCATAGTAAGCAAACTCTGCCTCCATTTAACAATCACTCCCCATTTCTTTATCCTACAGCCCATGGCAGCCTGCAGTCTGATTTCTGTCTTTGTAAATTTGGCTATGCTAGGTAAATCATAGGTAAATCAGTTGATTCTTACCATACTTTTTTTTCCTTTTGCATGTGGATTGTTTCACTTATTAGCACAGTATTTCTGAGATTTATCAGTGCTGTATTGTGAGTCAAAATATTCCTTTAAGGTTGACTAATACTCTGCTTGTATATTCTACATTTTTAAAAATCCAACTGCCAGTGAACATTTGGGTTGTTTCTACATTTTGGGTATTATGAATAATGCTTCCATGAATATCGGTTAAAAAAAAGTGTGAGTCCCTGCTTTAAAGTTTTTCTCCAAAATTATTCTTTTTATTAGTGTGTATTTGTGATGCATAGTAATTACATTCAACTTGTGGAATTGGTGCATATGTATACTACATTTAGTAATTTTTACTTCTTTCTCTGCTCCCTGCCCTGGTCTGCCCTGACCTGCCCTGGCCTGCCCCGGCCTGCCCCGCCCCCTTTCACCAGATTTTTTTTTACCTTTTTTTTACCTTTTTTATAAATACTGTCTCCCTGTTTGCTACCATCTCCTGTTTATTTATTTATTCTTTGGATTCTTATGTTGAGAAACCATGCAATATTTAACTTCCCATGTCTGATTTATTTTACTAAGCCTAATGATTTTAAGGTGCTTCCATTTTCCTACAAGTGACTCCAATTTATCTTGATTTATGGCAGAATAGTACTTCATTGTGTATATATACCGCGGTTTTGTTATCCATTCATCTATTGATGGACATATAGGCTGCTTCTGAGATTTAGCTATTATGATTTATGCTGCTATAAACATGGGTATGCATGCATGTCAGTGTAATATGATGTATTTAACTCTTCTAGACAGATAGAAGAGATATAACTGGGTCAAATGGGATTTCTATTTTCATTTTTTGAAGAATCTTCATACTCACTTCTGTAGTGATTGTACCAGTTTATAGCCCCACCAACAATAGAGAAGGGAGCCTTTTCCCCACAACATTGCCTACATTTGTTGTTTCTTGAATCCTTGATAATGGCCACTCATAGTGGAGTAATATAGAATCTTAATGTTGTTTTTGTTTGTATTTCCTAATGGAACTCTTCTCTCTCTTAGCTAAGTTGTTCAGATAAGTTTTTTTTGTTTGTTTTTGTTGTTTTTTTTTTTAAACTATGTCTCTAATTTTGATGTGTCATTGAGGAGCCATTCACCGGAGATCCTACTCAGCTGTCATCTGCCATCCTCCCTCGGATGTGTGTTTTGACAAGACCTCCAGGTGATTTTGATACATGATCAAGCTGAAAATATGGCTTTACTCTGCTCTTATTCACTGCTGTTTCATTAGAGACCTGTATCTTCTTTCTCGCCTATCATCAGCCTTTACTTTGTGCTTATTAGTGCCTCTCAAATAATAAATGTGTTTGTTTATCCTAAAATACTTTCTCTTGACCTCTGATCTCAAAACACTACCCTCTCTCTTTTCTTATCCATCTTTCACAAAATAATAGTCTTCACTTTCTTTTCCCTCCAAAACCTGCTCTATTTATGTCTCCTATTTGTCCACATTATCCAGTTCAATGGACATTTTAGTTCTTATCTTATTTAACTTATTTCAATTAATTTATCCTGCTTGAGGTTCTTTGAATTTGATTCTTTTCATTTGTTTCATACTCCGTCATTTCATTTGGGGGCTGCTTATTTCTTGCACATGCCTTAAATCTTTCTCTTCTCCAGCCCAGTTCTTTTCTTTGCCACAGTCTCTTCCTGGTTGACCTCTTTTCATGTTTAAGACTTTATATCTACTGCATCATTTACTGGATAAAAGCTGAGCTGTAACAAACTTACAAATACAAAGCCTCAAACAAGATAGGAGTCAATTTCCTACTCACATGACAAGCTAGAGGAGGGTGAGTTGTCCTGCTCTTTGCAGTTATCCAGGACCTGAATCTCATTGTTTTTGTTGCACTGCCATTTATTGGAGCAAGGTTGGCAAACTACCGACTTTGGGTCGAATCCAACCTGCCATCTGTTAGTAAATGAAGTTTTATTGGAACACAGACATACTATTTGTTTGTGTTTTATCTGTGGTTGTGTTTGGGCTTTTGTAGCAGACCTCAGTAGTTGTGACAGAGGCCATAAGCCATATAAACCTAATATATTCACGCTCTGACCTTTTACAAAAAGGTTTTGACCTCTGACCTATATATTGTTTTAATTTGAATAGCTGAAGACAGAGTCAAGGAGAAGCAATTGCTCTTGGTTTTGTCAAAAATAAAATCCTATTAAGTTAGAAAATTTTAGGTTTGCTATACAATAAGAAAGTACAGATTGTGATCCAGGAGACTTCAAATCAGATGGTAATAAGTTCACCTTACAGTAGTTGCAGTATATTTATAATTCATACAGGAGGAAGTACAGCCATCCCTTGGTATCCATGAGGGGATTGGTTCCAGCACTTCTCTGTGGATACCAAAATTCCTGAATATTCAAAGTCCTTATATAACGTAGGGTAATATCCACTTTATATAAGGATATATACTCATATCCTTCTGTCTACTTTAAATCATCTTTAAATTACTCATAATGCCTAATGTAAATGCAGTGTAAGTTGTTAGTTGTAGTTCATTATTTCAGGACTAGAGACAAGAAAAATGAGCTATGGATATCTAGGGCTGACTGTAGTTTGACCTTTTTTTGATTGGCTGTGATACATTGTCATTCTTTCTAAGGCAAACAGCTGTTTAAGCTGATTTGACTATACTTGATTAGTTTCACTTCATTGAATCATGCTGGTAAGGACATAAAGCTTATATTTTGTGTTTATGATTTTAGAGATAGTGTTTTGGGGAAATCAGGAAAACTTAAGTTTTGAGTGACGAGTGGTTGGTCTTGGGGTATATCTCAACTGTGACTTCCTTAACAATTTTAGTCTTTATGTAGTATTTGATAATTTCAAACATACACAAAAATAGTGAAAAGTATTAGTGAACATTTTTGTGTATGCCACTTAACATTCATTTCTCACTGTAGACCTACTCTTGCTCAGAAAGAAGTCTATTTGGTTTACATTTTTTATTTCAAAACCATTAGTTGTAGTGATTGACTTTTTGTATGAAAGCATGTTGTACTGTTACATCACTTAGCAAGCACATTTATTGAAACCTAGAATGCTACAGTTGTGCTTCATGAAAATCATATCTACATGTGGTACTGGAGATTAAACCCAAGGCCTTTTCATGGAGCTATACCCCCACACCTTTTAAATTTTTATTTTGTGAGACAGTTTTCCTAAGTCCCTCTGTCACCCAGGCTGGCCTTGAACTTGTGATCCTCCTGTTTCAACCTCCCAGAGTACTGGGGCTGCTAGTATTGTGATTGTATATATGTGGACTCTGGGAAATTGTACCAAATCTTTTACATAGTTATTTAATGTTATATTTACTTTTTTTTTTTTTTGAGACAGGGACTCTCTCTGTAGCCCAGGCTGGTCCCAATCTCACTATGTAGCCCAAGCTGGCCTTGGACTCACAACAATACTCCTGTCTCTGCCTCCCGAGTGCTAGGATTACAGATATGCGCCACATATCCAGTTTATGTGGTGCTGGGGAACTCAAACTCAGGGCTGTGTGCTTGCTAGTATATATTCTTTCTTTAAGTGCTTAAAGGCTACTTGACAAAATACAGAATCATGGTTTTTTGCAAGTAAAACTCAATTTCATAAGCATAAAATTGTATTTTAATACTTTTTTACTTATATAAGCAATGCACATTCAATGTAGAAATAAATGGAAGGCAGAATAAACAAAAGAGAAGCATGCTTACGTGTAGCATCATCATTCGGATATAAATCACTGTCCATATTAGGATATGTGTGCTTATTCATTCTGTCTGCTTGCTGTATTTATGGGTATTTTTAAGTTCACATGTTTTTAATAAAAATAGTCTTCCAACTGCTACCTTTTATATTTAGTAGTTAGTATTTTATTTAGTAGTTAATATTTTATTTATTAGTTAACATTTTATGTTTCCCACTGTCAACAGATATTATTCTGTAAGAAAGTTTTATGGCCCCATAGTATTCCATTGAATGGATTTATTGTTTAATTATGCAATTCATCTGTTGATGTTGTTTTTGGACTTTTAGGTTGTTTCTGATTTTTCACTAAGAATAACTTTCTCTTTTCTGGTACTGAGAATCCAACCCATGACCTTTCTCCTGAGTTAGAATCCCAATCCATTTTTTAAAGTTTGATTTTGAGACAGGGTCTTACAAAGTTTCCAGGCTGAGACTCAACTTGCGATGATCCTTCTGCCTGTCTCCCAGAGTGCTGGAATTACAGGCCTGTTCTACTAGGCCTGGCTGAGAATTACTTTCTACCCTCACTCAATACTTGTTTTTTTTTCCCTCAAGCTTTCTTCCAACTCCAGAAATGATGGACTTAATATGATAAATATGAAGTCAGTGAAAATCATTTTTTAATGAAAATCATTTTTAAAAACTGCTCTTTAATACACACTTCTTCTAGTTTAACCATTACTTTTATCATAGTAGTAGAGGTTTTCTGAAAATTTCCAAAGGTTTTTTTCTTAATTTTAAATGAGTGAAACGTCGTTTTGGTTCTCTTTGTCAAAACAAAGTATTTACCTCTTCTTATTTTAGATTCGAATGCAGGCTCAAGGAAGCTTGTTTCAAGGAAGCATGATTGGCAGCTTTATTGACATATACCAACAAGAAGGCACCAGGGGCCTGTGGAGAGTGAGTACTCTTTTCATAGTATTCGGTATGCTCAGTTCCTAGAATTTGCAAAGAATATTTTTTATACATAGCCATAACATGATGAAGTATAACCTCGCAAATAAGGTAAGAATGCCCTTATTGCATACATTATCAACAGTTTGTAGTTCTGCTTAATATTCTTAATATCTGGGATTGTATATGTGAAGAAAGTTATTACATTATTTGAAATAGCCATTTTGGTTTGCAAAGCTTCGTAGTGAATTTAGGTTTTGGTGTTATTTTTTGCCAGTTTTATACTAACATAGTAATGTTTGTCTAGGAAGGACTCCGTAGTACTTATGTTCAAAAGTCAATACCTAAAACAACTCTTCGTCATGCTAAGTGTCAAACACAGGACCTCAACCATGCTAAGCAGGAACTTTTCTACTGAACTATCTCTCCAGCCCCACACCACTTTTTTCAGGTCTTTTTATTTTTTAATTTTTTAAAAATTTTCCCCCACTTTATTGATATGTATAAGTGCAAAATTTAAGGTTTACATTGAAGTTGAGAATTTTGTGCACATACATATCTAATCAAGGTAACAATACCTTCCCCGCTTTCCTTTCAATCCACCCCCTGCCCGCTATTCCTTTTATTTTTCACTTTAAGTTCTGTGAGATAATTGTGTTCTGGGATCTGGGTTTCTAACATCAGAGAGACCATGCGATGTTTCACCTTCTGCTTCTGACTCACTTCTCTAAGCATGATGTTCTCAAGTTTCTTCCATTTGCCTGCAAAAGCCTCCACACTGTTAGACTTTATAGATGCATAGTATTCCGTTTGTATAAGTACCACAGTTTGTGTATCCACTGGTCTGTCTGTTGACGGGTATTTTGGTGACTTCCATATTCTAGCTATTGTTAGTCGTGCTGCTGTGAACGTGGGTGTACATGTATCTCTGTTGTGTGTTGTTTTGGCCTCCTTTGGATATATTCCCAGGAGGGGTGTCGCCGGATCAAAGGGGATATTTATTTCCAGTCTTTTGAGAGCTCTCCATACTGCTTTCCAGAGTGGTTGTACGAATTTACATTCCCACCAGCAGTGCAGGAGGGTTCCTTTCCTCTCACAGCCTCTCCAGCACTGATTGCTATTTGAGTTGTTGATATAGGCCAATCTCTCTGGTGTTAGATGGTATCTTAGCGATGTTTTGGTTTGCATTTCCCTTATGGCTAGAGATGTTGAACCTCTTTTCATTTATTTATTGGCCATTTGAACTTCTTCCTGAGTCCACACCACTTTTTTAACCCTATAGAAAGTAAAAGGTTTACTGTAAAACACTGGGAAAATATTCTGGTAGTCTCACTACCTAGAGATCATCACTGTTAACATTTTATCATAATATGTTCTATTTTTTATTTTTATTTTTTTGAGACAGGGTCTTGCTCTATTGTCCAGGCTGTTCCTGAACTCATGGCAATCCTCCTGCCTTAGCCTCCCTGTATCAGACTCCTGAGAGTGCTAGGATTACAGGCGTGCTCCACCACACCCAGCTTATGTGGTTTTGAGGAATCTAGCCCAGGGCCTTGAGCTTGCTAGGCAGGCACTTTTCCTCCAGCCCCTATCATAATACCTTCCAATCTTCTATTTTCAGTTTGCTTTTGGTAGTTGTTACTGCTATAATTTTTAATCCACCTTAATCACTCAATATTTTAATAGACTACTAGTAGAATATTCAGAGGGAATAGAAAGGAAAGTTCATTAATAGACTTGTAAATAAAAATGAAAGCTTTATAGTTTTTCTTATAATTTTTTCAAAACTTATAAAAATTCAAACATAAAAGTTGGGAACTGAACTATGAATACTACATCTTCATGATTTAGATTAAATGATTGATGAAGTTTGACCATGTTTGCCTTATTTATAAGTGTGTATACCTGCATATATATACACACATACTTCGTTTTGCTAACCTATATGGAAGTAAATTTTAGACATTATGGAACTCTCCTAGATACTTCTAAGGATAATATTCTATATAATAATGTGATTATCATATGTAGGAATTTTAATGCTAAGTCTCTAATACTTAATATCTAGTTCGTACTAACATTTCCTATATTGATGAGAGCAGGTTAGTTTTCTTATAGAATATTTCCATGCGATGTTCATCTTGTTCCTTTGTGCCCTGTATTTCCTGTATACTGAACGTTGAGACCATTGGTTTGATTATACTTCTGCTAAACATTTTTGGTGGAGAGCTTGATGGGTCATGCTGTGTATATCAGCCTGCATCACAGCAGGTGGTACACAGTGTTAGGCTGCCAAGTTTGATAACTCAGTAAGGGGAGGTCTGTCAGGTACTGCCATTGTACGGAGTAAGACTTTCTTGCCCTTGCAGTTAGCAAGTAATCTGTGGAGTGATATTCTAGCAGTATGCATATATCCTAATAGTTAATATGATCTGAGTTACTTACATGATCCAGGTACATAAGCAGAGTACATTGTATTATGTGTTCTTTTGAAACAGGTATAACCTTTCAGTAATGATCCTTGAGGTTTGCTTTTTAATAACAGCAATATGTAAATTTTAGATTAGTCTAATTTAAAACAAAAAAATAGAACTAACTAGAACTTTCATGTAAACATATGCCAAGGGAAATGACAAAGTCATAAATAGAATTGGAAAATTTATTGGTGGAACATAGCTGCTTTTAAATTTTTAATTATGTTAAAGTACACATAAAATTTACCCTCACAACCCATTTTTATGTTAAATACATTCACATTATTTTGCAAGATTTAGCACTCTTTTCATCTTATAAAACTGAAAAACTCTATACCTATTATGCGGTAACTCTGCATTTCTCCCTTTCTCAGTCCCTGACAACACCATTGTACTCTCTGATTTTGACTAGTCTAGGTATCTCACATAAGTAGAATCATACAGTATTTGTCTTTTTATGAACTTTCACTTGGCATAATACTTCTAGCTTTGTCCTATGGTATCATATGTCCAACCGTATTTTCTTTAAGGATCAGTTAATATTTCATTGTATGTATTCCATTTTGTTTGTTTAACCACTGGTGGATACCTGAGTGATTTCGACCTTTTTGCTAATATGAATAATGCTGTGTATATGGAAGTCCACATGTCTCTTTGAGACCCTGCTTGCAATTATTTTTGGATATATATCCAGAAGTAGAATCGCCAGATCATACAGTAATCATTTTTTAATTTTTTGAGGAGCTAAATATTGCTTTTTAAAAATTAGTATATGCTTGTGATATATACTTACATACATTTTGGGGAATTATTAAGCACTCTTGAGTATTCACTTCTTTCTCATTTTCATTTTCCTCAACTTTCCCAGCCCCAGACTTACTTTCTGTGTTTTCTTGTTCTGCATATTTCATACACATGGAATCATATATGTACTGTTTTATGACCGACTTCTTCGTTAGCATACTATTTTCAGAGTTCATCTGTGTTGCAGTTATGTTTTTTTCTTGAGACAGGGTCTTGCTCTCTAGTCCAGGCTAGTCCTGAACTCACTATGTAGTTCAGGCTCCTACAGCTGCCTCAGCCTCATGAATGCTGGGTTTACAGGCATGTGCCACCATGCCCGGCTGATGTGGTGCTGGGGAATTGAACCTAGGGCCTTGCATGTGCTTGACATGTTCTCTCACCACTGAGCTATGCCCTCCCCCAGTTGTCCTTTTTTTGAGCTGGGGATGGAAACCAGTTTCTTTGTACGTGCTAGGCAAATGTTCTTTCTACCACTCAGCTACACTCCTACTCCCCCTGCCCCAGTACTTAATTTCTTTTTGTGGTTGAATAATTATTCCACTGTCTGGTTATATAACATTTTAATTTCTTTATTAGTGAGTATTTGGGTTGTTTTATACTTTTTGCTTATTATGCCTAATGCTGCTATGAATATTGTTCCATACATCTACGCACCTACGTATGTTTTCAGTTCTCTTGGGTATATACCTAAGTTTGGTGGTAATTATAGGTTTAACTTTTTGAGGAAATACCAAATGGTTTTATACTGTGGCTCCCCCATTTTACTTTCATGCCAGCAGTGTATAAGGGTTTCAGTCTTTACGCATCTTCACCAAAACTTAAGTATTTAACTTTGAAAAATTAGAGTCATCCTGGTAGGTTTGAACTGATAGGTCATTGTAGTTATGATTTGGATTTCTCTAATGACTAGTGATGTTAAACAGCCTTTCATGTGCATAGTGGTCATTCATGTATCTTATTTGGGGTAAATACCTTCATATCTCTTACTTTTAAATTGGATTGTCTTTTTATTGTTGTTATAAGAGTTCTTCATATATTCTGATTATTAGTCCATTATCAGATACGTAAATAGCATTTTTTGATGTAAGTTCTGAGTATATTTTTACTCACAAAATTTTTGAGTATGATAAAGTCTAATTTATCTCTTTTTTGTTTCATTTTTAGGCATCATATTGATTTTAGTTTTAGTGTAGCAAGTGAATCGGGAACTTATAAGTGTTTCAGTGTCAGCGATTTCAAAGAATAATCTCTGTATTTCAGACTTGAATTTTTCTGGCACTTTTCAACTCTTGACCTATTGTTATTCACTTTAAGACTTATGTCACCCTCTTTTTATGTTGTTGATGTTTAGTGTCACTTGTGTTTTGTAGGGTGTGGTTCCAACTGCTCAGCGGGCTGCCATTGTGGTAGGAGTAGAGCTACCAGTGTATGATATTACCAAGAAGCACCTGATATTGTCAGGAATGATGGGAGACACAATTTTAACTCACTTTGTGTAAGTACAATGACTTGTGCTTGATTTGTATTTCTGGTAATTGGGGCACAAAACTCCTCTTGGATTTACACCTTAAATAGAATGACTAACTGGTACATTTGGCCTTAGTACCGTTGCTTCTGTTACTAGCACATGAAGTCTTCTGAACATTTTATGTTTCACACAGATCGCAGATGTACTGAGGACTTGGTACTTGGAAATAGTGTGTAATATAGCAATCTACCAGATGTGTGTAAGATTTTTCATTTATTCAAACACAGACTTTATCAAATAAGTGCATCTGTTATTAGCTGTTGTTAATTTTATATCAGAAAGCAAATTTTCCTTGGTGGGAATCAAAAAAGTGAAACTTACGAAGTCTGTTAACAATTGTGGCTAATAACTGTTGCTAATCTCATGTTTTCTTTTTTTGCAAACATTTATGGTACTTTGCTACTCAAATGCATTTGCTACATGATGATGTGGTTTGAAAAATTTGTGTGATACTACATGATACTTGCAGCTTGTGGATCTTGTTAGGTTTTCAGATTGTTTCCTTAAGAAAAGACTGAGTTTCAGATTGAATACTGAAGGAACTTTTTTTGTTGTTGTTTGAGACAGGGTCTCGCTCTGTAGCCCAGGCTGGTCCTGAACATACTGTGGAACCCAAGCTGGCCTTGGACTCATGGCAGTCCGCCTGCCTCAGCCTCCCGAGTGCTGGGATTACAGGTGTGCGCCACCACACCTGGCTTATGTGGTGCTGGGGAATCGAATTCTGGTATTTAGGGCTTGACTTTGCACTTGTTAGGCAAGCCCTTTAACCACTGAGCCATTCCTCCAGCCCTGAAGGGACATTTTTTTTTTTTCAGTGATGCCTCTTTAGAAAAGATTTGTTTTCTCTTTAGGTTGTAATGAAAAGCAAGTTGTCACATTTTGCCTGATGGATTTGAGTTATTGTACCATGATTTTTGGCCTAATTTCTGTTTAAGTGGTAAGGAAGTAGACGTGCAGGCCATTTGTCTTAAAAAAAAAATCTTTAGTTCCAGCTTTACATGTGGCTTGGCTGGGGCTCTGGCATCCAATCCAGTTGATGTGGTTCGAACTCGCATGATGAATCAGAGGGCAATCGTGGGACACGTGGACCTCTACAAGGGCACTTTGGATGGCATTTTAAAGGTATGTACACTGTGGGTTTGGGTTAATTTTTTTGGTTTTATTTGATGTTTCAGACGTTTTGCAGTTCTTACTCTTAATTGCTATATATACTTTTGAAGATGGAAGAACCATTATGTGTATTTTTAGTTGCCCCTTGATCATTCTCAGGTAGAAAAGCTGTTTCCTTGGCAAAATGAAGACGCACAATGGTCCTTACTTTTTATTATTCCAGTCTGAGTGTTTGAGAATACAAGGTACTTTTATTAATAGCAGTGTGTAGAATTATTTATAGAGAACACTTAGCATATCCTAAAATTTCCCACTCCCTGTACTAGAAAATCTGGTACTTAAACAGAAGCCAAAGACCTGGTTTGAGTTAACCAAGTCAAACCAGAGACCAAAAACCTGGTGCTTGATTTAAGTTCAGGTTTGTTCTGTTGTTCAGTTTGTTTTGTAAGTTTCTGCTAAGTTTGTAGGAAGACAAATGTAAATGTGTTATATGATTATTGGTGATAGTACTGCTACAGAAACAAATTTGGAGCTAAAATATGCCAGTGCCTTATGATTTCTCTGTTATCAGTTTCATTGAACAACTGTTTATTATATAGCAGGCACCATTTTAGTAGCTTCAGAGAAATTATAGCTATTACAGAAGTACTGTAGATACACAAACAAATAATCAGTACCACCTACCAAATGATAAACTGAGTTCTATGGGAGAACATTATAGCCTATTTCGGAAGTTTGAAATATTCTTCCTGTAGATGGTGGTAAATTGAATAATAACAACTCACATATGTTGAGTGCTTTATTGTGTGTCAAGAGCTGTCTCAATGAGACTTGTATGTATTCATTCATTTATTTAATCCTTACCATTACTCCATGGGGTAGATACTGAGAGACTAATAACCTGCTCAAGGTTTCATGACTATGTGAGTAACTACTAAATATGTCTTGATTACATGGGCAGATGAATTTAGACTATATATGAATTCAAGAGTGTATCTTTATAAACAGAAGTCTTCATGGAATCATAAGTTGCTGGGATGGGGGTGGAAGATTATTTTTAAGTGTAAAGATAAAGTGAATTCATTTTGTTTTTGTTATCTTTCCCTCAGATGTGGAAACATGAAGGTTTTTTTGCACTTTATAAAGGATTTTGGCCAAACTGGCTTCGACTTGGACCCTGGAACATCATTGTATCCTTTTAGAACATGAGAGTAAAGTAAATGCTTCAAGAACTCAGCTAATTCTAGGTTATAGAAAGAAAAATTTGGATTTGGTTATTAGGCAAGTAAGAAACCAAATTATCCCTGTGATGACTGTTGAGAATGGCACTGAGGAAAGAAACGGCTTTCAGTGGAGGCCGATACAGATTAATGGGATAGAAAAGATGTGTTAAGCTTTCCTTTTTTGCTCTTGAAACAAAATTGTGAGAAGGAGGGAAAATGGTACAAGGGAAGTAGTAGGGAAAATAGATGTAATAAAAAATATTCATGTATGAAAATGCTACAATGAAATTCATTCTGTAAAATTAACACACACACACACACACACACACAGAGGAAAAAAAAACAAAAACTGAATCACAACAAACACACAGCCAATTTAGAAGGCGCTAGAAAGCTTTTAGCAACCCTGATGGAAAGTCAGGTGGAGTGATCCATGTTTGCAATGCACTCTGGGAGGCAGAGGCAGGAGCATTCCAAGTTCAAGTCTAACCTGGGTACCTAGTTACTTATTGAGACTCTGTTTCAAAATAAAAAATAACTACAGAGCTGGGGATGTATCTCATTATGAAGGCTGTGGGTTTCCATCCCAAGTACCTCCCCACCTCCCAAGAAAAGGAAAGAAAGGAGGAGAGTGAGTCTCTCTCCTTCCATCCTTCATATAGGAGTTGGAGTGCCTCCTGTGCACACAGCTATGTGTTGGGTAGTATGTGTATAATGGGCTTTAGAAGTAAGTCCCTGCCCTTGTGGGGTCTGTAGGCTGATGCAGATACTATCTACTTCCCAAACTCTTTGAAGTTGCTTTGAGTACCTAACGGGTGTAACAACTACTCAAGCACTGACTTACGTATGTTGATAGTCTTGGGTATTTTACATGTGTGTTCTGTTTGCTCCAGAAAACTACATTAGCATTTTAATCTGCTTATATTTCTAAATTCCAGTAATGATAGTGGGCACATGTTAGGCACTCAGCATGTTTGACTTGATAGTTGTTTTTAAAAAGCCATTTAAACCAATGAAACTTAAGAGTAGCACAAGGCATCTTAATTTAAAAGAATTTAATGCGCAATGTAGAAATGGATTTGGCTTTCAGCATCAATCCAGAGATCTTCCATGACTTACTCCTCAGTTTTTTATTACATATGAGCAGCTCAAGAGGCTTCAAATCTAAGAACCAGATAGACGTGAGCCAGCATTGCCAGCCTTTCTGCTGTTTTGCTTTTCCTGTTTTTCGTGTTCTAATGTATTTTAACAAAGTTGTGCTTACCGAACCAGTGGTCTCCCAGGTCCTCCTGATGGAAGAAGAGTAGGATGGTTCAGCATTGTTGTATTACCATGTTAACTTTTCCCCAAGAGGAATTGTTAACATTGAAATTCTGGCCCCTGATTGGTATCTTCTATGAAGATGGATACTGATGGGTAACATTTAAAATGGCCTTTTTTCCAAATGTGGATTAAATGTAGTTGGTTGGCCCCAGACATGGGCTAGAGCAGAAGGCATAGGCCAGGAAAGTTCCTGATAATGTACATTGTAGACCTTGGTTCTCATTAAAGTATTTATTGGAAGAATTATTTTGACTTTGTCTTTATTTATTAATACGATTTTTTTCCTTTGCCAACTCTGAGTTACATTCTCCAGAAAATGATAAAGAGAAAGTGACTATGAAATTGACCCTGATTGCTGAAAATACACCTTAGTGGAGATAGAATCAGTGCACTGTGCTATCTAGCTGCTGTTCATTGTCATGATCTCACTTCTAAACATCAGGCAAGTGGATCCTTCTCAAGTATGAACAAGCAGATATTTCATTTGGTAGTTTCTACATATAAAATACTAAAAGAGGCAGGCAAAAATTCTGGCTACTTTCTTGTACCAGAACAGTGTCTGGTACATTGTAGATACTAAGTTTTAATGGAAAAAATAGTGGAGGTCTGTGTTTATTCATTTGTGTAAACGTTTATTATATGCCTATTATTTTCTAGGTGCTGGAGTATGAAAACGAGTTTCTTTTTAAGCTCACATACATCATAGTGAGAGAACAGATATGTAAGTAATTATAGTGGATTCTAAGTGCTATGTGAGAGATGAACATGGTGCTGTTGGAGCAGAGAGGAGAAACAGCCTCACTTAGATGGTTGCTTCATAGCAGAGGCGACGTTTGATCTGAGTCAAAGGAAGAGTAGATATTGTGATATGAATAAGGCAGTATGCATTTTGACAAATGTTTAACGATATGTGTGCCCCTTCAGAGAATCATGTAGAATGATTTATTGCCCTAGAAATCCTCTAGGCTTCTGTTGTTCCTCTCTGCCTCCTAACCCCTGGCAGCTACTGAGTTTTTTACTGCCTTCATGGTTTTGTCTTTTCTAGAATGTCATAGTTGGAGTTATATAGTAACCTTTTCAGATTGGTTTCTTTCCCTTAGTAATATGCACTTAGAGTCCCTGTGTGTAGTTTCATGACCTGGTAGCTTATTTCTTTTTAGTAGTATATAATATTCCGTTGTTTGTATGGACCACATTTTATTTATTTATTCATCTACTGAGGACATTTTAATTGCTTTCAAGTTTGGCCAATGATGGAAAGTTGCTTAAACATACGTGTGCACATAAATTTTCATCTTATTTAGGTACAATGCCAAAGTGCACAATTGCTGGATGGTATGATAAGAGTATGTTTAGCTTTATAATAAATTGACAAACCATCTTCCAAAGTGGCTGTGCAGTGCTGCATTCCCAGAAGCAAGGAGCAAGTGTTCCTGTTGCTCCATGTCCTTCTTAGCTTTTGGTTTTTTACTTTTGTTTGTTTGTGTGTGTGTGTGTGTGTGTGTGTGTGTGTGTGTGTGTGTGTGTGTGTGATACTGAGGTTTGAATCCAGGGCCTTCACACTGAGCTACATCCCCAGCCCTTTCTTGTGCTTTGAGATAAAGTCTTGTGAAGTTGCTAAATTGCCCAGGCTAGGCTCAAACTTGTGATCCTTCTGCCTCCACCTTCCAGCGTGCTGGGATTACAGGTGTGTGCCATCATGCCTAGCTCTGGGGTTTTTATTGTTTTGGATTTTGGCCTTTCCAGTAGGTATGTAGTGGCATATCGTTGTTTATATTTATTTTCAAGGACATACTACACCCGTGAAGTACCCTATTCAACCATATGTACATGAGCAGGAAAGAAGCCATTTTTTCTTTCACAGCCGTACAAGCTGAAAAATACTTTTGTTGAAGAGTTTAGATATTTTGGAAAAGGCCTGTCATTCACCTCAACTTAAATGTTAGGGGAAACCTTCCAGTGATTTCCTTATTCCTCATCTAAATAACTTTTCACATTATAATTTCTTATACTGTATCATAATTTATAACTATATATTGTATTCATGTGACTAATTGCAGTACTTTGTCTCTGTCTTGGTTACTTTGTATTGTGGGAATACATTACCCAAAACCCATAACTTAGGGGGGAAATGTTTATTTTAGCTCACAGTTCTACTAGGACTAGGTCTCAGCTCATTCATGGTGGCTAACAATGATGGAAGCACTTGGAGGAGGCCTAGCCAGAGAGGGCCTGTTCACAGCATGGTACACAGGAAGCCAAGTGAGCAAAGAAGGGTGGAGCTAGCACAGACCATCCCAGGTCCTGTCCCAGTGATCTGCCTCTTCAGGTCAGGCTCCAGATATCCTCCCCTTATGGGTCA
Source organism: Ctenodactylus gundi (assembly GCA_004027205.1). Lineage (NCBI taxonomy): Eukaryota > Metazoa > Chordata > Mammalia > Rodentia > Ctenodactylidae > Ctenodactylus > Ctenodactylus gundi. Next base: position 59,011 of record PVKB01002662.1, on the reverse strand, counting down.
GGTTCCAAATATTGGCCCCTTCCAGCCAGATACCACATCTTAACAGCACATGGAATCCATAGATACTTTACAACATCCAAATACATGAGGCTTTTGGGAGACATTGCAGGTTCAAAACAGAACATTTCACTCCTGGCCTCCAAAAGGTGAATGCCCACCTCGTTGTGCAAAATACATTTAGTCCATATGTTAGAGCTGTCAAAGTCTTAACAGTTAAGTTCCATCACTGCTGTAAATTTCAAGTTCAAGGACTCCTCTGAGACTGAGGCAAACTCTTAGCTGTAAGCTCCTGTGAAAATCAAAGAAAAGTAAAACATATCTGACATACAGTGGCACAGGGTAAACCTTCCCATTCCAAAAGGAAGAATAAGAGGATAGAAGGCAGTTGGGCCAAAACAGGATGAAAGCCTAGCAGGGCAAGCATTAAGTTCTCCAGTGTCATGAAATCCTATAGCTCTGTGTCCAGGACCCAGTACAAACTGGTGAGATGAGAGCTCCAAAAGCCTTGGGTAGCTCTGCCTCTATCGCACTGCCTCTAGCTACAAACTCCATGGCTTCTCTGGCTGGCTGTGCGCCTAGCCTGTGGTTTTCCTCTGTAGATGATCATGTTTCTGGCATCTCCAAATTTTGGAGTTCACTGAATTTTTGGCTTACATCTACACGTCCTGCCCTCCCTGGGTCCCACTGCTTCTTCTCCAAGGTCTCTGAAATCAGGTGGAAGCCTCCATAATCCCACAACTCTTGATTTCTGCATGCCTATGAAGCCAGCACAGCGTGGATGACATGAAGATTTGCCACTGGCTTGAGCAATAATTTAGCCCTCTGGAACTATGGTGCAGGGGCCTCAAAGTTCTTACGTAGCTGAACTTCTTGTCCTTGAGGATTCACTTTCCTAGGCTGTCCTGCAGGATACCCTGGGCTCTCTTTTCTTTATTTTTAATTTTTTTTTGAGACATAGCCTTACCTTCTAATTCAGACTGGTCCTGAACTCACTGTGTAACTTAGGCTGGCCTCAAACTCAAGGCAATCCTCCTGCTTCAGCCTCCCAAGTGCTGGGATTACAGGCGTGCACCACCATGCCCCGCTAGTATGTGATGTTGGCGATTTGAACTCTGGGCTTTGGGCTTGCTAGGCAGGCACTCTAACCACTGTATTATTTACCCAGTCCTCTCTTCTTGAAGAAAAGTCTTTTACCTTTGTGCACTTGAAAATAAGTAAAAATAAGTAATAAGTAAAAGTAAGATAGAATCTTGCTGATTCCTGAGATGCCTTCAAGACATTTCTGCTATAGTCCTCATGCAGAGTATCTACCTTCTTTATAAGGCTAATCTCGTCAACAACCGTGGGCACTTTTGCCCCAGTTTTCCAGTCTCTTTCATTCTGGCAAAATTGCAAATGTTTTACATCTCTTTCCTCGGCCATTTTTCCCTGTTTTTCAGTGTAGAGCTGGGTAAAAGCCACAAGCAGAACCCATGTGATAGCCTGCACATTGGACTGTCAACAGTGCCTCTGCCAGATTAAGTAGCCCTCTATCCTTAATTTCAGTTCCAGGCAAAGTCTCAAGACAGGGGCAAAATGCCAGTATACTTTTTGCCAGGGCACAGAACAGATGGTTTCTAGACCAGTTGCCAATAAAGTCCTTCCTATCTGAAACCTCGTGAGCTTGTCCTTTACAATCCACACTTCTGTCAGCATGCTGATCTTCTGCACCGTGACTGGAATCTCCCATCAAGCTTTGCTTTCAGCATTCTAGGGCTTCTCTAGCTGAGTGTCTTCAAACCTTTCCAAACTTTTCTGTGAACCATTTCCAAAGGGTTTTAAACCATGTCATTGGATAAGGGCTCAACAATGACTCTACTTCTCTGGGACCAGTTTCTGTCTTAGTTACTTAGTTACTTTTTCATTGCTGGAACACATTACTCAACACTTATAACTTAAGGGAGGGAAGGTTTATTTTAGCTTACAGTATCACAAAGTCTCAGTCCATTCATGGGTGGCCAGCAGTGGTGGAAGCACATAGAGAAGGCCTAGCAAGAGAAGAGGCTGTTCGCAGCGTGGCAAACAGGAAGCTGACTTACTAAAAAGAGTGGAGCTAGCATATACCCTCCCAGGTCCTATCCCACTGGTCTACTTCAGGTCAAGCCTCAAGTATCAACCCCTTCTAGCCAGGTAACACCTCTCGACAGTACATGCAATTCATAGATAATCCACAACATCAATATATATGAGGCTTTGAGGGGAGCATTCCAGATTCAGACCATAATAGTCTCTCATAGATCTGGGTCTGAAAGCTTCATAAAGATAGGCATTGTCTCAGTATTGTTCACTGCTGTGTTCTCAGTACCTAGCACAGTTACATGCAGTAAATATTTGTTATGTGAATAAATGAACCGAGAATTGGATACATGGCCTAAAAACCTAGTAAAGTTTCAGCAAATACTTTGTGATTTAGATTGAATTAAATTAAAATTTAAATTACTGGATAAAAGATTGTATAAGGAGTGTTCAGGCCTGAGCAACTAGAAGGGCAGTATTGCCATGGCTTTAAGGACTTTCTGTACTCTCTTGACTCCCAAATGTGCACCCCCATCCCACACTTCTTTCATGAACGTCACACTTCTGTGTTCTGACATCTACTCTATATCTGTTAAATTTTTATAGACAACTGAGAATACGTACAAAACAAAACTCTTGATTTGCCCCCTAAAATCTCTCTTAGTGACTCATGGTTTGAAATAAACTTTAACGGTGTTCTGTTTCTCAAGACCTATATCCTATTCCCCAGCAAATCATATTTGAAGGAATGAAATGATCATTGAAATCTGTAGGCTATAAGGTGAGAAAAAAAAACCCCTAACCCCTCCTCCATTTTTTTTCAGAGGCTAAAGAGAGACAACTCAGATCATAATAGCTAAGCTGGGTTTTGTGCTGTAGATGTTGTAGTCCCAGCTACCTGTAAGGCTGAGGTGGGAGGATTACTTGAACAGCAGTTGCAGACCAGCCTGGGTAACATTGTGAGACTCTGTCCAAAGAAAAAAATTTAGTACAAACAAATAATAACTAGTGTGTATATAGTTCTTATTATATGTCAGGTACTCTTCTAAGTGTGTTATGTTTACAGAACTGTCTAAATCCTTATTACTATTCCTATAAGGTAGATTCTATTATAATTTTTTAGATGAGAAACTAAGGCACAGAAAGTGAAATGCTTTCATCGTAGGAAGTAGCAGTCTGGCTCATGATCTTACATTTATACTCACTAGCTAGAGGGATGCTGACTTTCCTTAAAGTTTATAGTAGGTGAGCACTAAAGACTATTGATTTCATTAATTCCCTGATCTTTATAGCACCCTGTGGGAAAGTAGGTCAATAGTTTTTGTGCTTAGTCACTCTTTGACACCTGTATTACTAGATTTATATTATCTTCCTGGAGACCTATAACTGAGTATGCCATTTCCCCCTCATTCTCGGTTTCTGCTGCTTCCTTCTTTTCCCTTTGTTGGCCTTTGTTCTCCATGACCTTCTTTATCACCACCCCACCCGTTCTTCCTCTAGCCTGAGTGAACACAGTTCATCAAGGAAAACACATCAGAATTCAGAAAGAGGTTCCTGCAGTCAGAGATAGTGTCTTAGTTACTTTTTTGTTGCTAGGACAGAATATCTGTCACCTGCAAATTATGGGAGGAAAGATTAGTTGACAGTTTCAGCAGGTTTATTCATGAGTGGCTAGCAATGGTGGAAATGCTTGGTAAAGGCCTAGGCCAGGAAGAAAAGCTGTTTACCCTATAATAGTCAGGAAGCAGAATGAGAGCGGAAGGGCCGAGCTAGCGTATTCCCTTCCAGGTCAAACCCCAGTGATCTGCCCCTTCCAGCCAGGCCATAGAATCTATAGATATCCAACAACATCCAAATACATGAGGCTTTTGGGGAACATTCCAGATCTAAACCACAGCAGATGGCACAGCAGAACAACACGAAGTTGACCATTTATTGAAGAACTTGGATTATTGATTCAGATGTCACTAGCTTGAAATTTGGACATGGCCTAAACTTATCAGCCTCTCTCTTCCAATGCAAAGAATTATTTTACTATACTGACAAGCTACTTACAAGCAAGTATAGAACAAATGATGAAGAAACCTGATTATAACTAATTCTTCTCTATTCCCTAAAGCATATCACTTAAAGTTTTTTGTTTTTAGTCTAATCCAGTCAGGATATTGCATATAATAAAATTGCCTCTTTTTCAGATATCTTCACATCTTCTAAGTTAGAATGGTCATTCTCCAATAATCTTCTAAAGTTTCACAGCAAAGGGCATTTCTCATCTTCCTATTGGTGTTTCAGCATCAGAGTTTAGTTTGTGTTTTGAGCTCACTCACTTATGGACACGTCATGCCTCCTTGTCTCTCCTGTTTAATTAGTAAGAAAAACAATTTAACACATTCATTCTATAAAATTACTAAAGGACCTTATAATCCTTAAGTAGTATTTGGAACTTTGTATAAGAAATATTTGGATTACGTGTCTCTTTTAAACCATTAAAATAACCTCATAGCCATTCAGCAATAATGTCTTGGCTTCTGTAGCTCCTTTTCCTTTCCCTGACTCTCAGTACTGGGGATTTAAGGCAGGGAGTACTGAGCATCATCCCTATCCCTTATTTTATTTTGAGACCAGTCTTGCTAAGTTGGCCAAGCTGGCTTTGATTTTTTTTTTTTTTTTTTGAGACAGGTTCTCGCTCTGTAGCTCAGGCTGGTCCTAAACTCACCATGAAGCCCAGGCTGGCCTTGGACTCACAGCAGTCCTCCTGCCTCAGCCTCCTCAGTGCTAGGATTACAGGTGTTCGCCACTAGACCCAGCTTATGTGGTGCTGGGGAATCAAAGTGCTTTAACCTCCGTGCTATTCCTTCAGTCTCCTGGCTTTAAGTTAGTGATGTTCCTACCTCAGCCCCCCTGAGTGGCTTGAATTTCACTTTAGAAAAAAGAAACCTCTGAGATGCTCAGTGGACAAATATGTAAAAACACTACAGGTGGTAAAAACACGTTGAACATTTTTGTAAGGGAGGATGGCATTTTACTGGACCTATGACTATGTTATCTTGGTATATTTATCAGATTTTTGGAGCCTTAATATCAACAGAATTGAGATAGAACTGAAACTGATACGGTTTTATTATGGCAAATGGGAAATGATTAAATCATGGGATTGTTGAGCAACACACCAAACAAGAACAACCCTAAAGCGATGCAGAGATCTCAAGGTTTTGGTCCCCCATGAACTCAGTTCCTCCAGGACTAAAGAGCAGATGAATCATGCCTGCCCATAGTGTGGAAGTGGATTCAAAAGAAACAGGAACTGCTTTGTGCATTAAACCAGACTCTCAAGCCCTGAGCAGCTGTGTCAGTTGTTTCTAGGAGTCCTCATGAGAGGGCTCTTTGAGCCCAGTGGCTGATTACAGTCCTAACAACTTGTAAATCCAGTGAACATATGGCTGGGCAGTAGCATGTTAAGCTGTCATGTACTTTACCCTGCCACGGTTGATTCATTCTGTGGATGTTCGGCAAACTGCGGAACTATGGCTTCAAGGCCTCAGCTGCATCGAGAATTGTCTCCTAGCTTCATGTGTAAATACCTCACTTTTGTGCTTACTTAGCATTTTCTGATACTGCACAAAGTGACTGCCTCAGAGAAATCTGAAGAGTGTATACACTGAAATTGGTATCAGAGTGTCACACTGTGCTGTATGGGTGTAATGGCACCACGAAGTGCTTTCTCGAGAGCTTGTTTGGAGGTTTTAGCAGGGGAGCACAGCTATTCATGCACACTTGGCAAAAAAAAATGGTCCTCTATCAGGGAACTTCATCCTCTGTCATCCAGGTGCACCTTTTGTGCAGAACGCAGCTTCAGGAGGGATGCACATGGGTCAGCAAGGGAAGAAGGGAACACCGCTTAGCCAGCCAGGTCAGCTGAATGAACCTTGTGATCAGTTGGGTGACCGGTGTCACAGCAGATCCCTCTCACATTCATGAGGCAAGGTGCTTTCTTAAACTGCTGTGTTCTGTTAGTCCAGATTTCTAAATTTGTAGAAGACAGAGCAACGCTAGCAGTAGGGCACATCAAAAGAGTTTCTTTTATTAAAATAAAACAACCAGTTAACTCCATTGGTTTGGTTTGTGCATTCAGGAATTCACGTGCTTTTATTTCTTTGAGATACTCATTTCAGTGTTGTCTGCTCATTTATGGCTCAGTTATGATTTCTCTTAGCAAATATCCCAGAGAAACACTATACTTCAAGAAAGGTCAATGACAGTTTGAATCCAATTTTTTATGTGTTTAATGCTCCTCATCTAGTAATACTGTTTTGGAAAATTTATCCTTATAAGATCAACAGAGATGTGTCAATGAAAGGTTTATACGCAGCATATTAATGGTGATATTTTAACAGTGAAAGGGCTGGAGGAATAGCACAGCAGTTAGAGTGCTTGTGTAGCAAGTGCAAAGCCCTGGATTTGATTCCCCAGCACCACATGAAACGGGCATGGTGGCACACACTTGTAATCCCAACACTCAGGAGGCTGAGGCAGGAGGATTGCTGTGCGTTCTAGGCCAGCCTGAGCTACAAAGTGAGTTGAGGACCAGCCTGGACTACAGACCCTGTCTCAAGGGAAAAAAAAAAGAAATAGGAAATAACCTCAATTTTAGCACAACCATAGAGAAATTAATATATTACATACTTGTTGAAAAAACATGGAACCACAATATGCATAGTATAACATTAAGCAAAAAAGAGATGAGTGGAGAGGTAGCAGCAGGCATCTCTGGTCTAATTATGCTTATCTTTTTTATTATAGCACAACATATATTTCAGCTGGACAAAAATTAGTATCATTTACAGTATTTATGATAAATTGCCTTTGAATGGGAGATTCTTTTTCAGTACTTGAGGTCTACAAGACATAACTAGAAAATGTACTCCTGTGGAAAATGAAGGCTGCTTAATCGAATGGGAGGGAGGGCAGAAGGGAAGGGCCTGTGATTTTTTGTTTTGATTAATTGCTGTAACACTGTCCTTCAGACAGCTGAGGGAGTTTCATATTTTCTTTAGACATCATTAAGCGCCAAAGCTCTGGCAGAACAACTTTGATGCTATAGGAATTCTGTCATTTTGCTAGCACTGATATGGCTGTCGGGTCCACCACTCCATTAGAATTACTAACTCTGTTCATCTTAATTTTTGTTACAAATCTTACAAAGGGACCTGCTTCTGGGTATTTTGGTGCATATTCTGTTTTAAGGCTGTACATTCAGTTTTCATACATTGTCTGAGCCTGTGGTGGCTGCCATCTTTCATCGCTGTCGCTTGAAGGCCAGCCCCTTCTTCTAATTATGATTATCTTTATGATTTTTCATATTTTCAGAGATTTCTAAAATGAACAAAACTTGCTTTTACAATCAGAGAGGAATATACATTTTTCACACATTAATTTGTAGCTCTAAAAGAAATGCCAGCAAAGATTGGGCAGTTTTAACACTGAGTTCTCAAATATTTGTGGGATGGTTGGACAAATGACAGTTGATGTTGTAGGTACCACCATTGACTTTATAACACAGCAGAGATAATGTGGAGGTCTCTCTTAATTAAAACAAGAAGACTACAGAACAGTCAGTGGCTTTTGAAGGATAACATGCAAGATACTGAAGGAGTTGCAAAACTGAGCACCCAGTGAAACCAAGGAGTTGAGGTCTGTATGGACACCATGTTTCCTCTTATTTGCTGTGTGCCCTTGAAGTATCTCTCACATCTGCCCTTTTCATAGGTCTCTGTTTAGTTTGGCCAGTGACTGAGCTTGGTGAGAATAAAATCAAGATCATGAGTTCAATTCCCATTTGAATTAGTTAACATTAGTTCATTAAGGAAGAGATATCCCAAGTCTGTGTTGCCTGGTCAACTCCCAGAGGTGGGCTTACTGGTCATGCTGGGGAGTGTTTGTAGGTCAAGACAACCTGCCTCTTAAAATCACTCAAAACACTCTTGTCCATAAAGCTATGTGTTGTTATGTTCTTAAGAATAGTTCTGAAACTGAATCTGAGGTGCAATATGTGTAAGTTTAGCTAGACAAGGATTGAATGTAAAACGTACTCACGTCACAGTTAATTTTAACTCATTCACAGTAAGCTGCTCAAGGAAACTACAAAAGGAACTGATTGACCTACACTGTATCTTACAAAGTCTTAATGTCTTGGACATTTTGATCAACTGCTGAACAGAATCTGGCTTCTTTGCAACTCCATTGAGAGGCAACATTGAATGCATGAATGAAATATAAATGCATCCTCTCTTGTGCATTCCCTAATGTGTGAAGGAGTTTGTGTCAAAGAAAGCCATTAAACTTATGCATAACATTCTGTGTCTCTGCTCTTAAAAGCTTACTAAACAGTGTTCATCATAGTGGTTGCTCTTAAACACAAGTGTATGATACTAATGCCAATACCTCACTTGTATCTGCTTAGTCTTGATACTGCTAAGGTATTAGATTTACTGTCTACCAATTTCTACCTAAGATACCTTTTGTCCCTCATTTAGAAAAGAAACCTTATGCAGGTGTTGAAAAATTCGAAGTTCTGAGTCAAATTATCCTTGTCTTTTAGATTACACTGTCTTAAATATGCTTGACTCACTTAAACGGGTCAGCTGCTATTTTCTGTAGGATTTTCAAGGAAGAAGAAAATTAAGATTTTCTGAGCACTAACAGTGTGCTATTGATATAGTTTACTGGGCATTTTTCACATACGTCATCTGAGTTAATCCTCACTGTAGCAATATAAGGTAGACATTCTTACTCTAACAGAAGAGGAATTTAGTTTTGAGAATGATTTGAATGCTTATGTTTTGTATTTCAAAGCCTGTGATTTCTCTGCTGGATACACTGACTCCCAGGGATGGCAGAGTTTCTTTGTCCAACTAAACCTCATAATATGCTGGTCACCTAGCCTCCCCTCAGCTCTTCCTTTTCTCCTATAGCTTTAAAAATCTTTTAGATTTCATTTTAAGTTGATTAATAATACTTGTACATATTTATGGGGTGTCATGTGATGTTTTGATATATGTGGAATAATTACATTAGGCTAATTAAATAAATTATATTCTATTTTGTTTGTATTACCTTACCAAGATGTGTCCTTTGCAGCTTGGTTAAGAATTAAGCTCTGAATCCCCAATTAGGAAGACACTGGCTTGAGCCTGCTTTAGTTTTGTTAAAAATCAAATTATTATTTGTATTTTTCCAGTTTCTACAACTTATAACTCAATCTAAGACTGTGTAGCATAATTATTACTTGCTGGATGCTCAGCACTTCAAGGCATATTGGGTTCCGACATTCAGTCAGGAGCCAAGTCTTCAGCTGTAGAAACAAAATTTGCTATGGCGAAAGCAAGCAGGTTCCTCTTCTGAGCCAGAGTGATAAGCAGAGCAACTGCCAAGGTATTTACCAAAAGAGGGATGCTGTGAAGTAGAGTAGATCAGTGGGAAACAAGCGTCTCCATGAATGGTGACCACAGAGAGAAGGGAATTTTCAGGAGACCAGAACACAAAGGAATGCTCGTTTTCCTCTGAATGTGTGATGAAAAAAAAAAAAAAACCCTTTAAAATTTAATCTAAGACTAAAGGAGAATTAAGAAAACCCAACTGCAAAGCATTGTGTGATAGCATCATTTTGAGAGGAGGATGGCTGGATCTATCCAGGTTCTGAATAGTGTAATTTGAGATTTGAATGAAGAATTTCAAGAGTTTTTTGAAACTCTTTGGACATATTGAACAATCTGGCCATCATTTTAGAGTTATTGAATAATTAACCTTCTAAGGTTATTTCAATGCCAAATCCCATACAAATTAAGCTACATTGTTTTAGTCCTCCTCCCCCCACCCACCACTGCCTTTTTGAGACAGGGTCTTGCTCTCTAGTCCAGACTAGCCCCGAACTCACTGTGTAGCTCAGGCTGGCCTCAAACCCAGAGCAATATTCCTAAAGCTCACCTTCCTCAGTCTCCTGAGTGCTGGGATTACAGTGTATGCCACCACGCCCGGCTTCTTTTCCTTTTGTCAGTTCAGCAGCTTTCTTGGAGGATAGTTTAAGGCCTTGAGAACCAAACTCTCTTAAGAATCTTCTGTGGAGATCAGGAGGTTGAGGAAAGGGTTACAGGCAAGCTTGGGAAGTCAGACTGTGGTTCTTGGGCAAGTCCCTGATCTCTCCTTGAATTTTGCTACCAGGGCTGCGCAGAGGGAGCCCATGCTTAATTCCCAGCTGCTGGCGTTATTTTCTATATGTCACAGAAAGCAAGGTGAAGCATCTACTCCCTAGGTGATCTGTGCTGTTTTGTTGGTATCTTCTTGTGTGACTTGACTTTCTTAGGAAAACGCAAGTTTGGGAGCAAATGGAATAGAGTGTAGCTCTGAGGAGCAAACTGGGCACAGTCTGGAGATGTTGACGGCATCTACTTTGGTACCTACCTCTTTTTCTTCTTTTTCTTTCAGTACCTCAGAGTGTGTGATTTAGCATGGTGGTCACAGCTAGTAGCTACAAGTATACGTGACAGCTGTGGGAAAGGGGCGTGGGGGGAGTGGAGAGATACAGAGGATTAGGGGGCAGGTGGTAGAAACAATCCTAAGACAGGCTCTTCCCCCTAAAACCCCACCCATGAGGTGTGGGAAACACAAGCTTTACTTTGTAACCCAGCCTCTTAAGTTTTTTTTTTCTTTTACAAACTCACTATATAAAATTTCTCATTCAGTTTAAATAATGCAGGAAGTAGAACTCACTTTGCCAAAGCATTTCTTTGTAGTAGATCATATAATAAATTGTTAAAGAGAGAAGAACCTAATTTCTCTAGGACTGTGCTGTCCGTTGTTGGAGCCAGATGTGGCTAGTCAGTGTTTGAAGTATGGTTAGTTCGAATTGAGATGTTTTTAAAGAGTAAAATATACACCAGGTTTTAAAGACTTAGCATCAAAAAATGTAGTAATTTTTAATATTGATTGTGTGTTGAAGTGATAATATTTTGGACATACTGTGTTAAGCATTATTAACATTTAAGGAGATGGGAATGTTAATTACTCTGATTTGTTCAGTACTTATGGTACACATACATATTGAAACATCACATTGTAGCTCATAAATATGTAAAATTAATGTAATTAAAGATTAAACCTTCAGACTTTAAGATTAGTTTTGCCTATTCTTATCACATTTTTTGAGACAGAATCTAACTCAGTAGTGCAGGTTGGTACTGAACTCATTATGTAATCCAGGCTGGCCTCTAACTCACTCCAGTCCTTCTGCTTCAGCCTCCCGAGTGCTAGGATTACTGGTATATGGAGACACCCAGCAATTTTGCCTGTCTTTAATATGGCTACTAGAAAGTTAAACTTCTGTATGTAGTTTACATTGTATTTCTATTGGGCAGTGTTATTCAGATATATTAAAAAATAGGATTTGAAGCTAGATATGGTGGTTCATGCCTGAAATCCCAGTACTTGGGAGGTTGAGATAGGAGGAACATGAATTCAAGACTTAGCTTGGACTTTATAGTGAGAACTTGTCTCAAAAAAAGGACTCCAAAATCTGGTATACAAACATCTTAGTAGTACACTTCTTGACTTTAGTGACTGTACCTGTGCAAGAGGCAGGCCATTTCAAAAGAAGGGCAGGGAGGAGTGCAGACTTACAAGTGGAGAAACATTACAGAAGAAAGGCTGGGTCCTGCCTCCGTTACTTCTCATTCTGGGGGTGAGAGGATGTAGGAGATGAGGTGGGTGCTTGTGTGAGGCCAGTTCTTTCATTCCCCTAAGTCCACATTATCTCCTAGTTGGGGGCTCAGTGTGGGGAGGGGAAAGGCACTGAAACTTCTTCCTTACCGTCTTGGCCTTCAAGCTCTGAGTGGGAGATAGTGATGATGTGACAGGAACTGCCCCTCGGCCTCTCGGGGCCACCGTTTTTGGCCGAGAGGAGCAGGAGGAGTAATGAGGCAAGCCCTTTCTTCACTCCCAGGGCCATGTGGTGGAGCTGCTGCCGCACCTCCTTCTGCCGGTAGGCATAGATGAGTGGGTTTAGCAGGGAGTTGCCTACGCCAAGCAACCACAGGTACTTTTCCAGCACTGAGTAGAGGTTACACTCCTGGCAGGCCACCTGCACGATGCTAGTGACAAAGAAGGGAGACCAGGACAGCGTGAAGCTTCCGATGAGAACAGACACAGTGCGGACAGCCTTCAAGTCGCTGGGATACCGTGGGGGCCGGTAAGTTCCAGCCACAGCTCCTGCGTGCTCCATGTTTCGGATTTGCTGGCTGTGCAAGGAAGCAATCTTGAGCATGTCACAGTAGAAGAAGACAAAGAGGAGCATGGCTGGAAAGAAGCCAGCACAGGACAGGGTCAGCACAAACCGGGGGTGAAACACGGCAAAGAAGCTGCAGGCGTTGAGTTTGTTGGTTTGCTGGAATATGGAGACTCCGAGCGGGAGGAAACCAATGAGGTAGGACACCAACCACAACCCAGCAATGCAGGTCCCAGCTACCAGCCCACTCATGATCTGGAAGTAGCGGAGGGGCTGCTTAATGGCAAGGTACCTGTCAAAGGCAATCAGCATGACTGTGAAGACAGAGGCAGCTGCAGAAGAAGTGACAAATGCCATCCGAAGGCTGCATAGGGTCTTCTGTGTGGGCTGAGCAGAGCTGGAAAGTTGGTCTGTGACTAGCCCAGAGATAGCCACGCCAATCAAGGTGTCAGCCACAGCCAGATTCAAGGTGAAGCAGAGACCAACACCATCATTCTTGTGCATTGACAACAGCACAGCCACGACCACCAGTGCATTAGCAGCAATGATGAGGAAGGCGAGGACAGCAAGGATCACTCCGAATGAGAAGGATGGCTCCATGTCTTGAAGTGGCAGGACTTCCACTTACCGGGACATACTGGCTGTGTAGCTCAGATTCCTTGAGAAGGAGCTGGGGGTTCAAAGCCACAGTACAATTCTGGCCATCACTGGCAGTCCAGGCCGGCAGCTTGCCATCTTTGGAATTCTATTCCTTTTAAGAATTACTCTCTCTTCTCTACTCAGCCTCCTGTCTCTCCAGCTTTCGGAAGTCAGAACCCCAGTGCAGACCTTCCCCTGGGCCCTGAGCTAGTTCCTCCCCTTCCAACAGCTGAGTTGCCAGACAACACCTAAGTACCTGGCATGTGCTGGCTCCAGGCTCTCTCCCTTCATTGGTTGCTTTATAGGCTTTGGAGGTACAGAGGCATTCATTAGCTCTCCTGTCTGACGGAAGATATAATGGCTCTAATGACACTTTTTCTTCCTCCATAGCTTAATATTAAATTTCCACACATTTTGTTTCTAAGCTTCAAGTGCCAATGCAATAACCAATCTAGCTTAATTAGGCATTTGCTTAATAATTCTCAGTTACTGCTTTTAATCAAGCAAGATGATCATAATCAGTTGGAGAGGGAAGTAAGAACCAATAAGCTATTTGAGGGATTTAGAATTTTTCAGGGCTGTCACCACACATTTGATCTGTTTCTTTTTTTCTTTTTCTTTTGCAGTACTGTGGGTCGAACCCAGGGCTTTTGCACTGAGCTGCGTCCCCAGCCCTTTTCATTTTTATTTTCAGGCAATGAGGCTGGACTCACTGATCTTCCTGCCCCAGCATCCCAGAGGGCTGGGATTGTAAGCATGTGCCATCATGGCTGACTTGGCTTAAGCTGTTCCTTATTTTTTTTCCCTAGCACCTTAAATGCTAATTCTGTCATTAAGAGTGTGCTGTTTTCTTGTTCCTTATCCCTTGGGACTCAATTCATTGAGGATTCAGAGGGATAGGGAAAATAAGGCAAAGAATTGGTAATAGTTGTCATTCTGTTTCATTTATTTATTTGTTTAGAGACAGGCTCTTACTCAGTAGTCCATGCTTGGTCCTGAACTCACTATGTAGCCCAGGCTGGCCTCGAACACATGGCAATCACAGTCCTCCTGCCTCAGGCTTTAGAGTACTAGAATTACAGCAAGCAATACCATGCCTGGCTTATGTGGTGTCGAGGAATTGAACCTGGGGCCTTCCTCTTGCTAGTGAAGCACTTAAACCACTGCATTACTTTTTCAGTCCTGTATGAAGCTGCTGTTTTCCTGGGTATACACTTTAGGAACTGTTTCCACACCATGGCAGACTGTGTTTCTGATCAGAAAGTAGTGGCTAGCAGGTTTGCCTTTCTTTTCTTTCGGACCCAGGGCAGCCTCTGAAGAGGTGGGCTTATTTAGGAAAGTGCACACTCCAGTGTTTGGCAGTGGAATTTTCCAGGGATAGAGCTCATGGGAGTTAGGCCAAAGGGCAGAAGTATTGCTGAATCAGGTGAGGTGGATGCACTTCACTTCCATGGGCGGCTGTGGAAGGCACTCCAATTTAGGTGATATATCCATTTGCATGGGTACATTAGAACTAACCTTTTGCCTGCTACTCTCTTCTTGGATACCAAGAAGAGAGGGGTGGAGAGAAAAGTGGTTAGAAGCTTATTTACTCAATTCAGGTGAGTGCACAAATGGGAGAGGTTAGTATTTTAAGTGAGAGAATGGAGAGCTAGGTGCAGAGTTGTAGACAAATATTATAGTCCAGGATGTTCTGATAGTCAAGCCTTTACCAGATGTCTCTCTCACAAAGGCTCAAAAAAGCCGGGTGTGGGGACTTGATGTTCCAGTTGTGTGCCTGAGAATAGGTATTTTTTGGGACATGCCTTTAGGAAGATGGTTTGAGTTGCTTAGAACCTGGCTTAATTTTATGCTTGGACTTAAGGTATATTTTTGTTTCCCCAGCTTTTGACTCCATGCACAGAGTCAAGGAGGCCCTTTGCAAGCTCATATTCAAACTTGCAAGTGCATCAGAATCACCTGGAATGCTTATTAGACCCCACATTCTTGGGCCCCACTCCAGAGTTTCAGGTTCATTGGGTATAGATGGGCCCATGAATCTGCATTTCTGACAAGTTTCCAACTACTGCTGCTGCGAGACCAGCATTGAGACCCACTGCTCTAGTGCAATGGTTCTTGACCTTATCTGTGCATCAGAATCACTTGGCAATTCCAAAAAGTACTGTGAATTTGCATAACAGACCAAGAGATGGGAATGTAATTAGTTTGGGGTGTGACCCATGCATATGGAGTTTTAAAAGCTCTCTGGGCAATTCTGGATCTTAGTCAGGGTTGAGCACCATTGTCCAGTAGCAACAGCACAAGCTCTGGGGCCAGAACACCTGGATTCCATATCTCTGTTATTTCAGGCAGAAGACTTCATTTTTCTGATTTAGCTTTGGTTATCTTATATGCATTTTTTTGGAGACGGGGTCTTGATCTGTGGCCCAGGCTCATCCTCAACTCACTATGGAGCCCAGGCTGGCCTTGGGCTCACAGCAATCCTCCTATCTCAGCCTTCTGAGTGCTGGGATTATAGGCATGCGCCACCATGCCCAGTTTATGTGGTGCTGGGGAATCGAACTCAAGTACTTAGTGCTTGACTTAGTGCTTGCTAGCCAAGTGCTTTAATTGCTGAGCCATTCCTCCAGCCTCTCTTATATACATTATAAGGACGGTAATAACTACACCATAGAGTTGTGAGGATGATGAAACGAACTGTGATGGATGTCAAAGAGCTTTAAAAATATACAATGTTATATATGTACTACTATTGTCTTCTGGTCTCTCTTACGTCAATTAACACAATGTTAATCAAAATGTGTATCTGAGTGTTAATTGAAATACCAGCCAAAGTGTGTATCAGTGATTACACACAGTTAGTGAAAGCATGTGTCAGAAGTATTGGTATAACTTGAGAGCTTGGCAGAAATATGGGCCCTCAGGCCTTGTACCAGGCTTGAAGCATTTTAGCAAGATCTCTAGGTAAAAAGCTGCCCTTGCTCTCTGCTATTCTCAGGTGACTCATTGTATTAGTTTCCTTTTGCTGCTGTAACACACTACTACAAACTTAGTGGCTTAAAACAACACAGTTGTTGTTATCTTACAGTTCTCAAGGTCAGAAGTCCAAAATAGGACTTACAGGGCTTAAATCAAGACATTGATGAGGTTGTGCCCCTTCAGAAGAAGATAGAGCAGAGTCCATTTCTTTGCCTTAGGTTGTAGAAGTTACTGCATTCATTGGCTCCTGGACACATTACTCAGACCTCTGCTGCACAGTCATGTCTCTTTCTCTGACTCTGATCCTGCTGCCTCCCTCCTATAAGGACTCCTGTGATCACATCGGTCTACCTAAAGAAGCCACATTATCCCATGTCAAGATCTTCAATTTAATCATACCTACAAAGTCACTTTTGCCATGTAAGTTCACATACTGAGTTTCCAGGAATGAGGAATTGGACATCTTTGTGAGGGTTGTTATTCTACCCAACACAATGGTATTCTGTGATGCCTGGATCTCTTCCTCCTCTATCCCTCAACAGATGTTCTTCTCAGGCTGCCTTTGTTCCTCATGTATGGGATATTTATTTCTTTTCTTTTAGCCATGAAAACACTCTTGTTTACTTGGGAACTCACAAAGGAATTCACACTACTGTGTGCAAGTGATCTTTGTGTGTCCTAGGGATGTGGCCATGCCGTGCAGTCAAGAGCACAGGGAATGTGGCTTGTGTCTGTGAGATGGGTGGCTAGTCTTTATAGTCCTGCCCCACTGGAGCAGGGTGAGGGCTCTCTGGGCCTGCGTAGTAGAGCAGGTACAAGGCACACAAACTAGGGTGAGAAAGAGAAAGTGTAAGATGAGAGGGATTGTTCTCTTGTCAAACTGCCCCACAAGCTGGACGAGATGGTGCATGTGTATAATCCCAACACTCTGGGAGGTTGAGGCAGAAGGATCACAAATTCAAGCCAAGCCTGGGCAACTTAGTGACTTAGTGAGACCCTAAGTCAAAATAAAAAATTTAAAAGGGGTGAGGGATGTAGCTCAGCGTGAAGGCCCTGGATTCAATTCCCAACATCATAAAACAAAACAATATTCAACAAATATATTGAGGGCTAGTAATTATGGGCTGTCACCAGGTTGCAACAAAGCACTTAATCCATCCTAAGAGCATAGGACCTAGGAGCAAGAGTTTCAGCAAAAAGGGGAGTGGAAGAGAAGGCAGGTTTCAACACAGTGTGCGTCAGACCCAGGCCCCTGGGAGAAGAGCTCTGGGAGGACACCCAGGTAAGCCATGCCCTACTCTTGATGGTGCTTAAGCCAGCTGTCTTCCTGCATTGATTCAACAGCATCTTTCTCAAGGCCAAAGACTGCCAACATTTCATATTTCTTTCTGAAGGACTAGACAGTAAATACAAAGAATGATTAAATATACAGTGAATGTTAAATTTTAAAAATTTATTACAGTAAAAGACACACTGCCATCAACTCCCCTCAGAACATTCCCTTTGCTTTGAACACAATTATCCCATCCTTCTTGCCCCCTTTCGGAAGCAGTTCTGAAGTCTTCTTTCATGTCTTTATGAGGTGTGATTAAAAAGTATGGTGAATGCTGTGGCTGAATGCTATCCAATGGATATTTAGGCTTGTGAAAATATTATAGTGTGTCCTCATCTACCTTAGTCACCAAATCTGGAACCATGTAACTTCTGGCTCTTCCCTGAAGTAAAAATGACCATGAAAGGTGAATGTTTTGAATTGATTGCTTCAGAATATCAAGATAGTCATGAGAGTACAACTAAAGACACTTGGGAAAGGAGACTTCCAGGACTGCTTTATAAACTGTCAAAGATAATGTGATAAGTGTGTTCAAAAGGAAATATTTTGAAGAGATTAATGGTTAGTGTCTTTTATTGTAATAAATTTAAAAAGATATTCATATTTTGATCACACCTCATATATTACTATGAGATGTTATGCAGCAGTATGGAAATAATGGGCTAGATTTGCATGACTGACACAGATTCCTAAGTCATATTGTTGATTGACAAATCAGATCATAAATCCATATGTACAGCTTGAGTCCACTTGTAGAAAAACCCCCGAGCACCCAAATACATATGTGTATAAATGCATAGAATGTATAGAAAAGTGATTGTTCTTAAAGAGGGAATAACTTTGAGGAGGGGAGTGGGACTGGTGGGCTGGTTACTTTGCCTACTTCCTGTTTATATTTTCACAATGAGAAAAAACTTTCTCTAATATCAATATATGTGAACATTATTTATATATATGATACACATTTCATAGTTATACACTATATATTTGCTTCCTTTTGCTCATGTTTTTCTTTATGTGTAGGGAGAGGGATGTGCATGGGTTAAGAGAAACGGTAGAAAAGACAGGGTAAGCAATTCAGTATGTGGGGCTCTGTTCTATTCTTGGAGTGGAAGGCATGTGTGAAAAATAGCCCTACACTTCTGGAATATTTGAATTTTTTGTAGCAGTGATGATGCCACTTAGTGTTTATAGGGTCTTTAGCACTAGATGCCATGCTAAGTAGACAACATGGATTTACATTTAATCTTTACAATAATTCTATAAGGTATGTACTATTAATACCTTGATTTTACAGATGAGAAAATTGAAGCACACAGAAAAGGTAACTTATTCACCGAAGGCTGCCTTGCTTGTAAGCAGCGGGTGTTGAATATCTACAGACAGACCGGCAGCATGTGGGAAACCTGTGGACAGCCATCAAGAGTTTGTCCTATGTCACATCAACCACAGAGACTATGTGTTGTCTCCTTTCCTAGCCAGTTTGTGTCTCTGTGTCTTTGCGCATCTTACCATCTTTGATATTCAAGCGAACATTTTTATGCCTTGAGTTTTTCAGAAGTGATTGGGTTGAGAATAAATAGAAGCCTTTCTTTGGTGATAAAATCCAGGGATCATGGGAAAAGAGACTCATTTTCTCTTGAGCCCAAGTAATATATAAATCGTAACTCACGTATACTTCTCCATTTTTCTTCTCACTCTTGTTTTCCATGCTGCTCACTGCCTCTCTCATTTAGCACTTTGTTATGCTCTGCCTTCACTGTTACACCTGTCTCATCCCATATGTTCTCCCACAGGCACCCCCTTAGCAATACATTTACTGAATGCCCACCCTCTGCTAGTTGCTTTGCTATGAACAAGCTTTTCATATATTCAGTTAACACATTATGGAAGTTATTATTATCTCCATTTACAATTGAGGAAGTTGGAGTTTGGGGCAGTGAAGGCATCTGCCCATAGTTACTCATTTACAAATGGTTTTTTTTTTTTTTTGAAAATCTGGGATTGAAATCCAGTTCTCTGTTCCACATCTAATGGCCTTTTTGTTCCTCCTGTTGCAGGAGCCTGAGTGTAGTAGAGCGAGTAATGTTGGTCTCCCCCATAGATATTCATATTCTACTCCCTTCGCAGGTGTGGTTAAGGATCCAAAGATGGAGAGATTATTCTGGATTTTCAGGTAGGCCTGGTAATCAGAAAGGTTCTATGAGAAAGGAAGTGAGCAGTATTGGGGGTGTGACAACAGAAGCCAGAGGCTGGAGTGATGCAAGGAAAGGAACATCAGCCAGATAGAGCAAGTGGCCTCATGGAGCTAGAAAAGCTGAGGAAACAGAATCTTTCCTAGATTTTCCAGAGGCAGTTAGGCCTAACATCATTTTGATTTCACACCTCAGACTTCTGATATTAAGAATTGGAAGATAATATATCTCTGCCATTTTAAGCCACTAAGCTTGTGGTAATTTGTTGCAGCAGCAATAAGAAATTTAGCTGGGCATGGGAGTGCATGATCGTAATCCCAGCACTCTAGAAGTTTAAGGCAGGAGAATCATGAGTCCACGCCCAGTCGGGGCAACTTCCCAAGACCCTGTCTCAAAAAGAAAGAAAGAAACAGGAAGAAAGAAATGAAGGAAGGAAGCAAGCAGGAAAGAAGGAAGGTTGGAAAGAAAGAAGGAGAAAGAAGGAAGAC
The DNA here is from genome assembly GCA_004027205.1 of Ctenodactylus gundi. Taxonomy (NCBI): domain Eukaryota; kingdom Metazoa; phylum Chordata; class Mammalia; order Rodentia; family Ctenodactylidae; genus Ctenodactylus; species Ctenodactylus gundi. Next base: position 39,046 of record PVKB01002662.1, on the reverse strand, counting down.
CTGGGACACAAATCTCTGGGAAGCTGAGGCAGGAAAACCCTAGCCTGCGCAACTTAGAACTTAGGAATACATCTCAAAAAGAAACAAAAAAGGGATAACGGTGTAGCTCAGTGCAAGGATGTAAGGATCCTGGGTTCAGGCAATCCCCAGTACCACCAACCACCAGAGAGAGAGAGAGAGAGAGAGAGAGAGAGAGAGAGAGAGAGAGAGAGAGAGAGAGAGAGGAGGAAAAAGAAGAAAAGAAAATACGGGGCTAAAGGATTACTTTGTATAAAATTTAAAAGTGGGTGTGGGTTCTGCTTCTATTACTGCTTGGCAATGGCTACTGTCCAAAGGGTGTTTGGCTGCCATACTCAAAGATGTGTGCTTAGCCAGGAAAGAGCAGCACAGCTGGCCTGAGATGCCCAGCAGAGGGCACTGTGTAGGGAGAAACCAATTGACAGGCTCTACTTCTCTCTAGTTACCTAAGTAGGAAGGGTCTCTACAGAAAAAGTTCTTGTCAGCCCTTTTGGGGTCCATCTTATTAGCTGCATCTTTGCACAGGACATAGGAGCTCCCAGGGGACATAGCCTAGACCTTTACATTTGCTACTTAGGACTCAAAAGCTTCTCATTCCTATTAAAATTTTATTTATTCTTCCCTCCCCTGCAGAGTAAGTATTGGGCAGTCAGACACACATACTTTTGGTAAATGTCTATGACTTATGGAATGGGATAAGAAGCAAAAAGATATATTCAATTAATGGTTGTTGCTTTTTTCATTGAAACCTTTCTTGAAATATACTCACCAAGGAAGACTCCACTAAAGGGAATATTCTAGCCTGAATTTTGTATGGCAGCCCTCCAAGGCTCAAATAGTTATTTCCAACTTTTTCTAAAGGAAGATCTGGTTTAGCTCACTAGGGGGGAAGATTTTTGGGGGTTAAGAAAAGGAGAGGAGGGGGCTATAGCAATGGCTTGGAGTTTTTGGAAACTGAGAAGACTGTTAATAGCAGTAGTAATACCCATCCTTTATAACAGTGCTCACAATATTCCTCAGGTAAGATTTTCACTATCTGATAACTTGAGTTGCTTGCCCCAGAGAAGTTAATTGAAGATAATTAAATTGCCCAAGATTTCTTATCTAGCAAGTATTTGAACTGGGATTTGAATCTAGATCTGCCAAGCCTTAGACTCTGTACTTCTAATGATGCCACCTGCTCTCTCCAAAATGTAAGAGTCAGACCAAAGATGGAATGAGGCATGATATGACTTTGAAAAATCTGTGCCCACCCTCTTGAAGGACTCCTGCTCCACTCAAGAACAATGCTGCCAGGTTCATATAAGATCACTGTGACTTGAGCCAAGACAGACCCACCCTGTGCGTCAGCTCTGAGGGTTTTGTATTTCTTCTCGGCTTGTCTCTGACCACTCATCGGCTCTGTTCTTCCTAATGCCATGTCTCAGTTGTCTGGCTTCTCTGCTCTTTGGCCCACACACTCCTTCCCCTAACATGCAGATTGTCTCCCATTTTCAGGATTATTGCTTGACCTGGTATCCCTGGGAATTGGCTCTTCACCTTGGGTGTGATATGCCATCATGTGATCTGGCTGAGCAACAGAACAGCCCCAGGAGACACCTGGCTCAGGTTAGTGAAGGGGACTGAGAGTAAAAGCTGCCCTTGCAAGGAATGTTATGGGGGTAGGGAGTGGGCACTAACCCGTGGCTTGGGGCTTTGGTGCAGTTGTGACAACCATAAGGGAACTCATGATTTAGCAGGTTTCTGCTATCCCTTGAGAATGCTTTTCAACTCGGGTCCATTTTGACTGGCCTTGCCCTGTTTCTCATCCTTCCTGGTGTGCTTGTCCCGTTCAGTTCAACCCGGCGTGAATGATCTTTGGGCCTGCATGCCAGTGAATAGGGACTTCATATTACGAATTTAGAGAAAATGAGATTTGTGATCACAAGTGAATTGTACTTGGGCATAGCCACCTGCTCCCCTAGCATTTTTTCTCGTCCTTTCTTTTCTGGGGCTGGATTTTTTTTTTTTTTTAATTAGCTCAAAAAAAAAAAAAAACCCTAACCTTGTCAACTTCTGAAATTTCTGCAGCTTGAAATATGAAAAACTGTTGCTTAAGCCTGGACAGTGGAGGAAAGGTAAACAGTGGAAGCCAGCTGGTAAAAAGGCACCTATTGTATGTCTTTTTAGAAAAGTGGTCCCCAGCCTTTTTTGATACCAGTTATCAATTTAGTTGAAAGGCATCTCCCAAGGACAGAGGCGGGCCACCTGTTACGCAGCACGTTGGTGAAGGATGAAGGACAGCTTTCAGATGGCAAGCAACAGTACAAAGGGAGCAGAGTGAAGCCTGGCCTCCTGTCAGATCATCAGCAGCATTTGAACTTATTGGGGAAGCTGAGGGTGTAGCTCAGTGGTTAGAATGCTTGCCTAGCATGTGCAAGGCCCTGGCTCAATTCCCCAGCACCACATAAAAATTAGCCTGGTGTGGTGGTGCATACCTGTAATCCCAGTACTTCGGAGGCTGAGGCAGGAGGATTGCCTTGAGTTTGAGGCCAGCCTGAGCTGCATAGTGAATTCAGGACTGTCCTGGACTACGGAGTGAGACCATGACTCAAAAACCAAAACAGAACCTAATAGGAGAGTGCTGATGGAAAGCAGAGCCGCTCACCTGTTGTGGCTACCTGGGCTGTTGTCCAAGGCCATCAATGGGTCCTGGTCCATGGTCAAGGCTTTGAGGATCCTTTATATAGAAGGCATATTCACTTCTGGAAAAATATGCCCTCTTCCTTCTCAAGAGTTAGGGATTCTCTGTTTAGTCCCTCGAGACATTACCTAAGCCTCAAGTTGTTGACTCTCATACCTCATGCATATCTCTTGCAACAGCTTCCTATTAAATTTTGCAAATTGCTCTCAGTTATCTGTGACAATATTCATAGGAAATCTTTAGGTATCCAGAAGCAGTGGTCTTTCGCTGTTATTTTTGAGCCATGGAACCCTTTTAGAACCCTTCTAAAAATGCATGTTTGTATGCACAGACATAGTACAACAGGGTCCTCATAGACTCCCCAGAGCCCATGTAAGGGTCCCAAGTTAATATCTCGGAAAGAGGTAACATCCTCTGTTAACACAATGCATCATTCCCTTTTCTCTTCAACTCAGGGAAAGCGGGCCCACATCCATCCTTTTAGACTTGTGTTGTTTTGCTTCTATCAATCAGCATCACCCTCCCCCACCTGTGCAGTGTGGGAGCGAGTAAGTACAGGATGGCATGTTGAGAGGTTTATAGGCTGTCTTGGGTCAGTTTGCCTGGTAGTTGGTTGTGTTGAGTCAGCTAATATAAGCCAGTGAAAATGCTGAAAAAAGGAAAAGATGTGTCTACCAAAAGAACTTCATTGTAGCATTTCCCAATATGATTGCCTTCTCTATCTTCCTTTTCAGTACATATTCTCCTTCCACCCCTCTCTCCCATTTCTCTCTCCTTTTTCCCTCTCTCTCTTCCTCATTATCTCCTTAATCTGATTCTGTCTTGCTAAGTCACCCAGGGTGGGCTCCAACTTGAAATTCGTCCACCTCAGCCTCCCAGACTACTGGGATAATAGGCATGTGCCATCACATTCAGCTTGCTTTTTCATTTTTCTGTCATCTTCTTCCTCAATATCCTTTGTGGACTCTTCAAGCACTCTGATTCACCTGTTGGACAATTACATTTATCATTTTTTCTCTCAAACCAGTCTTCCTGCCTTTCTTACATCAACAATGGTCATTACTACCCAACTATCCTTGTAAACTAGAGCCTCAGCCTTACCTAATGTTTTATCACCAACCATACCTATTTCAGTCATCATGCCTCTGAAATCAGTTGACTTTGGGCCTGATCATCACAAGCAACCGTCTGTACTGGCTCCATTGTCACTTTCAGACTCAAGGAGGCATACCTGCATTGTGTTTCACACACACATATGATTTCCATGTAGCCTAAGCACATTCACCTTTGTATGCCTAGCACCTAACATGATGCCTGCGTGTAGCATGTCCTTAACAAATGTGGCTGACTGGTTGGTTGATTGAATGACTGAAGGACTGAGCATATGAACACTCTTCATTATCTGCAGGCCAGAACCTGACCTTCTTGGCTTCGTCTACAAGGCTGTTCACAAACTGGCCCTAACATGTCCATCCTCATCACAGCCATTACTGTTCACACACATTTTCACACATTGACACTTTTGTATCTAGTGATTCCTCTTCTTGAAATACTCTCTCTGCACAAGACCCATCCTCTGGCTGTCTTCCCTCTATTTGGTGATGGTTTTCAAGTCAAGTTCAACTGTCACCTGCCTCTCTGGGGTTTCCCCTGGCACTATGCTTTCTATTCACAGAACCCGCTGACCCCTCAGCAATCAGAATCAGTTCTGTCTCATTTGGTTCTAATGGCATTTCACCCATACCTTCATTATGACATTAGTCACTTTGTCTTATGATATTTATACCTGTAACTATCTTGCAGCATCGTTATCTGCTCAGATGCCAAGACTAGGTCTTGTAGCCTCATTCACTCCAGTATTTCTAACATCTCACCTGATGAACAGGTCTGCCTTTATGTTGATGTCATGTATGTTCTGATTTATTTTGTATAGAAAAATAGTTTTTATGTCACCTCTAATATTACTTTTGAAGCAAACCACTATCATCTCTTTCCTGAACCACTACAGGGCATCTTGACTGGTCTTCCTGCTTAGACTCTAGGCATCCTCTGAACCCCTATTCCCCAGTCTGTTGACATGGCATCTAAGGTGATCCTATTAACATGTAAGCCTGATCAAAGTCCTTAGGTGACACCCCACCCTGCTAATTGCTTTCCATGATTCCCACTATTCCTAGCATTAAGATACAAAGTGCAAACTTCAGAGCCACAGCACTGAATTCAAATCCTGGCTCTGCTATTACTAGCTGTGTGACCTAGGGCAACCAACTTAAATTCCTAGTGCCTCTGTTTCCTTCTCTGCTAATTAGAGGTAACAGTATCTACCTCACAGGATTATTTTGAGAAGTAAATGAATTAATGTAAAGTATATAAAGTGCCTAGAGCAGTGCCTTGCTCACTCCTTTCCAGACATACTGGCCTCCTCGCTGTCTCTCAAGCATAGTCCTGTCTCAGGATATTTACACTTCATGTGCCGTCTGCCTGGAACACTATTCTCCCACGTACTGGCCTGTAGCTTGCTCCTTCTTCTTGTAGAAAGCCTCTGTCTCCATGTAACTTTGGAAAGCTGTCTTTGACTGACCCTGTTCCCTTTATAACATAACAGTACCTCATCATTCTCTTTTCCTTTAGCCTGATTTATTTTTTATATACCACTTATCAATTTTGGATGTATCTGTATGTGTTTATTTTCCTTTTCTTGCCTTGATGTTCACCGTTGCATCCCTCACACCTAGAAAAGCATCTGGCACTTAATAGCTGCTCATTACATACTGATTGAATAAATAGAAGACAAAAACAAAAAACAGAATTTATGAACCATCTGCCAAGATCACATGAAAATAAAAATATGAGTGCTATCTCATTGAAGATAAAAATATTCTAATAGTATAGAAAGGAACTTAGGGAAAATAAAGGCATTTCCTATTCTTGTCTGCTTCTCAAAAGTAACTGTACTGTGTGCACTTTGAATTTCATTAACCCAGCACTCAGGAGGCTGAGGCATGGAGATGCCATGAGTTCCAGGCTAGCCTGGGCTACAGAGTGAGACCCTGTGTCAAAATAATTCATTAACCAGTAAGTATTTGGAAGTGTTTGAGGCTGAGGTGCTGAAGGTATATATATATATATATGCAGAGCTTTTGCCTTCCAGGACCTCTTTATTTACTATAACATAAAGGCATTTTGTTGTGTTGCAGAATTTGGAAATAGGAGCCATTAATGGGAGCTGACAAGATCAGAAAGAGTTTCTTGCATGCGATATGATGTGATGTGATGTGATGGGGTTTTAGATTTTGGGCAAGTTGCTGGCAGAAGTAGTTTGGGCCAGGGGTATGGGTATTTCTGAGAAGAGATATCTAGAAACGTATGGAAATGGAGGCTGGCTGAAATGGAAGCTTTGTGTGGCAGCGCAGTGAGAGAAAAAAGTGAAGAACAGGGGCTGGGGCAATTATAAGAGGATGGAAAGATCTAGGAGGTGTGTAGTAATGGCTTGTAGTGGGACTGTGAGTGGAAGAGATGATTTTTGTTCAATTATTAGGACTTCGTGACTGGATGGAGACTTCGAGGTGAGGAATAGCAAAGACTGACATATGACACCCATGTTTTTTGAGCCTGGAAAACAAGGAAAATGGTGATTATATTTTCCCAAATAGAAAAGTCAGGAGGGAAAAGTGTTTTTTGAGGAGGGATATGGTGGAGGGAAGTGGGAATTTGACATTGGCTAGAGTAATTTTGTAGCTTTTCCTTGAAGGTGGAAGCTGCACTTGACTTTCTCAGCGTTGCCTACTGAACCTAGAAATAAATGTTACATGCAGTAGGTGCTAAATGAATGGTATTGGTGGAGATCACCTATAGCCACCTTGAATAGTGAACTCTGTTGCTCCTCTCACATGTTAATTTCACAGGGTCCTCTGGATCTCTACCCATTTCCAATTCAGACTTAGAGCTATTTCTAGGCATTATTTTACCTACGAATTCCTATTAATTATGAATTACATGAGTTACATTCATGAAGAATCTGACATTCTTCTTTCTTTGCTTCAGACTTTTCTAGTCTGATAAGCCATCCTATTTGCTTCTAGGCTTGCCAATATTAGCAATGAAAGTTGGAAGACCCAGGAGACCCCTCAGTTCCAGGCAAACTGAGATCATTTTCACCTGTCCCAGCTTTAGAATACCTCTGCTGAGCCCAACAATTGAATAATAATCATTTTACATCTAAATTGTCTTTGCTTTTGTTTGGTCTTATTCATTTATTCCTTCTGAATGCTGATGACTGAGCCCCAGGTGTGGCCTTAACTCCTACTTCACAGTCACTTGAAGAACCCAGCAAGATAATGCTGTGAGATAGCTTACCATTTTGCAGTGGCTCCTTCAGTCTGACTAGCTAAGCAACCAGAGATGCCTAGGAGCAGATAAAACCATATGCAATCTGTCACTGTTTAGTTTTCATTGCCAAGATAATTCTACAAAGTTAATGAATAGCTGCGTTTGAGTGGTGAGGGGATAGAGACACCAAATGTAGATGGGGGAAACTGTCATTGGTGAGCAGTCTCTCTTCTGCTGCTTGATAGGACATTGGTTACAGAGTGACCCACTTGAAGGTACAGTTTAATCATCATAAAAATCTTTTATGAGGGACCTAATATCTGGCACTCTGAGCTAGGCTTACACAGAGAACTACACAGCTCTGAAACTTCACTTTCAGAATATCATGGACCAAGAACAGATATTTATGTGGACACATGTAAGATGGATTAAAATCTTCAAAGGAGCCATGACTGGTGGCACATGCCTGTAATCTCAGCACTCTGGAAGTCTGAGGCAGGAGGATTGTTTGAGTTCAGCTTGGGCAACTTAGCAACTTAGTGAGACTCTCTCAAAAATAAAACATCAAAAAATAGGCTGGAAATGTAGCTCTGTGCAAAGGTCCTGGGTTCCATTGCCAGTACCACAAAATAAATAAGTAAATAAATCTTCAATGTGGTTTCAATCCACATTATATGTCATCATTTCTTCTATTGATTTAGAATATCTCTGGTATAAGATATATCAAGCAAATATTATCTTTATATTCAATTATATGAGCTCATTGAGTGCAGAGGACACAACCCTATACTCCTTTCTACATATTTTAAGACAAATACAGATACTCAGTAAGGTCTGGTTATATCAACTTAACTTGATTCCTTTAGACAGATACCTTTCAAGCTAATCAATTCTCTGAACCAAAATTTCTTCCTGTATATAAAATGGAGATGGTAATTGTATCTACCTCATGGAGTTGTGACGATGGTGAGAAAATATATGCAAATGCTTAGCTCATCATCTATGTAATTGATAGCTATTAATACTACCTTCTAACTCCCACTCAACTAGGAGACTATAGGAAAAGGTGAGTGTCAAAGCTCTAACACAAATTTGTGCATATTTGTTTCAACCTAGAGAGGCACACTGGTCAGTTGCCTATCCATTGGGATTTAAGGGACAACAAAAGATTTATCTTTTTTCCTCTCTTCTTTCCTTACTTCAGTACAGGATGCTTTGATGAAACTGTCAACCGACAGGTTCCAAGCAGGTCCTAAAAGCAGAGATGGGAAGTCTTCACTTACCCGACCCATGCAGTATTTGCAGGTTTACTCACTTCCATCACAGAAAAAGAAATTTCAGGACAAAGAAATAGAGTGCAAGCCCTCAAGATGGAGAAAGAGAAGGGCATGCATGGTGGCCAGAGCTGGGTATATTTATGGAGAGTGGGTGGAAATCTGTGTAACTTGTGAATCTGTAGAAAGAGGGACATTAATTTGCTGATGAATAATCCATGGACCTTCCTAGGGGAAAGGTGGTGACCCATTCATAGGTGATAACCACCACAGATGATTAGAGAGGAAGGATTTTGGGAGTGTCCCTGATACAGGTTATTTCTGTCTGTGGGATTTTCCCATTAAAATGTACACCATTTACGTGTGTTTGAATCTGAGATAATGCTGCCCTCTTAATAGTTCAGCTTCCTAAGGATAAGGGTGGCAGGAAGGAGCATAATTTACAGGTAACAAGCACAGGCTCAGGGACCAGTTAATAGAGTAATTATTTTTCCCCATTTTTATTGATATGTATAAGCACAAAATTTAAGGTTTACAATGAAGTTGAGCATTTTGTGCACTAAGTATCTTGTTAAGGTGACAAGGACTTTCCCACTCTCCTTTTGTCCCTCCCTCAACTCACCCCTCCTTCCTTCCCCACCTTACCCCCCTGTTTTACTTTGTTTTTTGTTTTAAGTTCCATGAGATAGTTGTGATCTGGGTTTCTCATATCCGAGAGACCATTTAATGTTTCACTTTCTGCCTCTGACTCGCTTCACTAAGCATGATGTTCTTAAGTTTCTTCCATTTGCCTGCAAAAGCCTCCACGCTGTTGGACTTTATAGATGCATAGTATTCCATTGTGTATAAATACCACAGTTTGTGTATCCATTGGTCTGTTCAGACTCAACTGTTTTTAAGACCGTTAGGAAATCTTTTGAATTGAAAAAAGCACGAATAACTACAAAATAATATTTAGCATTACATCTTTTGTTGTCTCCACTCTATTTTTCTTTATATCTTCTATCCTACCGCAGGAATGTATGTAAGCAACTGACCAGTCCAAGGTCTGGAAAGCCTCATCGCGCCCACAGTCGTTACTTAAAGGCACTTTGTTCAGCCTTCATTCTGCACACTAATCATTGGCAGGTGTTATCCAGGTGCGGTTGGGGTAAGGAAACAAGGGGCTGTAACAGACCAAGCTCTTATTCGTATCACAGAAGGGAATCACAAAGGAGCAGAGAAAGATACTCTCTAAAAAATTAGTAAGCGCCACCAAGCTTTCGAAGCCGCTTGCGCGCTAGTGCGCACGCGCCAGCCTCCTCGCGGCTGAGCTCTTTCTGCGCAAGTTCCGTTGACTCCAATAGCCGCGCGACGCGGGGACTGCGCATGCGTCATGCAGTCGCGCCCGGAAGCTGACAGTTTGTTGCGGAGTTGGAGCCCGCGAAGATGAAGTAAGGCCTCAGCTTCACGCTGAGGAAGGGCGAAGGGGAAGTGGGTCCGTGGAGGGTAGCCTACTCAGGCTGGGCGGGCGGCAGAGAGGCGGGAGAGTCTTGGAGACCCGAATGTCTAGTCTCGTAGTTTTGCTTTTTCATTAACTTGGGCCGGGCCGAACCGAACTGAACTTACTCCCCCCCCCCCCCGCCCCCCCACCCCTGCAGCCCTTTAACTAAGGTGAAGTTGATCAACGAGCTGAATGAGCGGGAGGTGCAGCTTGGGGTGGCAGATAAGGTATCCTGGCACTCCGAGTACAAGGACAGCGCCTGGATCTTTCTGGGTGAGGGCCACATCTTTTCTCTAGCAGTGTTTCTTGTAGTCTGCTTGTCGTCGCTCAGCACACTCGCCGCCTTCCCACTCTCGTCACCTTCCCTTACATCCTATCTGCCTGTGAATCGGTTTCTCTTTTACTGACAATTTCTTTCTGTCAGGCGGTGCCCCCGGGAGTTACTGTGTGCCATTCACTGTATCGTACAAAGGTTTTTTTTTGTGTGTGTGTGTGTATGTGTGTGTGTGTGTGTGTGTGTGTGTGGAATTTGCTTGTTTTTATTCTTTATTATTTTTTTTTTTACTGACTTACATATCGCATTGTAAGAGTTTTTTCCACTTGGCTTCTCAGACATTGTTGTCATCCTCCCACATCCACTCACCCCTTTTACAGGTAGGGAAACTGAGGTGCAGAGATGTTAATGAACTTCCTTAAGGTCACACAGGTAGTAAGTGTAACAGCCAAATTATCCACTATATATTGCTTCCTCTTCCTCTTTGCTCACAATTTTTTCTCTCCTGTAGTTATGCTTGCCACCTGTCCGTGGCCATAGTATGATGCTTATATTCACTTTCTCTCATAACCACTAATTGTACATTTTGACTCTTCAGGGAGGTGATTGCACCAGACATTATGCTAACTGCATTGTATGCCTTGTTTCATTTAATTCTTTTAAGACTCAGGGAGGCAAGTATATTAAGATTCCCATTTTACAGATGAGCAAAGAAACATTTGGAGGGGACATTATTTTCCATGAAATACTTAACAGTTGACTTTATAATCCTTATTTTGTGTGTAGGTGAGGGTCAACAATGACATCTGTCTTATTTATTTTTTTAGCACTGAGGATCCAGCCCAGAGATTTAATTGTGAATTACATTCCCAGCCCATTTTTATTTTTAATTTTGAGACAGGGTCTCACTAAGCTGCTCAATTGCCCAGGCTGAGCCAGAACTTGTGCTCCTCTTGCCTCAGCTTCCCAGAGTGCTGTCGTTATAAGCCTGTGCCACCAAACTTGGCTAATAATGACATTTAGGCAGAAATATTTGTGGAAGCAGAATTTTGTGAGGAAATGCTGCTTTATCCATAGGAGTTTGGATGTGAGGAGTGAATGATTAGATGTATTTCATTAGTGGTGATCCCAGCCTTTTCATTCAAAGCTTTTTCTATACTAAAGATGCCTTTTTTTGAGATAAGGTCTTACTCTGTAGCCCAGGCTGGCCTTGAACTCAGCAATCCTCCTGCCTCAGCCTCCTGAGTGTTGGCATTCCATGTGAGCATCACCATACCTGGCTTTTTACATGGTGCTAGAGAATTGAACCCATGGCTTTACCCATGCTAGAAAAATGCTCTAAAATCACTGAGCTACATCCCAGCCCACTGCTGGCACCTTGTGTGTACTTTTGTCTTGCACAGAATGACTTCTTTGAGGCAAAACCTGTAACTTACTCTTTGTATCCCAATTCCTGGCCCACTGCCTGTATATAGTAGATACTTGGCTCATGTTTGTTGAACATAATATGATTTTCTTCTAGGAGGGCTTCCTTATGAACTGACTGAAGGGGACATCATTTGTGTGTTTTCACAGTAAGTCTCCTTTCATTTTCTGTCTCCTGGGTTGATAGATAGTTTGCTTCCAGAATGCATTTTGTGACACCAACATTTAAATTCCAGGCTGAGTGGCATCTCTACGTGGGAAAAGATGGAACTTCTACAGTAATTTTGGTGACAAGATATGGTTCTAAAATGTTCCCATGTGGAATATCCCAAAAGTTTGATAATTTAGGGGGCTATTTTGGGGATAGTGGTCTGTTTCATTTACTTTTCACTGTGCCTTGTTCTGCCTGGGCCTACACTGGAGCTCTTAGGAAGGTATCATGTTGGCCCACCACCTTTGTTCCTGATGTTGTAAAATTGTGGTAAAGCACAGAAGGTTGGAGGGGAACCCAGAAGGTTCAGAAGGTAACTTGTTTTTGTTGTTTCTGTATGAATGTGAGGTTAGCAAGTAGAGCCATTTACCCAGAAGCTGAGAGCCACAGGTTTATGAGGAACAAGAATAGGAGACATTTGTATTCTACATACTGCTGAGATGACAGTAGCAGTATTCAGGGTGAGGGTCTTGGCAGCTAATAGTGGCCCATAGTAGAAGAGGAGTGGGGCAGCTGACACATGGGCCTAGAGGTAAACAGCTGACATTTAGGCCTGGAGATAAGCCTCTGGGTTCAGTGTTCAGCACTGCAAAAAGAAAAAAGAACAAAGCAGAATGAACATTAAGCAGAAAAAAAGTACAAAGGAGAAGATAGAATGTACTCTTAAGGAAAAACTGTTGAAAGTTTGGCCTATTCTTAAAAATTAACATTGGACATTTCTACTCATTTATTTTTAACAGTTATTTTCAATGTATGTTACAATGTTAATTTTTATGCATTCCTGATAGTTTGCATAGTGAAGGAGGAGTATAGATCAATAGTTTAGCATTTTAAAGATGTTTTACAAATGTTGCCAAAGAGTTCTCTTAAAAGGTTGTGCCAATTTCTGCTCTCACTAGAATGCCTATTTTCTGACTCCTGATATGAATACTTATCTAAAAACTACTTGTTAAATGGCTTCATCTTACTTTGCCTTTATTTCATCATCAGTGAGCTTGAACATCTTTTCATAGTTTTGCAGCTTATTATTTCTTTGTAACTTGTCTATTGATATCCTTTGTGAGTTTTTTCTTTTGTTTTCTCTTTTTCTTACTGGTTTTGCAAGAGTCCTTCATGTGTTAAGGAAATTAGTTCTTAGTGATCTTATGAGATAGTATCATCATTATTCTTTCTTGGTGCATAAATTGTCCCAATTTGAGGTTCTTTGGGGGTCCCTTCAGTTCAGCTCCTGCACTTCTTCTTTTTAAAAGTTTATTTAGAAATGACAAGCTTAAAATAGAAAAGTTATGAAATAGTACAAAGAATATGTCTCTGGGCATGGTGGCACTTGGCTGTAATCCCACTGCTTGGAAGGCTGAGGCAGAAGGATTGCTGTGAAGGCCAGCCTGGGTTATGTAGCGAGTTCAGGACCAGCCTGGACTACAGAGTAAGACCCTGTATCAAAAAAAAAAAAAAAAAAAAAAAAAAAAAAAAAAAAAAAAAAAAAAAAAAAAGAATGTCACTATCCCCTTCGCTCATTCGCTTTGATATTTTCATATGTCGAATGGTTTTTTGAACTATTTGAAAGTCAGTTGCAGATATGATGTCATGTCCATTTTCCCCTAAATTCTTAGCAATGTGTGTTTCTTTCTAAAACAAGAACACTGTCTTCTTTAACCTTGCTACAATGATTAAATTCAAGAAATATAACTTTGATCCAATATTATTATCTAATCTAAAGACTTTATTTAGCTTTACCAGCCGTCTTGACAATTTTTCTATAGCAAAAGAAAAAAAATTGTTCTCTGGTGATATAAATTATAAACATTTTCTCCCAGTTCTGTCATTTATCTTTTAACTTTGCTTGTTGTTATTTCTTTCCTAAGCAAAGTTTTTTTTTAAAAAAAGTTTATTCATTCATTTACATAATTTAAATTACTATATGGTAAAATTGACTTTGAGGAGAATTTACAGCCCTGTGAGTTGTAATGCCTGTATAGATTTGTATAATCATTACTTCAGTTCTATTACCCCAGAAACTCCCTTGTGCTTGCTCTTTGTAGTTTCCCCTTCAGTCTTCTCTTCTCTTCTCTTCTCTTCTCTTCTCTTCTCTTCTCTTCTCTTCTCTTCTCTTTCTTTTCTGAGATAAGATATTGCTCTGTAATCGAGGCTGGTCCTGAACTCACTGTGTATCCCAGGCTGACCTTGAACTCCTCAGTCTCTTGAGTGCTGGGATTACAGGTGTTTGCCACCATGCCCAGCTTGTGTGGAACTGGGGAACCAAACTCGGCCTTGCACTTGATAGGCAAGTCTAGCTGCTGAGATATGTCCTCAGCCCAGTGTTTTATTTTTATGTGGTCCTATTTATCAGTCCTTTATTGCCTCTGGGGTTTGAGACACGAGGTATTTCTTCCTCCCTCCCATTTGGGTTCTTATCTTGGACTTCTATGGCTTTCATTTTGTACATTTTGAAATCTCTGATTCATTTAGAGTATTCTGTTGTACCATGTGAGATTTCCATTCACAATTCTGCTTTTATAAATGGCCACCCAGTTGTCCTGACTCCATTTATTAAAAAATTCTGAGGAAAGGGGGATGCCACCTTTATCATACCCTGCTTTCATATATATTTGAGTCTCTTTCTCAGCTTTCTGCTTTGTTGGCCTGTCATTTCATTTGCTAGTATCACGCTAGTTATTTATAGAAGCTTTTCAATATATATAAACTGGAATAGTTGCATTTAATGTTCTTTTGTAGATCTTCTTACATGTTCATTTTTTTCCACAAAAAATTTAGAATCAATTTACCCAGCTACAAGGGAGAAAAATAAACTTGGATTTTTATTGGGATAATGTTACTTTTATGTTTTAACTTGGGAGAAGATATTCATATCTTTATGATATTGAGTTATTCTATCTAAGAGCAGTGATGTCTTAGTTAAAATTTGTTGTCTTTCAGGTGTTCTTTTGAAAACCCCTTTATATAGACTTCGTACATTGCTAATTGTATTTCTAAGTACATTTGTTGTTATTACAAATGAGATTGTCCTTCTATTACATCTTAATATGTAAGAGGCTGATTGATTTTCATCTATATTCTCTTTATTGAATCGGATTCTTTTTCTAGACAGGGTCTGTGTGTAGTCCAGGCTAATCTTGAACTCACTGTCTAGCCTAGGCTGGCCTTGAACTCATAGCAGTTCTCTTGCTTGAGCCTCCTGAATGCTGGGATTACAAGAATGCAGCTTCATGCTGGTTTTTATGTGGTGCTAGGAAGTCAAACCCAGGGCCTTTTACATGCTAGGCAGGCACTTTAACAACCAAACTATACTTCCACCCCTATTGAATTGTTATATTGTTTATCATTGGTTTTGTAAGGGTCTTGTCATATGTAATGTGAAGACAGATAGTTTTGCTTCCTTTCTATGTTTTGTATCTGCTTTGTCTAATTGCATTAGCCTGTACTTCATGTTTACTTTAGATAGCTCCTGAGCTTCGTTGTATTGCGTGTAGCATCTCCCATTAAGTATTTATTTTTAACTGATAAAACTTTAGCTTTTATGGAATTTATCTTTTTATGAGTAAAGTTGAGTCTTTTCTATATAATACATTTCTGCTTTTTATCTTTATTAATGTCCATTTGCTTTTGTTAGGTTTCCTTTCTTCTTTTCCTTATTAAACATTTTATTATTTTATGTTTGCTTTCTTTTAAAAACAGTATTGTTAGATGTGGTGGTACATGCCTGTAATGCCAGAACTCTGAGAGGCTGAGGCAGGTGGATCACAAGTTTAAGCCCAGACTGGGCATCTTAGCAACTTAGTGAGACCCTGTCTTAATATAAGAAGATAAAAATTAAAATAAAAAGGTTTGGGGTTATAGCTCAGTGCAAAGCCCTGGGTACAATCCCAAATATCTCAATAAATCAACCATCTGATAAAATTCTTTAACATTACATATTTTCCAGGATATGAGTTTAGCCACATTTAATAATTTTTTTTCTGATTTTTGTTCTAAATAGTTTGCTCTTAATTTTTTCCCCTTGATTTTGTGTCGTTTTTTTGTTTAATTTAGTTAGCTAGGAGAGTGGGTTTCAAGGTCTAGTTATTAGGGTTTCTTTTGTTTAACATATTATTTTCAACTTTACAACATTACATTACAACATTCAATTTTGCAACATTCAAGAGCACAGTTTTTATGTTTTTAGAATTTGTTGAGATTTACTTTGAGACCTAATGCGTACTTAGTTTTATTATCTGTTTCATGAATTGCTTTTTTTTTTTGAGGCAAGGTCTGGCTCTGTAGTACAGAGTGGCCCTGAACTCACTATGTAGCCCAGCACGGGCTCAGACTCATGACAATCCTCCTGTTTCAGCCTCCCAAGTGCTGGGATTATAGGTGCACCACCACACCTAGCTGATGAGATGCTGGGGAATTGAACTCAGGGCCTTGTGCTTGCTAGGCAAGTGCTGTAACCGCTGTGGTATTCCTCCAGCCCCTCATGAATTTTTGAAAAGAAATTGTCATGTCCTTGTAAGATTCAAAGATATCTAGATATGTACTAGTATCACATTAATAATTGTTAATATAATTATTATATTTATTTTTACTTTGTATTACATAATTTTATATTATTTTTGTGGTCTTATTTCTACCAACTTTGTGTTCTAAACTTAAAGAGATACGTTAAAATGTTCTATAGCTTCCTTTTTGTATTTCTAATAGTGTTTTTAATTAAGAATTATGATATCTTAACTGATGCATGAAGTTCCATGAGTTTTATTTTGTTTTATGTTAGGACCTTTTTCACTCTAAAATAACCTTCTTGGTGTCACTTAATGTTTTTATTTTGGCCTTGAAGTATTTTTCCCCATGTCTTGGAAGTTGAGCCCTGGGCCTTAACACTGAGCTACATCCTCAGTCCTTTCTTAATTTTTTTTTTTAATTTTTAAGACAGGGTCAGATGCATTTGCATATACTGAGGTCAAACTTGGCAGTCATTCTACAATAGCCTCAGCGTTGTTTTTTACCTTGATGTTGGCATCTATTTTTAAATGGAAGTTCCTACTACATCCTTAATGTTTTATTTTCAACTTTTCTATGCCACTTTGTTCTAGAGTAATCATCTCTATATTCTATATTATTTGAATCTTATTTTATCATCAATCCTGAACATTTTTTTTCATTTAAATTCATTTGTGTTACTCCTTTATAAAATAGATATGGGGAGGTTGTTAACATTAATCTCGTGCGAGACAAGAAAACTGGGAAATCCAAAGGATTCTGTTTCCTCTGCTATGAAGACCAGAGGAGCACAATTCTGGCTGTTGACAATTTTAATGGGATTAAGGTAAGTGTGCTTATTAAAGAAGATTTGAGTGGACTTTTCCTGTGTGTAGGGGTTAAATTTCATTTTCTACCTGGTCCTTACGTGTACAGAGACAATACTAGTGAGCTAAGTGTGTTGTCAGAATTGTAGAGGTATGGAGACACAATAGTTAGTAAGCGATTTCAGGAGATGATTCTTTTAACTCATGGCCCTTCTTGGGCTTGTTCTTTCTCCCCTTCTGTTAGCAAACTGTCTTCCCAGTAGCACAGGTACCATGCCCATCTCCAATCATCCAGGCCTCTCTTGTTCACCTTTCCATTCTCATTCTTCATTCTCATCTCTAGTGCACTGAAGAGAGGAGACTAGTAAATGCTAGTCTTCCATATTGTCCTGTGCCAGCCAGTCTGGGGCTTCATTGTGGCTTTGTGATTTAGGACACAGCCATGCATGTCTGTCATATGACTCCATTGATCTAACACATTGTGCTCTGAAAGTTCTGTAGTTAAATTCTGTTGACAAATTCTATAAAATAAGACATTCTGAAATTTTTAAGGGAGCAAGTCACTGTAGAATGATAGTTTTCAAAAATGTTTCAAAATGAGGAATAAAATAGACGATAGAAGCTTGTCAGGATTCAAGGTAAGAGTAAAAATCTGCTCTTGGACCGGGGGTGAAGTTCAGTGGTTTAAGCACTTGACTAGCATATGGCAGGCCCTGAGTGTGTTACTCTAGCACCACTTAAAAATTAGCCAGATGTAGAGGCACATACCTGTAATACCAATACTTGGGACATAGGCAAGAAGATTACTGTGAGTCCAAGGCCAGCCTGTGCTCCATAGGTAATTCAGGACAAGCCTGGGTTACAGAGATAGACCCTGTCTCAAAAAAAAAAAAAAAAATCTCTTACATTGGAACAGAAAAGACAAACTTTTTAGATTTAAGTGGTTTTGTTTGCCTGTGGAGTAAGTATGTGTCTCTTGAAAATAGAATGTATTTAAACAAGGAGTTAATTTTGCTGTTGTCTACCTGGGGAATTGTTCATTACACAAGAATCAGTGTGAACCGACTGTTGGCATATAGTGGGTACAGAACGGTATGAAGGGTTTAGAAACAAGTAATATTTTTTGGGTGCCTTCCCCAACTATTATCTGTCTTTGTTTCCTCCTAATTACAGTGTTATGGGAGCTAAGCATGAAGGCCACTTTTACAATTCTATATAGATACCAGACTTCCAGTGCATGTTTTGCTGTGAATTAATCTTACAGATTGAGGGTAATTTTTGTTTGTGCCCCTAAGTTCTCATAGTGTTCCCTAATGCTTACACTTTGAGGGAGTCCTTTCAGCCTATTTTTTTTTTAACTTCATGGTACATCCAGAGCATGAAGATATTTGCATGGTTCCACCAGGCTGTCCCAAGTTTAGTGTGTTCAGTTAGCTAAATGTGTGTTCTTGAACTCACCAGGTACCTGCTTTAGTAGTTTCCACAGAAACAGAATTAAAAAGAAGTCACTGGATGTTGTTTAAACCATAGTTCTTCACAGCTTGAGTTCCAGTAGACAGTGTGATATGAAGGTCGTCTTTGTGGAAACATTGCCTGTTTTGCTTAGATCAAAGGAAGAACTATCCGTGTGGATCATGTTTCTAACTATCGGGCCCCTAAGGACTCAGAAGACATGGATGAGGTGACCAGAGAGCTCCATGAGAAAGGTTGTGGGGCTAAAACCCCCCCACCAAGTTCATCTGAAGGCTCTGAAGATGATAAGCCCACAAAAAAGCACAAAAAAGGTAAAAATGTTAGGACTCAAGAAGAGATTTCAGGTAGTTGTAATGTCTTCTCTTCCTGGTATTCATGAGTAGTTGAAAATGAACTCCTTAAGTGTGAAACAGGAGAGTGTGAAATACTTATTTTAATTGGGAAAGGAGAGATGGCAGAGAAGACTGTGGGCAGAATTGTTTCTCCCCAAATTGATAAGTTGAAGACCTGAGTGTGGTATCTCAGAATGTGACTGTATTTGGAGAGCTAAATCAAGGTGGGCATTGCTTTGTGCTGTGACTTGACATAGTAGGTGTGACAGACATCCAACGTGGCTTTATCCAAGCAGGCACTTTCCTTGGTGTGTAGCCAGTCTCAGCTTTGTGTTGTCATCTGCGATATTATGTATGTTCTTTATTTGCTAGCATAGGAACATTTTGGAACTGTAACACCTTGGTTTTAGGTAATGTATTCAGAGAAGAAAAGGAGTTATGTTTTTTTCCTTTTCTTACTGATCATACCCCTTTTCTCCAGACAAAAAAGAAAAAAAGAAAAAAAAGAAAGATAAAGAAAAGAATGACCGAGAGGTACAGGCAGAGCAGCCATCCTCCTCTTCATCACCCAGAAGCAAGATGAGAAAGGAGAAGGATGACCCTGGCTCGAAGAAGAACAGCAGCTGGGACTCAGAGATGATTCGGAAGCCTGAGTACAAAGAAAGGCAGAAACACCACCTAGGCTCCCTTGAAGTCAGGGCTTCCTGCCGGAGTGGAGCAGAGGACCCAGGAAGGGAACCAAAGAGGGAGAAACACAAGCATGAGCACAAGTCCTCCGAGCATAAGTCCTCTGAGCATAAGTCCTCCGAGCATAAGTCCTCCGAGCATAAGTCTTCCGAGCGTAAGTCCTCTGAGCATAAGTCCTCTGAGCATAAGTCCTCCGAGCATAAGTCCTCCGAGCATAAGTCCTCCGAGCATAAGTCCTCTGAGCACAAGTCCTCCGAGCATAAGTCCTCTGAGCACAAGTCCTCCGAGCATAAGTCCTCTGAGCACAAGTCCTCTGGCAGGAAGGAGGCAAGAGAAGATAAGAACAGGGATTGGGACAGTGGGCGAAGTTCAAACACGTATTCTAGCTGGCGCAGTGGGCACTATGAAGGGCGGAGTCGTAGAAGTAGAAGCCGGAGCCGAGATAAGTCTCATAGGCATAAAAAAGTCCGGGAACGGGAGTCTTCCAGTTCCACTGATCGCAGGCATCACTGAAGTCTGTTACAGCTGGCTAGTGGATTTGAAAGTGAACTGTTTTTGAAATGTAATCAAATCTATTTCTATTGTTAATGTTTTTGGTTCGTAAGTATGGTCTTTGAATCCGCAGACCCCAGTTTTAGATGAAATTGCTAGGGCCAGGAAAATACCAGATAATTGTGGAATTCTAGTCTTTGTGTTAAATGTTTCTTTTTAGACTAGTTCTTGTTCGGTAGTCCAGGCTGGTCCTGACCTCACTGTGTAGCCCAAGCTAGCCTCAAACACACAGCAATCCTCTTGTGTCAGCCTCCTGAGTGCTGGGGTTACAGGTGTGTGCCACTATGCTGTGCTAGATGTTCCGTTTTTCATTTGGCAAGTAGAGCTAAAAGTGTGGGTCAGTAGGTCCAGACTGCTTCATGCGGTTGTGATAAGGTCCTTAAAAATAGTTTCTTAATATGTTATAAAATTTGGAATTCATATATGTGTGTAAAATAAAGTTTAAAAAAAGTTCCTTCCCCAACTCCCTTGAAAACAATTTTTAAATGCCTTTTTTTTTGTATTTTATTTGTTTTATTTTGGGCTTCATTTATTTTTGGTTGATTTATCTTCGCAGTTTTTAGCTTATTTATTTTTAGTTAGGTGAGATTCATTAACTAAAAGTAATGATTTTAAATGATTTTGTGGGATTTGTTACATTGATAGTGTTTTGTAGCTACCATCTCTAACTGGTTCCAAAACATTTACATCATCGCAGCCCTGTACCATACCATTAATAATTCCCTATTCCCTCCACCTTGTTTCTGGCAACCACCAATTTGCTTTCTGTTTCTACAGATTTACTATTCTAGTTATTTAAGTGAAATCATACAATAGTAACTTTGTGCCTGGTTTCTTTCATTTAGTATAAAGTTTTCAAAGTTCTGCTACATTGTTGGATGTACCAATATATCACTCCTATTTATGACTGCATACTATCCCATTGTACAGGTATATCACATATTGGTGATAGAGGGACATTTGGGTTGTTTACACCTTTTGGCTAGTTAGCTTTCTTTTTGTGTTCCAGGTGGGTATCAGGGTACCAGGCCTTTTGGGTTTAGTCTGCTTTTCAAGTAGCTGTTCTTGCTGGTCTGGAAATGCTTGCTAGCTCCATTGCTCTCTCTGATCTGCTTAGCAATTCCTTCTTATGACTGTTAGCTTTCCTACCAGTCCATCTCTTATAGGTTGGGTAGAAACTATATTCACAAGACCTTTAATTTCTGTGATAAATTATTAAAACTGAGTTTCTGGCCCCACCAAAGAGAGGATCTGTGCTTTAATAATGAGTTTACTAAAGTTAGATAACCCTGGATTATTAATTTGGATTATAGGTTAGATGTGCAGGAGACTAGTGGGGCTGAAATTCACACACACACACACACACACACACACACTCACACATTGAAGTAGAATGTAACTTCATTGGGAGAACTATAAAGGGGAAGGTGAGGTAAAAAGTAGGAACTCCCCTGCAAGCAGGAGGAGGGGCAAGGGTGCCGAGTATTTAGTAGTTAGTCATCTTTTATAGTTTTTCTATGAATCATGCATATTAATTTTTCTATATAGAGTAGGCCTTTACTGATTGGGGTATATTAGCATAAAACTAGCTCATTGGTTTAAGATCTAATTTGAGGGCCCAAGATAAGACCCCAGGCCCTGGGTTATAATGGTGTATGGTCTCATGACCTACTTGACTTCAGCTTTGTCCTTAGCCATTCCAAGGTGTCTTAAGCTATCAGAGTTCCTTATCTGGGAGGAGTTTCTCAACTAAGGATGAGTGCTTCATTTGGGAGTCTTGAGCCACCCAGTGTAATTACTGTAAACCTGCCAAATGGAATCTGGCTTATTCCCCCCTCTTTTTATTGGGGAGCCTTGCTGCTGCAAGGGGGGAAATGGGTGATGACTGCTCTGGCTACTTTCTGTTGGAAGGGGGTGTTATGTGGGATGGCAGCAGCTTGGTCGTTCCCAAGGGAAATTGTCTGGGTGATCGAGAGGGCCCTCTTAGAACTCACTATGGGATGTCACAAGTGTATCCACAGTCATCTGCTTTGCAGTTCCTTCTCATTACGGGAAGTAATCACCACTTGGAATCCAACAGCTTCAACTCTAGATGTATCACAGTGAGCCTCTACCCTGTATGAGATGCAAAGACAATGACGGTCTATTACAAAAGATACTGGTTATCTAGAAAGTATATCCCTGGTTTTATTCAAACATTATGCAGGAGAGATAGAAACACCTATAAGATTTTTGGTTAAGAGATGAGTGACAGAATCTCCCTCAAATATATGAAGAGCAGACTTATTCATAGCATCTATAGCAATCTGTAGCCAAAAACTTTGTGGAGGCTCATGGGTAGAAGTGCTAGCTTTGGCCTTGTGCACCATGAGTGTGGCATATGAATATGTAGCATCAGGATCTCCTGTGTTGCCCCTTTTCCATTTTATACGTCTATATTCTCCTTCATCTTTAAGAGAGAAGGACTCTTTAAAAATACCAAATTCCGTATTATTTTATTGTGATAGGTTAGTGATGCGTTTCCATGGGCCTTTCATATCTGATGGCCTAAAAACAGTAGTACCTGGTCCTTAGAACCATGTAATGGGCCCTTTTAATGTTTCCAGGCAAGAGTAAACACAAGAAGGAATAGGATTTCCCTATAATAGGACCAATCTGAGGCACTTCTGGGGTACAGCCAGTAAACACTGAGGGAATAAAAGGCAATATGATTAATAAAAACATAAGCAGAGACATTTATCTTACATCTTGAAGAGGAGAAAAAGATCCTCGATTGGCTCACAGGAATAGATGGTTTCCTGGGGTTGATCTGGATTTGAAGCAGCGAGACGTCAGAGTTTGTGGGAGTCTCAGATGAAGGGTGCCAAGACTCGACCCTAGAGTGACGGATCTAGGCATCTTGACCTAAGACAGTAGGAGTTGACAGAAATGCTAAGATCCCTTCCTAATTGTGTCTAGCTTAGGGGAATTTACAGGCCAGGTTTTAACTAAGTCTCCTGTGTGAGCTTACTGCCACTTTGGAGGTGTGTGTGGGGGGAGTCACTGCCATCAGGAGCCTTATGATCTGAGGTTAATACTTAATAGAAGTTCTTCCTACTGTTTGAAAATTTCTTTCCCTCCAAATGGCTGCCTGAACTGGTAAAACTAAGCATATGTAGAGTCTGTATAGATAGTAATCTGCTTTCCCTTACTTAATTCTGATGATATAGTTAAAGCAATTATTTCAGCAAGTTAAGCACTAGTTCTAGGGGAAGTGGGTGAGCCTCAACTACATCTGTTAAAGAGACCACTGCACATACAGCCTGTCTTTCTTCTCTTATCAAGGAGCTGCCATCAGTGAACCGTTCTGTGTCTGGCTCTTGGAGTGGGGCATTCATGCACTATAAGAAATTCATGTGAAAAGACCATTCCATTCACAACTTAGAGGTACAGTAAAATATCTAGTCATGGGTGTCTCTGAGATGCCCTCTATGGTTATCGACGGCATTGATTGTGGGCCTGGACAAGAAATTAGGATGGAGTACTGAACTCTGGTACCGATCATAAAGTTTATCAATTGGCTCCCTACGGTGAAGCTTACCCAGGGCTTGCAGAGGTTGATGGAGGTGCTAAGGGGACCCGCTAACACTGGGCCCCATCAGTTGCCCTCCCAAGAGAATAGTATCCTCTTAGATCTCTGCCTAATAGAATAGTCACACATCCAATGGGAACCTTGGCATTCAGGATAGGGGTAGGTGGAGGCTTGCTTGCTTCAGGACAATTCTTTCTGATATGTTCCCCCCTTTCTACACCCAGAATATCTCAAGCCACATTGCTGAGCTCGTTTCTGTTTTTGGGCTCTTGCTGCAGGAGCTGATTTAATCCTGTCTCATCTTGCAGGGCTATACCAAGCCTTTTTCTTTTTCTTTCTGTCTTGTCTCTTTCCTTTGTTCTGTTCCTCTTAGTCTGTATTGTAAAAGACTGAGGTAGCAGCCCTAATGAGAATATCTAAAGACTGTTGTGGGTTAAAAGTCAGCTTTTGCAGCTTTCTCGTAGTATCAGGTGCTGACTGAGTCAGAAATTTATCCCTTAGGATAATGTGACCCTCTGGCGACTCTGGATCAATTGTAGTATGCTTCCTTAATGCCTCTCTCGGTCTGTCCATGAGAACACGACGGCTTTCATTCATTAGGTCCTTGTTGGATTTCAACTACCTTGGAATAGTTCAGAGATATCTGACTTGACATACAGAGTCTTTCAAGAACAAGGGCCTGAAAATATGCTCCCTTCTCTTCCCATGTATCATGATCCGATTTGGGGATTTGCTGAGGGAGAGCTTCTGGGCCTGGAGGCTGAGAGTGGAGTTTGAATTTTCTCCCATCGGTTCCCAGCTTCCCTATCCAATAAACAGCATATCTCCATATCTCTTGGCTTCTGCAAGCATTCTACCCTTTTCATTAGGGGTTAGGATCTGATCCTATATTCCCATGCCAGTCTAAAAAATTGGCAAGCGCCTTCAAAGGCCTCAGTGTATCTCTCAGGGTCCTCTGAAAATTTACCATTTGCCTCAGGTCCCACAATGTGAACGAAAGGTGGACTAGAGTGGTACCAAATTCTCTGGACATTTCCTGTATTGGCATATATTTGACTTGCCTGGGAAAGGTGGGTAAAAGGGCTTAGGGGACACAGTAGGAGGGGAAAGAACACACTTTGAATAAAATGGAGGGGCTAACTCTAGAAGTCTTCAGCAGCAATGGAAGTCATGGCACGTGTGCCAGGAGCTGTTGGGGTCCGGGCGTTACTGGTTACTGTTGGCCACCAGCGATCAGGAACCAGCGAAGTCTCGGGGAACAGGGTCTAGAGCGGGGTGAGTATGACGGAATCACATCCGGGAGGCTGAATCAGTGTTAATAGCTCGTTTATTGGATGCGAGGGCCAGGCTTATAAACAGTTTAAGGGAGGTGGGTCCACCAGGTAACAGGGCAAGGGTCATACACTGGGGGAATTTGCAGTCTGAAAGTAGCCTAATTTGCATGGCAGGTCTTGTGAAACCTGACAACATGATTTCTGGTAAGGGTCTGGAAGCAGGGGAAAATTAGGAATTTGGGTATGATGGGCTGTGGCCCATCCTAGGTCTGAGATAAGATGGAGTAGCCCCACACCTGCGGGTCTCACCTTAAGCATCAAGATTCTTGGGGTATGAGCCACTGCTACCTACAATCAACCCAGGACTAGTCAGGGTCCCAAAAGGAGCTGTGGCCAATGTTTCAGAACCACGAGGGGTAAGATTATAAGCATGGCAGAGATCTGAATATTCCCTCAAGGCAAAGAAAACTTGGACATATGAGACCTCTAACAACTTTGCCTCACATTTATAAAAAAAAAAAAAAAAAAAAAACGTGCAAAATAGTATTGTAGTTGAGTGAGCCTGCAGGCAGCCAGGTTTCACTGTCAGGCAACTTATACTGGGGTCATGCCCTGGCACAGTAAGAGATGAGTCCCTTCCTCTTCAGGGATTGAGGATTGAATTTTTCCCAGTTAAGGCACATTCTAAAGGTGAATGAGAGATGCAGATTTTTCTTTTACCAAAGTGCCTGGATTCTACCTTTTAAATCTATCTCTTACCAAAAGGCTTTCATGGACAGCCTTGTGAAATTCACCAGCTGTCTGCTGGTTGGTAGTTACCCTAGCTTACCAACACTGAGACCACCAGAGACTGAGGAAGTTTCCCAATTTTCTAGTTCTGACCAAGAAGAGATAGATATAGTAGGACTCACTATCTCTCTTAAACTGAGCTCTGCCCAAAGATGCTCTTGTTTTCACCCAAAAAAGAGGGATAATCCAAAAGTTGACCTGCACTGATGCTTTTCACCGGCATCAGAAACACTCACACCTCAGACAGGACAGTGAAAGAGTGACTTAGTGAGCCAGTGTTCCCAGTCAGGAGTGGATGGGGAATTGGAGTATGTTGCCCCTTGGAAACCTGTCACCCAAGACTTAAGTTTGGCAAATGCCCTTGTGGCTTTTAAGTGGTTGATGGATGCCCAATTTTAAATTTGTAAAAAGAGACTATAAGCAGCTCCAAAGAGGAGTAGACTCAGAGTACATTTTAGCCTACCATGCAATGTCTTCAGAGGTCCCTGAATGATGTTGTCTGGATCCCTGCTTGGGCACCAGAAATAGATGCCAGAGAGCTCAAAACCAAGGTTTGTGTTCTGCCAATACTCAAGAAAAAATACCACAAACAAAGAAACAGTTTGGAAGTAGAAAGTAACTTTATTGGGAGATCTATAAAAGAGAAAATGAGGTAAAAACTAGGAACTCCCCTGCAGACAGGAGGAGGGGCAAGAGTTCCCTGAAATTCCTATAAAGGAGAATGAAGAGGGAGCTGGAGGGGTCTAAAAAAGGTGTCAGACTATGATATATGTTTAAACTTTGGAGAAGAGAGGGAAGGAATGGTGGGTGGGAAGGAAAAGCCTTGTGTTTCAGTTCTAAGAAAGTTCCAGCAAAACCAGTTGTTAGTTATTTTTTATTGCTGTGACTCAATACCCAACATCCACAACTTAGGGAGGAAAGATTTATTGTAGCTTACAGTTTAAGAAGGTCTCAATTCATTCATGGGTGGGCGGCTGGAAAATGGTGGATTCACATGGTGGGGCTACAGCTAGAGCTGGAACCAGAGTTCCTGGGGCAGAGATCCTTACAGCATGGTGGAAGAGAGATACTGGGAGGAAGGACTGAACCAGCAATTCGCCCCTCCATGTCAAGCACATGCCTCTTCAGGTCAAGTCCTAAGTATCCACTCCTCTCCAGCCAGGCCTCACCTCCCAACCCTACATAGTATTCATAGGAACATGAGGCTTTTGGGGGACACTTGAGATCCAAATCACCACACCAGTGCTTAGTCCATGAGTCAAAGTTATCTGTTAGAAGAGTACTGCAAGATCCACGTTGGTATACAAAAGTCCTTGCTGTTGGCCTTCAACTTAGCCAGGGTGGCTTCTCTGCTCATGGGTCCATTTTGTTCAGTCTGGTAGTGATAAAGACTCATGCAGTTTGCTGAGTCATTTTGTGTGGTTGTTTTTAAATATATGATAATAACATTGGATCACACAATTGTGTGGGCTTGGTTAGACAGGCCTGAAACTGGTAGGGCAGAAGCTGATACTAGTCCATAGGCAGAACTTCATCAGGGGAACCTGCTACTCTTAAGGCTCTTAAGGCCTTCGACTAATTAGATGAGGACCACCATGGTTATCAGGGGTAATCTTTACTTAAAATCAACTATGAGTAGATCTTAACCATACCTTCAAAATACTTTCCCAGTGCAACTTGCTGTTTAGTTGAATAACTGTGTGCCATAGCATAAACCAAGTTGTCACAGATTAACCATCACAATTTACCATCTTGTCCCCGGTGTAAGGGCAGTTTGAGAGGTTTCTGCTTGGCTTTCATGTGATATCTTTAAATCCCACAAGCCAAGGAACTCCCACGGGGGTTACTCTGACTACCAGATCAACTCCATTTACATACCTAAGGCTAGAAAGTGTGAACTCTGAACCAGAATTGACTTATTACTCAGCATCCATAGCTTCCACTCTAGTGATGCTGCCAGTGCCTAGATCCTGAGTCTAGCATTCATTGGAATGTCTGGGTATTCCTTAGTGTATATAACCCAAGTAGGTGTTATAGGTCCTTTTGGAAAAGTGCTGAGCAAGTCATCACATACTTGCCACCTGTCCTTCCTGGGGACCAGGCTACTTCCTCTGATTTGAAAATGGACTGAAGCATGGGAGCTGAGAAAGGAATTAGGAGTTTTTTTTGGGGGGGAACTTTGCTTAGTCTCCTTCGTTCTTTTTCAGCCTACAGATATTGAACAACAACCTTTTTGTATTGCTGCTTTGGACACTATTCCACTAACCATCTCCAGACTCCTGTAAACAAAGCCCACTCGGCTACCCTTCAGACCTTGTGGTTCGTTATGGTGCTTTTAAGCCTCCTGGTTTCTGTTACTCTGGGGCTCCCTCATCTCCATGGATGGTTTTGGGCCCACTTCTGTGAGGATCTCCCTTCTCCCTGGCCTGAAAGGGGGGTACCTTAGGGATGTTGGTGCCTCTGTCACTGGTGTGTTCCTTATGACATCTGTGCACAGGTTGTTCTCTGGGCCTTCTGTGGAGCACTGTTTTCTGGTGGTATTTCAGACTCATAATCCATTCGCTTCATCATGTCCACTTCCCTTGGCTTTTTCATTCCTTGTGACATTTGCAGTGACCATTCACGCCTTGCGTTAGTCACCTTCCATTGCTGGGACAAAATACTTGACTCCCACAACTTAGAGGAGAGGTTTATTTTTGCTCATGGTTTCTGAGATTTCCGTATATGGTTGGCTGAAACCAAAGCAGAAGCAGCATGGTGGCCAAAACTGTTCATTTTATGGTGGCTAGTAGCAGAGAGAGTCAAGAGAGCCAGAGAGCCAGAGAGAAGAAGGGGCTGGGGATAGGATATACCCTTTAAAGCCATGTTCGCAGTGATCTACTTCTTCTACCTAGACCTTGTGTCCTACTGGCACAGTCAGATAGGAACTCTCAATGGATTAATCTACTGAGGAGTATGGTGTCTCTATGATACATGATACAGTCACCTTCCAAAAGCCTGCCTCTGAACACACAAACCTTTGGGGGAGCATCAAGGTCCAACCCATAATACCTGTACTTTGTTCAGCATTGACTACTACTTTTACCAAGCCTTTGAGGGCCAACTTTAATAGAGGCTGCTCATGCTTGTAGTCCTTGCCAGAGGGTTCAATCCTGTATCCAGAGAAAGTGTTTCCCAGTCTGAAATCTTGCTTTTCTTGCCCTCTTGATACAACAAACTTGAAATCCAAACCCTGTTCTTTCTTGGCTCCTGCTGGTAAGTGCCAGCTGATTCTAGCAGTCTTCAGTGTATTTATTTGGCCTAGAAATCCCTGGCTAGGTTATGTTGGGATTGAAGTCCACTTATCAGACAATAGCCTGAGGCTGTGATAGCTCCTTTGGGGGTGGGGATGAGAGGGCACTGGTTGTCTTGTGTGGGAAGCAGTTCTGCAGCATCTTCCAATGCAATGGAAATGCCAGCTCCTAGTGGGGAAGACTCAGAGCCCTGTGGCCAGGTGTTCCCATTCCATATTTCAGGATGCCGGGTCTTTTGAACCACAGGAAGCCATGTGGCCCTGACTTAAGCAGAGCAGACCTGCTAGGAAATAAATATTAAGCACTCAATCTCCTTGGAATTCTGCTACTCTGTCATAGCTTTTTATAATCCCATTTATTACCTATGGGGACTAATTATTTTGTTTTGGGTATCTTATTAAGAAAGACCTCCTTCTGACTCACTTCACTGAGCATGATGGTCTCAAGTTGAATCCATTTACCTACAAAAGCCTCCAATCTATCTGTCTTTATAGATGAGTAGTATTCCATTGTGTATAAATAAAATTTATGTATCCATTGGTCTGTTGATGGGTATTTTGATATCTTTCACATTTTAGCTATTGTTAGTTGTCACAATTGTTTCATAGAACTAATTGAGGGGAATAAAGGGAATTGGAGGGGAGGGGGAAGGAGGGAGGGTAAAAAGGGAGAGGGGAAGGATTTGTAATTTTGCCACCATACTTAGACACACAAAATAAGATCAGTGTAAACATTATGTATTACATCTATATATATCAATAAAATGGAAAAAAGAAATACATCAGAAAAAAAGAGAAAGTCCTTGCCTACACATTAGAGTATTGCCTAATTTGTCTTCCAGAAGGTCCAGTGCTTTAGTTTTAGTATATAGGTCTTTGATCCACTTTGATTTGATTTTGGTGCATTGTGACAGTTATATGTCTAGATTCATTCTTCTGCATATAGATGTCCAATTTTTCCATCACCGTTTGTTAAAGAAGCTGTTCTTTTTCCAGTGTATGTTTTTGGCTCATTTATCAAAGACCACATAGCTGAGGGGACATGAGTTTGTCTCTGCACACTCAGTTTTGTTCCACTGGTCAACCTATTTTTATACCAGTATGATGTAGCGACACCCCTCCTGGGAATATTTCCAAAAGAGGTCAAAACAAGTCATAACAGAGGTACGTGTATACCCATGTTCATAGCAGCACAGCTAACAATAGCTAAAATATGGAAATCACCAAAATACCCATCAACAGATCAATGGATACACAAACTGTGGTATTTGTACACAATGGAATACTATGCATCAATAAAGTCCAACAGCGTGGAGGCTTTTACAGGCAAATGGAAGAAACTAGAGAACATCATGCTTCGTGAAGTGAGTCAGAAGCAGAAGGTGAAATATCGAGTGGTCTCTCTGATATGAGAGACCCAGATCTCAACTATCTCATGGAATTTAAAGTGAAAAACAAAGTGAACCAGGGGAGTTGGGTGGGGAGGTATGGAGGGGTGGGTAGGGGGAGGGACAAAATGAGAGTGGGAAAGTCCTTGTCACCTTGACAAGATACATATGTGCACAAAATGCTCAACTTCATTGTAAACCTTAAGTTTTACACTTATACATATCAATAAAATGGGAAAAATAACAACCCCCCCAAAGCAACAGTTATAAAAACTACATCTGTTATAGCTTTTTAGCTCAGCTATAGGGGCGCCTCGTTGTAGGAGTGAAGGGCTTCTTTGTAAGCACAGAACAGTCGTTAGGTGCTTATCAACTGTCATACATTTCTCTGTAACCTGCTCTGGGTCATCAGTAGCACTTCACACTGCTAAATTAGCCAGTCTTTACTGCTCTTTGTAAGCCTCATCTGGAGTCCTTGCCAATTGCTATTCAGCACCACCAAGGGCCCCCCCCCACCCCCCCCACCCCAGTTTACCAGAAGTCCTTAGCAGCTGGATGGCCACCCTGTGCCTGAGGCTACTGATGTTCCACATCTTGCAACAGTGTCCAGGCCCCATCTTACACCATGGCTATTTTTCTAGATGACCCACCACTGAAGTTGTTTGTGTTAGCTGGCTCCTCTGAGAAGCAGATATGAACATGAGATTAGATATAAAAGTGACAGATGAGTGAAAAAGCCCATGGTAGAAACAGAGGGGGAGCCAAGTAGAGCCTAGATACAAGTCTAGACCTTGAGGAGGAGAGAGGGAAGGCAGAAGGGTGTGTGGGAGAAGTCTTGAATTGTGCGATGCAGCCCTAAGATCGTTTCAAAAAAGCAATACAGTCTCTGGGAAAGGCAATGCACCCGGGCCCTGAGTGCCTCTTCATGTTCTTTACCTTAAACTGTAAGTAAGGCTTAACTAGCCTCTAATACTGAGCTATTGCTGCAGAGTCACATTGGCACCTAAGTAGGGCAAGGTGACCACAGTGTGACTTGTAACTGTCCACTTCTCAGTCGAGGCACCTGTTTGCTCATTACCCTAAAAATGCCAAGCCCTTGACCTCATTCTTCAGCTGTGGTGCAGCTCCCCACATGCATAGCATTCATTCATGCCTGTTGCATTGCCCTGTGAGACTTGGGGGACAAGGGAGCTTGGGGAACTATGTGAATGCTCATGTTTTTCCTCTATGCTAAAATAAAATGACTTGTTCTAACCCGAGAGGTCTGTTTGCTTTCTATACTTGGGAAGTAAATGGTTTACTCTGCATCCTCTGTGAGGTTTGGGCTCTTCATTGACAGCATCCCTAGTCCAAAGTTGCCTCTTAGGGAGGTCCCACGTCTTGTAAGAAATGCCTGCCTTATGGCTCTGCTACACTGAGAGACGCTTGTGGGAATTTTGTGTTTGGTGAAGCTGTAGTGATAACGAGTTTCAGCCATGTAGGATTTCAGCTTCCGCTCATCAGGATTGAGCTGTGGGGCTGGCAGTTACACTCCCTGCTGTTAGAAATTGAGAAGCATGTCTTAGTTACTTTTTCCTTGCTGTGTCTCAATATCTGACATCCACAACATTAGGAGATGAAAGGATTATTTTAGCTCACAGTTTAGGAAGATCACAGTCCGTTCAGGGGTGGCCAGCAGCAGTGGAGGTACATGGCAGAGGCAGAGATGGAGGCAGCGCCTCACATTATTACAAACAGGAAGCCAAGTCTCATCAAGTCCAATCTCATGTATTCCAAGAAGAAGTTAACAGCATATACATACTTCCAGGTCCCATTCAAGTAATCAGCCCCTCCTGGATCCAGGTGTGGAAGGTGTGATACGCCTCCATCACATGCCTGTAATGTAATCCATATATCTGCAGTCCACCCCTCCAGACCAGACCTCAGTCTCCTAACAGCACATGGTTCCATAGACAATCCATAACATCCAAATACATGAGACTTCTGGGGGAATTCCAGATCCAAACCACAATATTCCACTCCCGGTCCCCAAAAGACTCTTGTCCATCTCTTTATGCAAAATGTATTTAGTCCTTCTCTAAGAGTTGCCAGTCTTAAGAGTTCTAGCACCACTAAAAAAGTCCAAGTTAGAGACTCGTTTGAGGGGCAAGGCAAACTCTTAGCTGTGAGCTCCTGTGAAAATCAAAGCTCCTTGAACCATACTTAAATTTCAAATGCAATCACCAAGTTATTAATCATGCTGAACAGAGTACAACTACACTGTGTGCAAATGGAAACACAACAAATTCTTCCCCAAAATAGACAACAGAGTTCCTCTTAAAGGTTAAAGACCTCCAACAAACAATGACACAGGATAACCATTTCCATTAGAAAATGGAGGACTAGGAGGATAGAAAGTAATCAGACCAAAATAAGATAAGTCACCAGGGTTGAATCCTATAGCTCCATGTCCACTAACAAGGTAAATTGTGGTGGGGTATGAACTCCAAAGGGCTTGGGTAGTCCCACCACTATGGCATTGCTGCTGGCTGCAACCTCCATCTTCTCTCCTTTGGCTGCATCCACTCACAGCCTGCAGTATTTCTCTACTGACAATCCATGCTCCTGGCTTCTCCAAATCTTTGGGCTCACTAGTTCAACTTAGGCTTCTCCTTCACAACTTCACACATTGTCCTCCCAGAGGCATATTGCCTGGCCTTCCTCCAAAATCTGGGTGGAAGCCGCCATGAACCCATGATTCTTGCACTCTGCAAGCTTGTAAAGCCAGGACCACATGGATGTCACCAAGATCTACCACTGCATTGAGCAGTAATCTTGCTCCCTTGAGTCATGGTGGCAGCAGCTTCTGGGTGCCTGGGTGGTCTAACTCTAGGGAGCTGAAATCTGGCAAATGCTTCCCTATTTGGCCCTATAAGGATCCCTGGGGTACTCTTCACAGAACAAGATCTTTTGCCTTGGCACCCTTTAATTGGTAAAGGGTGGGATCTTGCTTATTCCTGAGTCACTGTGAAGGCCTCTTTTTTACAGTCCTGATTCCAAATTCTTGGCTTCTGTTTACTGTTAGTCTCTTGAACAGCCACCTGCTTTTCTACTCCAGACTGTGAGCTTTTTACAACTGTTCTCTCTGCCACTGTCTCCTGTCTTTCACTATAAAGCTGGCTAAAAGCCACAAACAGTAGCCATGTAACAGTTTTAACATCAGTCTGTCTTGAGATCTCCTTCACCAGAGTAAGCAGTCCACCACCCTTAATTTCAGTTTCAGGAAAAGTCTCTGGACAAGGGCAAAATGCCGACAAACTTTTTGCCAAATCATAGCACACATGGGTTTTAGGCCACTTGCCAATACAGTCCTCCTTCCCATCTGAAACTTCTTGAGCCTGGCCTTTCCAATCCACACTTCTATCATCATTCTGGTCCTCTGAGCTCTGACCAGAATCTTCCATCAAGCATGGCTCAAAGCACTCCAAGGCTTCTCCAGCCAACATCCTCAAACCTTTCCAAACTCTACCCTCAAATCAGTTCCAAAAGCTTCCAAACCACATGGTCAGGTAAAGTCACAGCAACAGCCCCACTTCTCTGGTACCAATTTCTGTCTTAGTTACTTTTTTATTGCTGTGACTCAATACCCGACATCCACAAAATTGGGGGAGGAAAGGTAACCCACAGTTTCAGAAGGTCACAGTCCACTCAGGTGCAGCCTGCTGCAGTGGAAGTACATGGCAGAGGCAGACGTGGAGGCAGTTCCTCACATTATTACCAACAGGAAGCCAAGTCTCGTCAAGTCTAATCTCATCTAGTCCAATAGGAAGTTGGCATATATATGGTCATATATATATATATATATATGGTCATATATATATATATATATATATATATATATATATATATACACATACATATTGGCTCATATATATATATACACACTTCCAGGTCCCATCCCACATCCCAGTGATCAGCCCCACCTGGATCCAGGTGTGAAAGGTGTGATAAGACTCCACCACATGTGTGTAATCCAATCTACATGCCTGCAATCTATCCTTCCAGACCAGGCCCCAATCTCCCAACAGTACATGGTTCCATAGATAATCCATAACGTCCAAACACATGAGACTTTGGGGGGAATTCCAGATCCAAACCACAATAAAGCATGAGATACCTTGCACAAGATCCAGCCTGAAATAATCCACTGGTCATTGGCTTAAGTTAATATTTGAGAATATTTAGTTAATATATGGTTCCTTGTTGCCCTCATAGGTTCACAGAGGATAGCTGGTTCATTGGTGGACAATTTCCAATGATCTCCAAGCTAAACAGCCACAATGAATGAAATGTTCACAAAGAATACTTTTTAGTTCTTAGCATATCTATTTTATTATTGTTGCCTAATGAATGCCTGACTCTGTTCTGTCTATTTTTGTTTTTCTTCCTAATCTATTGGGGCAGGTACCTAGTAAGTACCTGCCTTGACAATTTATGGACTCATTGACTCGTAAATTAGAAATAATCCTTAACTGGTACATGCCATCCTTTCTGTAAACATTTTTTTGAAGCTCTCTGAAAAGAACAACCTGATAATCATCTAAATGATTATCTAGTGAAGTGTAAGGTCCTCCATACTGTGCTGTTATGACCAAAGATTCAAGCCAGGCGTTTCCTGGTGTCTTTTATTTTATCTGAAAGTGTAAACTTAGAAAACGTAATTGGGGGCGTGAATGTTTGCACTAGGAAGGATTTAATCTAGACTTCGTCCCTTACTAAACAAGTGGCTCCTGATTTTTGCAAGAGTTACTGGAAACTGCATTGTAAAATGATGATGAAAGTAGGTACTTTTCCCTTCAGAAGGAAGTAACAATTACCTTTGTGCTAAGCATCGGATGTTCAATAAATTAAACATGACCAATAGCATGTCATCCAAGATACATCAGTTCCCTAAGTGAATCATTAAAATACTGAAATTATGTACCAGGTCCTATAAAAGGAACAAAACCATATGACATATGTTAATTACATTACTACTTGTCACACATATATAAAGCTGTGTATTTAACCTCAATTCATTTTACTCTCTATAGTAGTTATCAATAAAACTATGGTACTTTTTGCTAGCTTAGAATTTATTAGAGGTACTTTGAGGACGATTGAAGGGGATCTACCCTCTTTGGAGAAGCTGTTTGAAGGAGTCTAAGTGAATACTCCCTTTTATCTCATGCCGTGGGAGCAGCTAAGGCATTTGATATCATCCCTTTCACATTGGGTTAGGTTAGAATTTGCTTAAGAAGTGATGTTGGTGATAGTTATGATGATGCCTCTTTAAAGGGAAGGCATTGATTAACAAGTAACTAGCAACAACAGCAAAAAAAAAATCACTTCCTTTTTATTAAAAATCCTCCACAAGTTCTTTGGAATTACAGAATATACTGTACTACATGATTGTTAAATGATCAAGTATCCTGTGTGATTATCAGAGTGCACAACTTACTTTGTGTACCGTTTGCATTTACCTGTGTGTTTTCATGCGTTTGTATTGCCACTCTCCGTGCCCTGCTAACTAGCGTTCTTTCCTTCTTACACACCATAACAGTTCCCACTTGGGTTCTGTTAATTTTCATTGTAATAACAGTACTGTAATGAAGATTTTTATACAGTCCTTTAAAATGTTTTTGTTTTTTTCCTTTTGTGGTTTCTCTGAACCGTATTTTCCGGAGTGGAGTGACTAGCTTGTCTTATTGTCAGATTGCTTTGCAGAGTGATAGAATTTGTAGAACTATTAGCGTTTTAGAGCTCAAATGCTAATCGTTTTGTTCTTTTTTTTTTTATTCCTGAAAGGTAGAATTTGATACCTTCAAGTCATTCTTGTTTTTATTGCAGATGAGGTCAGCTATGCATTGTTATTTGTGGTGTTTCAGTCTTATCCTTTCTACTTAAGTGGTTCCAAGGACTGTAGATACTAACTCGTACTTTTTGTGTGCTGTGGATCAAACCCAGGCCCTTATTGTGCTAAGTGCCCTACAGCTGAATTGTAATACATCTCCAGTGGCTAGCTCACACATTTTACATATATTTTGGCCAGCAAGCTTTGAATGGGTATGGTAAACACGTTTCCTCCTTATTCTGGTACTTACCTTTCAATATTCATTTATTATATAAAAAGCCCTGTGTAAAGGTAGGCTGGTGGGCTGTTTATTCAAAGCTATAATTTTGAGCATAGAAACAACATCCAAGCAATGCCAGCAGGAAATGGTGGCTGTCAAGGGACACACTATTTCCTATCCTACCCGATTTCTCCTTCTTCCCTGATTTCTGCTTTTTTGAAGGAGGGACACAGAATATATCTTTAAAATATGTTAATGTTATTGTTAATGTTATTCCAGACTGTTTTGGGAATGCTATTTGACCTGTAAGTTATAGAGATTGCTCCTGGCAAACGGGAGTAGCTGGGGGAAGGGAGGGTGAGGAGAGGGGCTTTTCACTGATCTTTCGTACTTTGAGGTTTTGTACTGGGGTTATGTTACTAATGAGAGTGAATTAAAGTCACATGTAAGGTCAGTGTTTGTCATTACTGTGGGCCTTTAAGCTTTATACTTTATGTGGCTGTAGGTGATGACACCTGGCCACAGGGCTCTGAGTACTTGAGGCCAGGCAGGAAGGTGCGAGCAGGTAGAGGCAGCCAACTTTGGGTGTAGGTAAACTTGACCAGAAGAACTGCCTGCCATTCTATTTACTAAAGCTCAGCTCACCTAATATTTACAGGCTGCAAGTATAAAGAAAATTTTCTTGTCTGAAAGAATTTGACTCTAGGGAGTTTTGGATAAGGCTGGTCCGGAACTTCCTCTTAATGCTGCCGCCACCACTGCCTTCCTCATCCTACTCCTCCCCTCTTCTTCCTTTTTTTGGGGTACTGGGGGGTCAAGCCCAGTGCTTTCACACTGACAACCCAAGGCTCCTATGCCTGCTTGATTTTGAGATAGGGTTTCACTAAGTCTCCAAGTTGGGCTCATGATGCAGAACATTCACAGGAAAGGAGCCTCTAGGAAAGCAGTCTGGGCAAGCAGCTCCGCACTTAACTGGGTCTGCAATTTTTAAACTGTTACAGCTGGCCAAGGCTTCTTCCCCAGCTTCTGAAACAGTGAGATTAGACCAAGGACAGAGAATAATACCATAGTGTGATCCGTAGAGCTTGTTTTATGTAAAAGAAGTTACTCTGCTATCCTGTTACATAGACCTGTACTTCCTGCCCGCTTGTGAGCCTCTGCACAAAAAAAAAAAGTCCAGAAGTAGCTTGCCCCTGAGCCTGGTGGCCCCACCATTTTGGAGTAATCCAGGCACTGGCCAGTGTGTAATAAATCTTCCTCTCACCTCTGACCTATCAGCTCTGAGTCCTGATTTCACTGAGTTTAGCAGGATTTCTGTAACAATGACCTAGCTTCTTGGGTAAAGAAGAATATGTTTCCTTCTCAGGATGGAAGGGCTTGTTTACTCATTACTCTAAATGGTCCAAGCCCTTGCCCTCATTCCTCAGCTGTGATGCAGCTCCCCACATGTATAGCACTCATTCTAGCTTGTTGCATTGCCCGGTGAAACCTGGGGGCAGGGGATCTGGGGGAACTATGTGAATGCTCATGTTATTCTCTGTTCAAGTGACTTGTTCTAACCCACAAGGTTTGTCTGTTCTCTATACTTGGGAATTAAATGGTTTACTCTACATCCTCTGTGAGGTTTGGGCTCTAAATTGACAGCATCCCTGGTCCTACCTCCAAAGGGAGGCACTTGTCTTGAGGCCTCCTAGTGGGCACAGGTTCTGATTTGCTTTTTGTGATTAGTTGACTTAGGTGTTCTAGATGGGGTCTGATCTTTTTCCATTACTTGAGTTTTGGAAAATATGGGGGACAGGTATGATTGAAAAGCATAGGCTTAACCCTACCCACACGCATCATTCATGTCTCTTAAATGGGCCTGGATGCTTCGAAGCTACCCTGAGGAGTCACAGCTGTACGTTGTCTTAGATGTTTGGAGATAGACTTTGGAAACGAACTTTAGGAAGCCCCTCAACTTAACTGAATTGGCCTATGCCTATGAGGCCACATTCTGACTAGACCAGATCTGTACTACAAGAGAGCCACTAACCGCAGGTGACTACTTAAATCATAGTAAGCATGAATAATCCAGTTGCCTAAGCACACTAGTGACTCAGTGGCCACATGTGACTTGTAACTGTGAACTGGACCATGCACATGCAGACCAACACCATCACCAACAGAACATTTGATTGGACAGCACCAAACTGGACGATGTAGGTGTGGTAGTATCCCATCTAGCCTTGGGATCCATAGTACAAGCTTTTTTGGCATTTTCCACATCCACCTAAACCTCTCACCTATCTTTTGAGGTCTAGCCCATTCTAGTTCTTCCAGGAAACTTTTCCTGACCCCTCCAGCTTGCGGTAATAATTAAGTCATCTGGGGATCACCTAAAACCCCTCAAATCCTTTGAGACACACTGCTTTATTGATATCCCACTTTTGACTGTCAGTCTTGTCTCCCAGCAAGGCCACGGGGCCATCAGTAGCAAAGCTTAAATCCCTCAGTGGCGGGGAGTCGCATCTGGATGTGAGGCCCAGCTCTGCTCACGCTAGAAGGCTTAGCCAAAGCGTTGACCAAACTCCCCTTATCTTCAGCTCTCAAAAGA
>PVKB01002661.1:0-260734 GCA_004027205.1 Ctenodactylus gundi | reverse complement strand
AGGAATTTTTGCTACGTAACTACTGTTGTAGTTAGTTTTCATCACCTTGACTTGATATCCGACATGCCCAACTTTAGGGAGGAAAGATTTATTTTATCTCACCGTTTTTGGGACTTACAGTCCATTCACAGGTGGGTGACTGGGAAACGGTGAGGTTACAGGGTGGGCCCCAGCTAGAGCCAGAGCTGGAGCCTGTGCTCTGGAGACTGAGAGCTCGCAACAGGACAGAACAAAGACGAGTTTTGGAGGAAGGGTGGGCTGCCACACGACCCTGCAGGTCAAGTCCCAAGCATCCACCCCTCCCAGATAGTCTCCGCCTCCAACACTACACAGTATCTATAGGTATGTGAGGTTTTGGGGACACTCTAGACCAATGCTATGACAACTACTTTGAAAATTACAAAAAATTACTTTTTTATTGTTATTAAAGGGAAACATTAACACTGGAGCCTAAGCATATATTAAAAGTAATTAAGAAGGCTGACTGCTGTTTCTGAAATTGTAACATCACTGATGAAGCTATGTACACTGTATTCTGGATAGCTCTCTGTACTGTGTGTGAGCAGAGATAAGCTTTGTAAATTCACACCTGAATCACTTTATATATAGTGCGACTTGCTTGTGTGTGTGTTTTTGAGACAGTGTTTTGTCCTGGTCCTTATTTCATTCTGCAGCCCAGGCTGGTCTCGAGTTCATTGCAGTCCTCCTGCCTCAGCCATCCCGGTGCTGTTATTGCAGATTTGTCCCACCATGCTCAGCTTATATGGTGACGGGAATCGAACCCAGGGCTTTGAGCTTCCAGGCAAGTGTTTTAAGCTGTGGAGGTACGGTCTCAGCTCTGTAGTGGGGTTTTCACTGGAGTCAGTTACTCACTTGAAGTTGCATAGAGTGGTATCATTTAGAGCTTTGGTCCTTATATTACCCATTTGACAAATAAGTCAATAATAATAATGGGATTTTCAGTAGAAATCGAATTAGAGCACACTAAGGGCTTGGAATGGCCAAAGGTCTTGTGTAATCAACTTTCATGTTGCCTAAGACAGTACCTGACACCCACAAAGGAAAGGTTTAATTTAGTTCACAATTTGGGGTGGATTTCAAACACCGTCAGCTGGCTCTAAAGCTGACATGTTGTGAAGTCCTGGCAGAGCCACGCTCCTGAAGTTCACAGCTGGGAGTTGAGCAGGGGAGAAGGGGACAAGTGAGGGACCAAGCCACAGCTCCGTGACCCACCCGTACTCACTGTGGAACATGCTCTACTGCTTTAACGGCATTTTTAATTCAATGAAACTGACATTATCAGAATTAACACTCACAGCTTTGATTATTTCTGTTGATCCCTGCAGTGAATACCATACAGATGAGGTACATACTGTGTGCTTAGATTTGGAGACCAAGCCTTTCCAGTTTTGTTTTGTTTGGTGTTTTTGTGTGTGTGTGTGTGTGTGTGTGTGTGTGTTTGCTTTTTGCTTTTTTTTTTTTGCTTTTCATGAACTTACAGAATGGTGAAGTCATAGAAATATAAAAGAATGATTCATGTATAGGAGAATAAACAAAAAGAATTGCACTTTGCATTTAAGAGGTCACTGAAAACCAAAGTAAACACAGATTTGCTGTTTAATAATGTAACAGTATATATAAAAAGTTGGGAACTTGGAAATGATAGCAAGTCTACAAAATTTTTTCTAGCAAAGGGATAAGGTGTTGTAGATAGCAGTGAACACATCTAGAAGGTTTTGTTTGGGGTAGGACTCTGCAGAAGGATTTTAGACTGTGAGGAGACAGTGGAGAGCGATCGGAAGGAGAGGTTGTTGGAGGAAGAGATTCATAAAGGAGGCAGGAAGGACTTAGGGCACAGAAGAATGGAGTACATGTGTGGGGGAGGGACCTGTCCTCCAGAAAGGGGGAAAGGAGGACATGTACTCCAGTGCACAACAGGTTGTATGAGTTTATTAAAACATTTTGCCCTCT
Organism: Ctenodactylus gundi; assembly: GCA_004027205.1. Classification (NCBI taxonomy): domain Eukaryota; kingdom Metazoa; phylum Chordata; class Mammalia; order Rodentia; family Ctenodactylidae; genus Ctenodactylus; species Ctenodactylus gundi. The sequence goes on along the minus strand of PVKB01002661.1, from coordinate 258,763 downwards.
GGGAAAAGATGGCATATTATCATATGGTATGGTTTTTGGGGTGATACTCATTTCTTTGGTTGTCTAGTTTGGGGATGCAAAGATGGATACAGTTTTCTTCTGAGACTTAGCTTATATGATTCATATAGCAAATTTGTGTTTTTGCTGAATGTTACTGTAGAGTTTAGTAGTGTCACCATATGTGTGGTGAGTCAGAAACTGAATTTATAGCAGTGAATGCATAAAATAGATTAAATGAGATTTCTCATACTTATTGAAGTAAGTTATTCATTCAGATAAAGAATGTATCAATCATAGCTTTCTGAGGACATGAGGTAAGGGGTAGGGGAAATTTTAGGTTACTGTACAAGCAGAGTGGTCATCTTTATATATGATGAAGCTTCATGTCTTAGAGGAAGTACTTTTAAGTTGAATGCTAATTTTAACAGTGAAGTTAATTTTATTATTCTGGGATGTTTTAGATTTATATCTGATGTAGCAGAAAACTTTCTCAACAGTAATACCTAAAAGCATGATTAGGTTGGATTAGGGCAGTGAACATATTGCTACTCTCGGTAGCGCTCCCAGCTTTTGATTTCATTAAAATAATGAAAGCTTTTCATTACCTGCCTCATTATTTATAGTGTAGTTCTCTCATAGGCTTAATCCCTTTTCGGTGAAGGGAGTTAAATTTTTCTTTCTGAAAGAAGAAAAAGAATTGCCTCTCTAGTTAACCTGATGCCTCTTTCTTTAGGGCATTTTGAGTCATCTTAGTGAAAACCAAACCAGGGGCTGGAAGAATGGCACAGCCCTTAAAGTTCAACTCCTCAGCACTAGGTAAAGGTGGGCATGGTGGCACATGGCTATAATCCGAGCACTTGGGAGGAGGAGGAAGGAGGATTGCCTGAGTCCAAGGCAAGCGTGGGCTCCATAGTGAATTCAGGACCAGCCCAGGCTACAGTGCAAGACCTTGTCTCAAAAAACAATGGCACCGAAGTGTATGGAGCAAAGGCCCATCGGTGGCAAAGGGAATCCTGAATTCTTTGCTTTTCTCTAATTCATTGTCTTGAGCAAGAAGTCGCCCTGAATCTATCTTTATGTAAAAACTAAGGGCTTCAATTTAGATCTCCATGGTTCTTCTTGTTCCAGGTTTTAACCATTCAGTCAAAATACAAGAGACCCACGTTTTTAAGTCACACCTTGGATGTTCTTCTTACCTCTCTGACCTCACATCCTCCTCCATGCCCTATTCTCTAATAGTTTTTATAGAAACACTTCTCAAAGCAACTGTTTATATTTCTTGTTCCAGCTTCCTGTCCTCACGTTTTTAAAACACCACACAACTCTGCTACCCCACGCACAGTAATACATAGCGAAACCCGGTTCTTGCTCGTTATTTTGCAGCTCAACTCTGCCTTGGCACCCATGCTGGGTTGTGATGATTCCTTACTCCTTACCTGAGACCATTGCAGTTGGTGGGTGCTGCAAGAACCATGCCCCAGCCTCATTCTGATGGCATTGTTTTGGCAGACACATCGCCATCTTTCTTACTAATAAATAGAGTCCATCCCAGGAAATTGTTTTGAGAGCTAGCACGGGAATTGTGCTGTTCATTCCGACATCGCTCGGCCATTTGAGATGACCTGCATGCCATGCTTGTTGGATAGCAGGCCTCGGTGCCTGTCTTTCTTCGTCTTCCTTCCATTCTTCTTCTACTTGATAATCTTTGTCTGTAAATCAAAACGTGGAAGTAGAACCACAGAGCCGTCCTGATTCACATTACTTTCAAAATGTAGCAAAGGCATATTCTTCATTGGGTTATTTTCCAGCTTTTCTCTCTTGTCTCTCACATTAAATAAACGCTGTACCTTCAACTCACGACAGGAATCCTCTGAGGTATGGCCTTTTTCCAGCAATAAATCATCGGAGCTGCTGCTGCACCTGAAGGCCAGCCTTTTGTAGGCTTGGGGAATTAAGAGAGCAGGATACCTCCCTTCCCTGAGGGTTTGCTCAGACAAAGTTTGTTTAAAATGAAAAATGTGCCATGCAGTGCCAGCTTTAACCTAATCAGCAAACATATGGATTCAGATTGCAATGAAATGGTAAAATAAATATGCTGGATGCTTCTGCCACCAACACAAAGAAGTGAGGGCCATTTTGATTCTTCTTGAGCAGATTGTTCTCTGCCAGTCTCTCTTAAGCCTATGTGCAGATGACCAAGAAAATGGCCTTCAGTGGCCACATGAAGCTGTCTGTAAGACCCTTTGTCAGTTTGCTTCAGTAATGATTACAGGAACACACACTGAATTAAGAAGAGCTTGAAAGAGTGTTCAGAGTTTTAAGTTGCTTTTTTTTCCTCATTGCCCTTCTTCCCCACCTCTTCCTCCTCCTCTCAGAGTTCCTAGTTCTGCCTTGCTAATTCTAGGCTAATTGCATGGCTGTTGCTCCTCTGACAGGTATAGAAGCCCTGCTACTTAGGTTCTTCGGGCATTTTGCCTCTTTTCTATTCTGCCTTCTATTCTAGTCTTCCACACTCTTGCCATTCTTGTAAGCCTATCTTGTGTCTTCCCCAGAACTCACCAGAAGGTGCCATTCCCCATTTTATTGATATGTATAAGTGCAAAATTTAAGGTTTACAATGAAATTGAGCATTTTGTGCACATACGTATCTTGTCGAGGCGACAAGGATTTTTCCCACTCTCCTTTTGTCCCTCCCCTCACCCACCCTTTCTGCCCTCCCCACCCTACCCCCCTGGTTCACTTTGTTTTTCGCTTTAAGTTCCATGAGATAGTTGTGATCTGGGTCTCTTATATCAGAGAGACCATTCGATGTTTCACCTTCTGCTGCTGACTCACTTCACTAAGCATGATGTTCTCAAGTTTCTTCCATTTGCCTGTAAAAGCCTCCATGCTGTTGGACTTTATAGATGCATAGTGTTCCATTGTGTATAAATGCCACAGTTTTTGTATCCACTGGTCTGTTGATGGGTATTTTGGTGTCTTCCATATTTTGGCTGTTGTTAGTTGTGCTGCTGTGAACATGGGTATACATATATCTCTGTTATGTGTTGTTTTGGCCTCTTTTGGAAATATTTCCAGGAGGGGTGTTGCTGGATCGAAGGGGATATTTATTTCCATTCTTTTGAGAGATCTCCATATTGCTTTCCAAAGTGGTTTTATGAATTTACATTCCCACCAGCAGCGCAGGAGGGTTCCTTTTCCCCCAGAGCCTCACCAGCACTGATTAATTATTTGACTTGTTGATATAGGCCATTCTCTCTGGAATGAGATGGTATCTTAGCGTTCTTAAGTCCTTCCTGCCTCACCCTGCCTCATGCCGATGTGCTACTCAACTGAGAAAGTCATTTTCATTTACTGTCTTTTTCTTCAATCCTGGAGGAAAGGTTTTGCCTCTTGTTAACAAGGATGCACTTGGTAGGGGGATAAAAAGTTTTTTCATTTTATTTTATCTTTGTTCTTTTTCTACACCACAGGTCTTCTTCGTAAACCCTTTACATTAGCTTGTGCATGTACCTGCTTGATGTTTTGAGTTGAGTCCATGTGCCTTTTTCTTCTTTTTGGTCTATTTCTACTTTTTCAGCTCTGAGTCTTTGATACTCAGATGTTCTGAGTTGCTGGACATCTCTGGAAATTTTGGTTTTGAGAAATGTCAACGTGGGACATAATAGAAGCAGTTTTGTTGCCTGTGTTCTTTGAAGGAGCTTCGTGTTTTTTCTCTTCACACTTTTCTACTGGCGCGGTCCTTTATGGCCCTGTGCACAGTGGTCATTTTTCAGCTGTGTTTTACTTTCTGCAGTTATCTGTGATCTGCTTCATTTCAAAAAATATTGAGTGGACATCTTTTGTCATCAGCAGTTCATAAGTTTCCAATTCTATATACCATTTTGAGTAGCATGATAAAATCTCTTCCACAGAATGTGAATCATCCCTTTTTCCAGCAAGGTCCTACTCTGTCTCTACCCACCGGTTATATACTTGGTAGTCCTGTTAGTTTACCCAACCTACTGTCAAGATATTATAGTGCTTCTGTTCAAATAGCCCTTATTTGACTTAATAATAGTTCCAAAATGCAAAGGTAACAATACTGGCAATTTTGTTATAGTGTGTTGTTATCATTATTTTATTGCTTGTTGTTAATCTCTTAACTGTGTCCAATTTATAAGCTGACTTTATCATGATATGTATAAGAAAAAAAACAGTATATGTAAGCTTTAGTGCTATATGCGGTTTCAGGCATTTGTTGGCAATCTTGAAACATACCCTAACTAAGAGGGGGTTGCTAAATTTTCCTTATTAGAGCAAATGACATGCTATTGTGTAAAATCTTGTCTCCTATATACCTCTCCCAGATATTTAAATGCCTCGAAGCCGTGAAACCTATCTTACTTATTATTGTGTTTCCCAAAAGTAACATTTTGATAAACACACCATACCTATTCAGTAAATACATGCTAGTCACTAATGATTGACCTGGAATAAAACTTGCCCTTGTGTTCATTAACATTAGTGAGGCTCATCAGCCTTTCTCAGTCTTGGTTCCTTATGTGTATCAGATCTGATCTTGCGCTATTGCTAATTACATTTTAGCCACTAGTACATACCTATCACTTGGTGAGTGCCAAGCATAAACTTAGCAATCTGTATTGCATTATTTTATTTGACCTCACATTGTCTAAGATGAATACTGTTGTTATTATTATCTTCTCTGTTTTTCACATCACAGAGTCAGTTTAAGAATGTAAAGCTACTTACTGTAGGTTCTACAGCTAGGAAATGGACATTTGGGTCTTCATTTGGTGAAGATAAACAGTTAATCAATAACCACACTTTAGTAATCAAAACAAACGAAGGGCAGGAACTGCACTTCAAGAGTCATCTGTAATCTAGTAAATTTCAGAGGCAGACAGTACTCTTCACTTGTCTGAATATTTGGACAAATTACTTAATTTGATCCTAACAGCTCAGTGAGCACTATCCATCATATTTAATGTATTGTAATTTTGAGAAGAAAATCTGCTGTTTATTGAGCAACTACTCACTGCTAAACACCTTACACATATGATTATATATATGTATATTAGACATTGTTATCAGTGTTTTCATTTTACAAATAATAACCTAAAGCTATAGAGAAGTTAGTGAACTTGATCAAGATCATATAGTTACAGAGGCAGAACTCAGTGTGAAATTCAGATCTGATTTCTAAGTCCATGTTCTTCCTGCTATGTACTGCTTACAGAATAGCATTATGGCCAGGATTTGACAGTGTAAGATGCTTTTGCACTGACCATACCACAGTACAAGTATCCCAGAAAGCAAAGAGAACCTGCTGCATAGGTCCATCTTGACATAGTTTGGTTCCTAAAAAACTGTGTGTTTGGCTGGGCACGGTGACGCATACCTGTAATCCTAGCACTTTGGAGACTGAGACAGGGATTGTCATGAGTTGCACGCACATACCAGTGCTTTCCTGACTCCAGTTAAAAATAATAGTTTTATTCTAGAGACTGACTCCAAACTTTTTTTTTCCAGCCAGATTGTGTATTTTATCTTATGGCCATGAATGTGATATTTGGCTGTTACCACATTTTGTATCAGTTTTTGTATATTTCTTTTGAGATGGGATCATGCTGTGTTGCCTAGGTTGGACTTGAGCTCCTAGGTGCAAACAGTTCTGCTTTTTCAACTTCTCTAGACCCTGGGACTGTGGATACATGCCACCCTACCTGGCCTCCCATGAGGTGCTTAAGAAGCAATTGCCATCCCTTCAGTAGTTTTAATAACAGGTTAGTGAAAGATTCCTCTCCTAAAAGGCTTTATGTGGCCCTCACCCAAATCCTGAGCTCCAAGGCGAGATACCTAGCTTCTGGGAAGGCTCATGGTATTCTTGGTGCCTGTTTTTGGCTTCTCAGATCAGCTAAATATATATATCACAGTGGAAATTCTGTGTTCTCTAGTCTTCAGTGGAGTGGAGTATACTATGTACAAATGTTTTGTATCTTTCTGTGAAAGTCAGCAACTTTCCAAAGGTCTTGTTTATGGAAGTTATTAGTTATGCAAAGGAGGCCTTTATGGATAGTTCTATGAAATGATTCCAATTAAGAAGAAGTGGGTAGATTGCCAGTCAGTGTTAGCTAATTAAATTATGATATGCTCCTGTCATTAACAAGGACTCTGGCTGGAGAAAAAGAAAAAAAGGGAAAAAGCAATTTCTTGAAATTTGTTGATAGGGAGGGTATATTACTTTATTCATGCTCATATAATTAGAAGAATAAAACAGCAGCTTCTCATTATGTATTTGAAATAGGGAAGTCTATTATTACTTTCTTCTAGGGTATAATTAATCAATTTCAGCCACAGTATTTTTGGTGTTACAGTGAAATGGAGTTTCATTAAAAACTGTACTTTAATAATAATGGGTCAATCATACTGACACTATTACAAACATAAAAATGACCTTCAAATACCAAAACCACATTCTTCTTTCAGTGTTGCCCTGAAAAGAGCGATAGGACTGTGTTCACACTTGGAAGGCTGGCTCCTTCTCAGAATTTTATGAACGAGGGAGACATTTTAGCATAAAGCCTTGCATCAGAGAGTGCCAAAGACAGGGCAGCCACAGCAGTATCTTGCGTCTTCACCGTACCCTGGTGGTGCATCTCTGTTCATCTGTCACCTTTGTCAGCTCTACAGGGAGGCTGTCCATGGAGGCCAGGGAGCCTTTCTGGGCTGCAGGAAGTGGCTGATGAGAACCGTCAGGGAGTGGAAAGAAAATCCAGCTTTTCTTGCTGAAGTTATAAATCTTTACAGGAGCTTTTAGAACCACTTGGTTAACCATGATACTGCTTGTGCTGAAGGAAAGCCTGATTGGCAAGTGCAGGGGCATCTTGTTAGAATCACCTTGCAGGAGTTTACCTGTCCAAACAAAGGATGAATGGAAGGCAGAAATGTGAGGCTTTATTTATCTTTTTGTACAAAGAGGTGACCTCCCCACACGCAGTGAAGAAGGCACATGGAAAGTATGGTGGATGGAGATTTTAAATTCCTAAATTGCAAGTCCCTCCCGCTACCTTTTCCTATTGACAGGGTAGTCTTTATTGTTTAAGGAAATCCCCAGATTTTCTACACTGCTTTCTAAGGGTACATTTGTGTGTGTAATAAATGTGATACACGTAGCTGTATTTTCTTTAAAAAAAAATGAGCCAAATGGGCAGGATGTTGCGAGTCGGGGGTGGGGGGTGAAGAAGGGAGGGTGTCACAGTGAGACCGGGTAGGGAAGAGAATGTGAAGTTGTTTCAGTATACGTGTGCACAAAATTCCCAAGTTTAATATAACCATTGTGTATTACATATACATACTAATAAAAATGGAGTAAAAAGTATTCAGTAATCTAGGCTAGCTTTTTTTTTTGTCTGTTGACTTGTCTTAGTGAGTTTTCGTGCTTTGTACTAGTAATTATTTTTTACTGTTCAATGCCACCAGAGTCTTTGACAGTTAAGAGAGGCTGGGTGCATTTCTATTGTTGCTTCCACAAACTTTCTGTCCTTAACGTTTACTTTCATGAGGAAGCTACAGGAGGTTGGAGCCAAGATCACTAAGCCCCTCTTTGTTACCACTCCCCACAATCCTCATGAATTTATGACCAAATTGTGTTTCTGTGTTTGTGGATGTCTAGAAAATAATAAGATGCTTAAAGCTTAGGAGGTACCTACTGGTGATATCCTATCACCGAGGCATCAACAAGAGATTGAGTAGAGTAGACACGGTTGTGAAAAAGGGGGCTGTTTCTGAGGCAGTCAAGAAAATGCAGGAAAAGAATGTGGCACTCCAAAGTTGAGGTTTTGGGCTGGAGGAACGGCTCAGTTGGCTTATGCGCTTGCCTAGCAAGTGCTAAGTCAAGCGCTAAGTACCCGAGTTTGATTTACCTGCACCACATAAGCTGGGTGCCGTGGCGCATGCCTGTAATCTCTGCACTCGGGAACATGGGGCAGGAGCATTACCACAAGTCGAAGGCTATCCTGGGCTCCATAGTGAGTTTAGGACTATTGTGGCCTACAGAGAAAGACCCTGTCTGAAAAGAAAAAGTTGAGGGTAGTGGTGTCTGCTCCTTCATGATTTCTCTTCTACACATTTATTTTAATATAATTTCTTAGGAATAAAGAAGGAAAAGGTAGAAACAAGAAAAGAATAAACCTAGCCATACTTGGCTCTTCTTTGCAAAAGACTTAAAGCAGAGCCAAAATAAGACCACCACTGACGCAGCTAAATTGTACTTCTGTTGTGTGTAACTCAATAACCAGGGTTTAAACTGCGACTATTACTATTTTCTAGTACTGAATTCAGGAGTGGTATTTACTAAATGTAAATTTTGAGTATTTTACATTTCCTCATGGAAATTTGAGGAACATTCATTAACTTGAGTACAGATTAAAATGAACATGTGAACGTTGCATGCATGTCATTTGCTTTAAAAATTTGAATGCTTTTAGTAAGGCTGTGATTGTATAAATGATTTATATTTTCTAGAATAATGGGCATATTAAAAAAACTTTACTTATTATGATATTTGTTAGTAACACACAATGGAAAGAACTGAAGACAGTAAAATGGAATTAAGAGATTACAGAAATACTGTTCTCTGTTAAGTCATAATCTTGGCCGATGCCTCTTTTGCCAAGATGTGCTTAAATGAAAAATTCTTGGAATTTCAGCACAAATGACAAGTTGGAGAAATAACTATTTGTCTTTATTTTTCTGTTAATCTTCTTTTTTTAAACAACAATAGCTTCTTTGACAAACTTTTGGTTGTATGAAATTCACATCCTAATAGTAGTTTTATAGTTTCCGGAGGTAGCTTCTTCATGCTGCAGTGACAGCTGAGTGAGTACAGTGTGGCCACTAGGAAGAGCATTGATTCCTGAGCCAAGGGGGCGGGGGGGGGGGAGGGGAGGTAGGTATTGGTGTTAAGTCTCTTTGCCATATATTAGGTACCTGTAACCCTGACTTAGTGCCCTGTGACACTTTCTGAGATTTCATTTTCCTGAAAGGCACCAGCTTCAAGGAAAGCATAGGAATTGAATGTGCAGGCCACATGGGCGCCTTTTTGTGGCACCTTGTGTCGGTGCATGTTGCATATGATAGTAACTAGTGATCCTAGCAAAGGTCCTGAATTACCAAGGAACGTGCTCTTCACTCCGTTAAGCCAGGAACATGTTATACCAAATGTACTGAATATAAAATGTTGATGATTTAAAGTATAATCTTCAGTTCTTAGGCAGATCATCTCTATAGCAGTTTACTTCTGAGTGACGATCAGTCCTCAGCCTCTGTGGCACAGTTGCAGTAACTGCCAGTGGTGCTGTCTTTGTGAAGATTCTCCATAGAGTATTTGAATAAAAGCTTGGATCGGCTTCTCTTTACTTTGGAGCAAGATCCTGAGCTGATTATTCTCAGAATGCTGAAAGTTTCAAATTCTTTTGAATACCATCTTGAACAAAATTGGAGAAATAAACCTGTCTTGTAGGGCTTCTGTGATCCATTGTTGTGAACAGTTTTTGACTTTCCATGCAGTACCAGCACATATCAAGAATTTCCAATTTAAATGCGAAAATGAGCCATCATAAAACTACAATTTATCATTTTTGTTTAGCAGTCATGTTGCAGGTTCAGCCGCTGCGGTGCTGATGAGATGCATGTTGGATGCGGTGCTGTGAGCAGACAGAGCTGCTCATGCAGATGAGAAACAGTGTGCTCAGATTCTTCAGGAATGCAGGGAATTGCCCGTTGAAAATTGGAAGTGTGTTTCAAAACACCTGTAGTTTAGACAAAATAATTGAATAGGAGTGATTTAGGTATAGGAAAAGAAAGGCTAAGTTCTAATCCTGTTTTTCTGCACAATCTTGAGTTACTATCCAGTGTATCAAAACACTCATGCCAGCCTCCTGCTTTTATAACATGTATTTAAAAGTATTTTTAGGTACCTTCAGACACAGCCTTTAAAAACATAAGGTTAAAAGGTTAATTGTAGGTCTTTGGTCTATAAAAAATTAAAGATTTCCGGGGAGCTTTTTCATGTAATAATATAATACCCAGTCAGTTCCTTCAACCTGCTGAGAGCTTTGCCGTTATTCCTTATTGATTGGGGTGTGTGCTTTTCACTGCTCATGAATTGCTTATGGAGGATCCCCTCAGGACATTTGGCCATTATGAAGGAAGGAGGAAGATGAAACCACACAGTCTGAATAGCTCTTTCAGGGCATGGTGGCTGCTGCGCCTGGCCAGGAAGGCCTTGTCCGCTGGGTCCCTGTTGTCTTAACTTCCCTGCAGCCCTCCGAAGACCTTGACTGCCGAGAGGAGGTGCAAAAGAGATTTCATTGTGTAGGGGAACTCGATGGACCTGAACACTTTATAAAATATTTTTCATATGACATGTCTGTAGAGAATAGTTTAAAATTTTAGATATTAAAGGAAATATTTTAATTAAAAAGTTAGAGGGTTTTTTTTGATAATTGACAAGAAGAGATGAACTGGTCAAAAATTGTTTTTCAGTTTGGATTTTTGAAAACACTTCCTAGAAATAACGTATCAAGAATAAAAGCTTTTCTGCTAATATGTTTCATGAATAGTATGTGAATATGTGGTAAGGGGTGTGACCCTTGGGGTCCAGTACTTGGGGGCAGAGTGGAGAAGAGGCAGGTGAAGACCATGTACAACATCTGTGCTGTTTGTAAATTTGGTCTCTGGGGCCATGCTCATAGAATGAAGAGAATGAATAATAAAGATTCATACTTTTTTTATTCAGCTAGAATTTATTGTGCTAAGGATTTTTTTTAAAGCAAAGTTTCCATTTTTAGAATAAAACAGAGAGAAAAATGTTTAAGGGTGTTACATGATGAAAGGCATATAAAACATATGAGATTTCATCTAAAATTCAGGATAATAATTTCTGAGACAAATTACGAAATTTCCTTATTTTAAAAAGTGTTGCCACATACCAAAGAGCCATCTACAAGCCCAGTATGAGTACTATGGACGTATGTGAAACTTAAAGTATGTTATTACTGATCTTAATATGAGGGAAAATTGCCAACCTTATAGTCCTCTTCTTTATCTAGAGACTTGCAGAAAAATACATGTGCATTCCTAGACCAAACTTCATATGCATTGTGGCCTATAGGAGAAAATCAATTTGATCCAAAGCTATGGTAGCTGGTGTGGGTGATTGATTGTTTGTATACCATCTACTTTAATCATACTTTTCCCATTTTATTGGTGTGTATAAGTGCAAAATTTAAGGTTTACATTGATCTTGAGCATTTTGTGCACGTACATATGTAGTTTAATCATCTTTTGATCTGGCCACTATAGGTAGCTTGTTACAGTATCCAAAGAAGAGAGAAACAACTTCAACATTTGCAATTGGAAAACTAAGTGACACTTTAAAAAAATATAACCTTGAAAATTGCTACTTATCAAATGAAAGTAAAAAATGCCCTATCAGGTAGGTAGAAAGAAAATTGTTATTTGATATGTTCTTAGTTCTGGCTGTATCGGGGGGTGGGGGGGCATTATTTGTCTATTGACAGTCTGTTTCCAAGTGTTCAAATGTCCACTTTGAGGGAGATACATTAAAAAATGAATAAAATATTAAGATTAAAATATGTTAATTCCTGGGCTAGGATGAAAAAAAGTGGAAAACGTCTCCTAGTAGATTTAGCATCTCTTTTCAGAGCGATAAAAATATTCTGGAATTAGTGGTGATTGTTATCTAACTTTGTGAATATACTAAAACCTACTAATCTGTATGCTCTGAAGTGTGAATATTTTGGTATGTGAATTAAATTTTCCTTACTGCTCCCAACTGATCTTCCTTTTCTTATTTTAGAGTAGTAAAAATGCTTTGAGAGAATTCTCTTTGCTTTTAGTCAAATCTGTATGTACAGTTGGACAGGCTGTGCACTGTGCGACACTAAGGGATATGATGTCTTTCTTATTTTTCTTTTTAGAGTGAATTAAGACTTACCACCATGTGGAATTGTCTTCATCTTAGTCCTAGTGTATCATGATCCATCGCTATCAGTCATTCATAGACCCACTTGTTTGCTATCACTCATTTATTTGTTCATTATTTTCTTTGCTGTTCCTTCATTCGTTTGCTCATTCACTTGATGAACAGTGCTCCAGATCTTAAAATTGTTCGATGGGTGGGGTATTGGTTCTGCCAGTACGCAAAGCCAGTGTTGTCTCCATCATCCCAGGTTCTTCCCCATCTTTCCGCTCCAACTCTTAGATGTTCTCAACATGCCTGACTCCCACCTGCCCGTGTGACTTCTCTCTGCTGTTGCTGAGTTACTGTTTTTACCTCCATGAATGACCAATTCATGCAAAACAAGATTTTATTTCAAAACATCAGGGAGGGCAACAGGAGGTGCGTTCTGTTCAGCTGTCTCTGGGCTCTTCCACAAGTTTTCTGAAGTATGTGCCTTCTTTCACCTTTGAAAAGCACAATCGACCTATGCTTTTGAACTTGATAATGGATAACTGGCTTCAAAATGGAGAGCTCCTCACGTATGTTAACTACTAATCTAAACAGTACATATTTATCAGAGTTGGCTTGAGCTTTAAATTCTATAGAATGTCCTATGTGTAATAAATTATTTAATTAACTTTAATCGCAACCAGGCCTTCACAATAAGCTAAATTTCCTACCCGTTTTTATTTTGAGTCTGGGTCTCACTAAGTTGTACAGGCTGGTCTTGAATTTGCAGCCCTCCTTTCTCAGCCCCCTAGGGTGCTGGGACTACAGACCTGTAATCTGGCCTGAGCCACTGGGCCTGAGGTGACGATTTGAATACCATCTATTTTAATCATGTTTTGATCTGGCCACTATATGTAGGTTGTTACGGTATCCAAAGAAGAGAGAAACAATTTCAACATTTGCATTGGAAAACATAATTAATTAATATGCCATTCTTGACACTAGTGTTGGTGCTATCTTGAAACTGTGATTTGGAATCATGAGCCACTCCTGACATGCTTGAGATTGGAGTTGTGAATGTCAGAGACATTTCCTGATTGGCTTCCTGATCTCATGACTCCAATTGCTGTTATCAGTAGATACTACCAGATTTGAGAACTGTCTTTTCTCACAGTTTTCCTTCTTGCTTGTGTAAATGAACAAGAACAACAAAAAATACCTTTGGACATTCCTACACTTAATATAGTTTATGTAATTCTATCAGCTGTTTAAACACAGGACAAACTTACTTTATGTGGAGAAAGACCAGACAAGAGTTAGAACTTGAATATTTCCAATGATTCCTTTTACAATCTTACATGTGTCTCTTCTACTTAAAATTCCATTTTGATTTGCACATGAAAATAATTTCAGCTGCACATATGTGTATATAATCTCTTGTGATAATAGCTAGATTCATTTTAATTAAGCGTCTGATGTGATTGATGTGGAGATCATTTATTGCTTCTGCATTTTAAGCAAGTTTATGTTCTTTACCCAATTACTTCTGTGTTTATTAGCATGGGCTTCTGTGAAATGACTTAAGGAATGTTATTAGAAATGATAGTTCTGTGAAGAATTTGACACATGTCCCTAAGATGGCTTATTTATGATCCTCTGTCATTTATAGCATACTTAAGTTATGCAAATTAGGATAGCTTCCAAAGATCAAATTATAGGATTTAATTAGGTCATATCATATTAATTAATCAAAAGCATTTTGCATTGCCTTGTGTTACCAGGCACTGTGCCTGATGCTGGATACAGAGAGTGAGCAAGATGAAGATCTCTAAGTAATTCACACAAGAGTAGTAGAGACAGACCTATTTTTAACTTTGAAGTGAAAAGCTTTCAGGTGGGTGACTGAGCCATTGTAGCTCTTCAGTGTATTATGATAGAAGAAAAAGCTACTCCTTGAATTTGTATAAGCATGTTAGAGTTTTAAATAATAGCAATTTTCTTGAAATGAAATATTAATGTAGTTCTAAGTCAAAGAATCTCTTTTACATTTCCAGTTCTTACTGCCTACTTCAACCCTGAGTAGTTGCCCCTCTACTATATATGCTAAGTTTTCTTTGTGGCTTCACTGTGAATACATTCTAGAGGATATATATTTATATATATTTCATTCATGTAGCATGCCAAAATGCATCCATTAAAAACAACTATTATTTGGTGCTTGAGTAGAAATTTAAAATGAGTCATTCAAAGAATGAGGGGAAAAAAGTAAAACTGATAAACATATTTTAGTTTCATGTTAGGTTAGACGCAAGGGAAGGGAATGCTTCCCAGTTAAGCCCACCAAAATCAGAAGGCCATGGCTTCTGTTCAGAGATATGTAAACAATCATCTAATAGCTCTTTCAGAACCATCCAGTTGTTTTAACTTCTTCTACTTGGCTTCTGTTGACTCTTGCAGGGAAGACCCCAAGTACAGCTCTGTAGGGGGTAGGAGTTTGAGCTCCCTGTTAGGCCTTTGCCCAATGGGAAGGTAACAAGTGCCTTGCTACCATTCCATTCATGGCCTCCATTGGTACCATGTGGGACATATGTGGTGGTGTTACTGGTAGGTAGTGGTGAAGATCTTGACTCTCCTCTGGGCCACTCTGAGCCGAGGGAGAGAATGCTCACGTCGTTGCTGTTGGATGGGAAGGGAAGTTCATTCCCCCCACATGGCCTGCATTGCTACCTTGGAGGAGGAGCAGTGACCCAGATCCCAGCTTCCTATTTGAGCCTTTCTTGCACTACTCCAATGGGGCTGCCTGGCAAATGATGATGTTTAGACTCTCTCTTCAGCCTTTGCTGGCACAAGTAGGGGTGGGGCTATAGAATTTTTTTCTATGGATCATGCAGTATTTCTGCTTCCAGATTTTGAGGAACTGCTAATCTGTTTTCCATAGTGGCTACACCTTTTATATTTCCACAGTGCTCGAGGGTTCCAGTTTCTTTATGTCCTGGCCAGCATTTGTTACATTCTGTAGCCTCCTGAAGAATGTTGAGTGGTACCTCATTGTAGATACAATTGCATTTTCCTAATGACTTATGATGGGAGTGTCTCTTCATGTGATTCTTGGCAATTTCTAATACTTTTGCAGAGAATTGTCTATCCTTTGCCCATTTTAAAAATTAGGTTTATTTTGTTTTTTTCTTGATAGAGTTTTATATATGCTGCTTATTATTCCTTTATCAGATACATTTTGAACAATATTTTCTTATGCTCTCTAGGTTGCTTTTCCAATTTATTGATTGTGCTTAGTGATGTCCAGGAATTTAAATTTTTGATGTAGTGTAGTTTATCTGTGCTCACTTTTGTTACCTGTATTTTTGCATTATATTCAAGAAATAATTTTTAAATTCAGTGTCATAAAGCTTTTCCCCTTTTGGTTTCTTCTAAGAATTAAAAATTTTTTTTCTAGGTGTTACATTGTTAAGTATGTTGATTTAATTTTTTTGCATATAACATTAAGTAAGAGTCCAACTTTATTCTTTTCTATGTAACTGTCCAGTTTTTCCAGTACAATTTCTTAAAGTGCTCTTCTGTCCCCTTTTTAATTGTCATGACACTCTCATTGAAAATCCTTTAATCATATATGGGATTAATTTGTGGGCTTTGTGTTCTATTTCATTAATCCATAGGCCTGCCTTTATAGCAGTACTGTAGTACTATAATGTTTTATTACCGGAGCTTTATAATAAATTGTGGAATCACAAATTTTGATACTTCTAACTTTGGTATTTATGAGATTGTTTCTGCTAGATGAAGTTCCATGTGAGTTTTAAAATAGTGTTTTTATTATTTCTGTACCTAAAATTGCTATTAGGGTTTTTGTTAGAGATTTCATCAGTAGATCATTTTGGGG
The DNA here is from genome assembly GCA_004027205.1 of Ctenodactylus gundi. NCBI lineage: Eukaryota > Metazoa > Chordata > Mammalia > Rodentia > Ctenodactylidae > Ctenodactylus > Ctenodactylus gundi. The sequence continues at coordinate 242,888 of PVKB01002661.1, read as the reverse complement.
AGTAGTGGTGTCTTGCCAATATTGTGTTATTCTCTATGTATATAAATTATATTTCTCTACCTCAACTTAGCTTTTTAAAACCTAAATTCAAAGCCTATAATTTAATACTAATACGTGTAGTCATATCTGTTCAGGTTTATCTTTTAGTCTGCTGAGTTACTTGAAAAGTTTTCTGAAATTTATAAGTATAATATATTTACCATTTCTGTCAATTTTATATCATTTCTAAATTCCTTCCTTGTATGATTCACCAAGTGGTCCATTGCCATATTTACTAGGTGTGTTGCAGTCCCAGGGCATAAAAGTCTATTAGAGTTAGTGCTAAAAATTGGACCCTGATATTCATTTGTCAATCTATACTCTTTGGATAATCTGCAAATATAACTGATACCATATCCTATGGTTCTTTATTTTTTTCTGAAATGTATCAAGAATTTTCTCATTAAGTTCTACCATCTTCTGACCTTCAGTTTCATAACCAGATGCAAAGGAACTTATTTTAGTTTGATTCTTTCTTCACTTGTCCACTAATTGTCTTCATATGTACACATCAATAGTAATCAGTTCTAGATTGTTAGAGATTTTTGTTAGATTTAATCATTATTCCTTGCAGCTATCAAAAGTTGTATCAGGTTTACCTTCTTTAAGAAATAATTTCCACAGTTAAGAAGGAAAATTTGAATAAATAAAAGCAATCAGAAAGGTTTAGGACTGACCTTTATTTTCTCTTCCTCGAAGTACCTAACACAGCACTGGGAATATATGGAAAATCCCAAATCACTTTTGATTGACTGTGAAATAATCAGAATGCCAGTGTTTTCACTGCCACCCTCATGGTATAGTAGCCATGGTCAGCCTTCCGAGTAAGAACTGTGCTAATGACATGAAAATGTAGCTGCTCTGATTCCTTTTTCGCTGGAAGCCTCACCTTCTCCTTTTCATCCTCATTGACCGGTCCGCTTGTAGTTCCCACAGTGCAGTTGTTCCTTCATTCAGCAAATACTCCCTGAGCACTGACCATGCACATGGTGCTTTGATAGATTCTTCTCGTTGTCTGAGGTTAAACAGGATAGGATCTAGGTTCTGATCCAGTACGGAAAGCACATCAGGCAGGCAACCACTCATAGGACTAGTAGTGGTAAAAGTCAGCATCATTCTGAAGGTAAGAACTGTGAGTGGTAGAAATACAAAGGAAGGGGGGCTGGAGGAATGGCTTAGCATTTAAAGCGCTTGTACCCAAGTTCAGTTCCCCAGCACCACAGAAGCCGGGCATGGTGGCCCACGCCTGCAATCCCAGCACCCAGGAGGCAGAGGTGGGAGGATTGTCATGAGTCTAAGGTCAGCCTGGGCTCCATAGGAGCAGCCTGGACTACAGACTGACACCCTGTCTCAGACAAACAAAGGAACAAACAAATGAAATACAAAGGAAGAAACAGGCAACTCTGGGACAAGAGCTAGAAATATCTTCATAAACAAAAAGATGTATATGGAAAGAAGCCCTGGGGAGTGCTAGGGATATAGCCTAGGCCCTTTGTAATGCTAAGCAACAGCTCTACCACTGAGCAGCCTTTTTAGGCCATTTTACATTTTATTTCGAGACTGAATCTCACCAAATGGCCTATGCTGGCCTGGAATCTGCAGTCCTTCTTCAGCTCCTGGATGGCTGAGATTACTGATATGCAGTATGCGTCACTACACTTGGCTACATTATGGCTAATTTTTTATTTCAGTAGCAGGCAAGTGGTTGGGCAGAGGAAGCCAGATGAATAAACTCCCAAACTCAGCGGAAAGGATTCACTGGGCTTCCAGTCCAGGATGTGTTGGAGTTTGTTGTGTAATGGGGCTGAGAAGGTAGGCCACGTTTGGTTACATGTAGGGTTTTTTTGTTCGGAATTCTCCTGTGTGAAGTTTAGACTTTATTCTGTGGTAAATAGAGAACTACTTAAAGTTGCCAAACAGAGTAATATGATTATGATTATTTAGAAAGGTAATTCAGGTGACGGCAGGAAAGATAAATTAGAGGGGCAGAAGAGGGCAGGGAAGGAGCCTGACTGTCACGCCAGTATACAGCAGGAGAAGTGAAGTGCCGTGTTTTTCTCCTCCAAGAAGCTGAGCGACATCTCCAGGGCAGTGAGCGGCGCCTGACTATTGCTGGTGTCCCAAACAGAGTTTTCCTCTTGTGATTCGGAAGAGATTAAAATTCTCTTTTGTGTGTAATTCTCTGCTTTGAAAACAGTAAATATTAAATTTGTTTGAAAGCATACTGCTGTCACCTAAAGTTTTTAGCCTTTTAAAAATAATAAATATGCAGTATAGTTTTCTTTGAATGATGCAGTTTTTTAATCTTAAAACGACTCTCTGTAAGATTCAGAGAATTTTAGTATAAGGTCTTCCAGTGGGAGGCAGTTACTCTGAATTATGTTTTTTAATTTTAGATGTTTGGGGACATAAAGTGGCTATGAGATGAATGAGTAGGAGCTCAGACAAGGAGGTGCTTGTGACTCTGATAATCACACTGAAAAGATAGGGGGACTGTGGACTGCATAAAGGGTCAGACAGGTATCTTTGGCAATAATTTTGCCTCTGAAATACTCTATTTTAAAATTTCCACTTCTCAGAAAGATAGCTTTCACCCATTCATGACAGTGGTGGGTTCTGGGGTTCTAGAACAGTTGCACAACACAGAAGTTACTCTGCCGGTGACTTGCTATGGCTGCTTGCCTCTGTTGACTGTGTTCTTTCCCGTTTCCATCAGTTTGTTCTGGAATTTTAAAGTCACTTGATGTACTTATTTTTCTATCTCTCTGACCTTAAATAGGAGTAGAAGTAACTACAGTTGTACATTTGCCTCACCAGAACTTCAAATTTTAAAAGTATTGAAGATAATTTAGCTAAGGTTGTGCTAAGGAAGTGATCTCTGCCCTGGGGTCAGATCCTTTCTATGCCAGTAACGTCATCAGTATGCTGTGTGTGTGTGTGTGTGGCCCCAACAGTTGCTTTGGAATTGTTACCTCCACTTTCGGTCTAAAAATGTGAGAAAAAATGTATTTAGTACTCTTTCAACCCCGATGGAGAAATCGGTCGTCTTACATGAACACTTACACGAGCCATGTCTGTAGCAGCCTCTGTGGGGTTACCACTGGGGAGTCCCTTGGCCCACGTTGTTTTCCTTATGTGCACAAGCATCTATTTCGGGTTTGATTAAACAGCAAAACAATCTCTGCAGATAGTGTTCTGTTCCCTGTGGTCTACATTGAACACGGAACACGCAGCGGAAGATGCCGTGAGTTGAAGGGAAGTGGCTGTGCATGTCAGAAGGTTAGTCCCTTCTAGACAGTTTGACCAAATGAGAAAATTTAAAATGTCACTTTTGAAAATTAAAATCAACCATACGCTGTTCTTAAGTTTTCATGTTTACTACACTGGATGAATAAATTTCCTATTGTCTTGTGGAGTGTTTAGATGCATGCCACTGTTTTAAAAGTATTAAATCAACAATTACTTATTAAAGCTTCTATGACCTCAAAGTTGAGACTTTCAGCAAAACAGCTGCATGAAGACATTGTGTTTTTGGAGACATAATTTTAAAAGTTTTATATTATTTTTACAGCAGTTACAGGTTCCCAGCCATCCCCTGCTCCCCCATTGTGTTGCATCTTGCACATTAGCCAGGGATCCGGGGAAGCCCAGAGGGGATCAGTTGGGACTGACGAACCCAGGGATTTAAAAAAATTTTTTTTATCCTGAAAAGAGAGAAAGGTGGTATAGGATCTCTATTAAGGTTCTGTTGAAGTATTTGTGGGATAGGTTTTCAAGTAGGGCCAGGACTTGGGTGCCACATTCATTGCTTACTGTCTGTTCCATATTGAACAAATTTATCATTCTAAGCCTCAGTGTACTTACTCATCTATAAAATATGGATTCATATTATTATCATACAAGATTTTACAGAATGGGAGCTAGACGAACAGCACAGTGATTAAAGAGCTTGCCTAGCAAGTACACAGCCCTGTGTTCGATTCCCCTGTACCACATTAGCTGGGTGTGGTGGTACGTGTCTGTAATCACAACACTTGGGAGGCTGAGGCAGAAAGATTACTGTGAGTTTGAGGCCAGCCTTGCTACATAGTGAGTTTAAGACCAGCCTGAACTACAGAGTGAGACCCTGTCTCAAAAAAAAAAAAAGATTTTACAGTATGGATTAAATAAGATCCACTATGTAAAGTATGTGTCAGTGTGCCTGGACCCAGAGAGAACATTCCCTAACATTCCATAGATGGTAGGTGCTATGTTTTATTCTTTTTAAAAAAATTCCCCATTTTTATTAGTAATCAATATATACTGACTACATTAAGCTTGAGAATTTTGTGCACATGTATATCATTACATTATTATAATCCCTTACCCTCCCCCTGTGACCTTCTCATTTCCTTCGTCCTCCTCCCCGATACCCAATATCTCACCCATTTTATTCTAAAAATTGCCTGTAGTATGGATTTCTCATAATAGAGAAACCATGTGATATTTGTCCTTCAGAGTCTGACTCACTTTGCTAAGCATGATGATCTCAAGTTGTGTACATTTTCCTACAAATGCTTTGAACCTATCTGTCTTTATGGGACAGTAGTATTCCATTATGTACAAAGACCACATTTTTGGTGTCCTTGGTCTGTTGATGGATATTTCAGCATCTTCCATAAATCAGCTATTATTGTTAGTTGTGTTGCTGTAAACATAGATGTATATGTATCTCTTTTATATGTTGGTTTTAACTCTTTTGGAAGATTCCAGGAAGTATCGCAGGATCTGATGGAATATTTATTTTCAGCTTTTTGAGGAGCTGCCCTCCATAGTGGTTGCACCAGTTTACAGTCCCACCAGCAGTGTAAAAGGGCTCCTTTCTCCTGCAGCCTCTCCAGCATCTATTGCTGATTGACGATGATGACCTCCTCCTCCTCCTCCTCCTCCTCCTCCTCTTCTTCTTCTTCCTCTTCTTCCTCTTCTTCCTCTTCTTTCTTCTTCTTTCTTCTTCTTTCTTTCTTCTTCGAGGCAGGGTTTTGCTCCCTAGCCTAGGCTGGTTCTGAACTCACTTTGGAGCCCAGGCTGGTCTTGGACTCATGGCAGTGCTCCTGCCTCGGCTTCCCAAGTGCTGGGATTGTGGGCATGTGCCACCATACCCGGCTTATGTGGTGCTAGGGAATCAAACTCAGGGCCTTGTGATTGCCAGGCAAGTGCTTTAACCGCGGTGCCATTCCTCCAGCCCTGTTTGACTTCTTGATATGCGCCATGCTCACTGGAGTTAGATAATGCCTTTAGTGGTGTTTTAATTTGCATTTCTCTAATGGCTAAGGATGCTGAGTGTCCTTTCATGTGTTTACTGTCTATTTGGACTTCTTCATCTGAGAGCTCTCTGTTCGTTTAAGTTGCCCATTTTTTAATTGGGTCTTTGATTTTGAGGGTTTTACTTTTCTTCAGTTCTTTATATATTCTAGTTATTAGCTTCCTGTCCGAGGTGATGACACTTTTTTTTTTCAAATCTGTTGGCTCTTTCTTCACTGTGTTAATAGTTTCCTTTGCTGTGAGAAACTTTTTAATTTGATACAATTCCATTTGTTCTTTTTAGGGGCTTTTTCTTTAACCTACTGTGATTTGATTTTGTTACATGGTGATAGGTGAGTGTCTAGATTCATTCTTCTTCCTGTGGATAACTAATTCTCCCAGCACTATTTATTGAAGAGGTTATCCTTCTTCCATTGTAATGTATTTTTCTTTCTGTAAATCTGTATCGGCCACCTGCTGGATTCCAGGCACTGTTTAGGACATATAAGGAACACAGCCGACCCCAGTCTCCCCCCACCGAAATTATATCAGAGAGATGGGAGGCAAAATTATCATAATAAATACCTGAAGTATGTAGTGTGCTAGAAATGATTAGAGCTGTGGGACACAATTGAGCATCATAATAGAGCCCAGGAGTGGAAAGTGTAGAAATTGGGGCAACTTGCATTGTTAGAGTGGAGGTGACTTTAGGGTTCATTGAGAAGATGGTCTTTGATCGCTGACTTTGAAGTATTTGATAATGTTACTAATGACGCAGAGTTTTGCCTTTTGCCTGCATCTCTATCCTTAGCATGTATGTCAGACTTTGATGATAAAAATAAAACAATATTTAACAATAATTATAATTTAATATTAGCTAAAAATAAACTATTATAATATAGAAATAGAATATTGATGTGTTTGCTAGAAATTACATAATACTGTACTACATGCCTGTTTTAGCCACCTCATTTCCTCTTTTTTTCAGTGATTTACTCCATGCTAGTGCTGTGAATTTAGATATTAGACCTATTTGAAAATCAATTCTTTAAAAACAAAATATAGAAATCTTATGCAGATTCAAGGTTTTCCACTGCAACACTATTATTTCTAAAAGTATTTGGGCTCACTTTCGTTGAAGTTACTGACCAGAAAGCTCTTATCTGTGAATGTGAAACAGGTGGTCCTGCAGCAGATAGGTAGTTGCTGTACTTGACTCAGGTGAGTAGAGGGTATTGTGCATTGTTATCCTGTGCAGTTATGGGGCATCCTAAAAAAATAGCAGAGCTGTCTCTCTGAACTAGTAATGCATTAATCTGTTAGTAATTCCATATGATAGTCATGAGCAGGTGACATTTTGTTTTTCAGTGCTAGCATTATTTTGTGTTAATCTTGCCCTTTGCCTTTTTGTGTAGGAACGTTGGAATCCTCCCTAGGCTTTCTCTGATGGATCTAAAGTTGTTATTAACTGCAAACAGTATTTTGGAATCTACCATTTATTTCTGAAGTGAAATGTACAGATAATGTAACTAACTGTGCATATATTTCCAAAAATTGAAGTAACATAATTATAAAGATGGCTCTAAGAGTATTTTAATGTGCAAAAATTTGCCTGTAACTGTTTCAGGATATATAATGAGGTTCTCAGGTATTTGGACCTGCTTGTAGTGAATAAGTTTGAATTAAAAGTAAATAAGGCAAAACTAAATTATGGCATAAGGTTTTCTTTGAGGGTTTGAAATAGGGTAAATAAGTATACATATAAACATTCACAGAGTTCTGTGAGTATAACATCTGCAAATACAGACTTCGCAGGTGTATTATCTTGGTAGTTTAAACACTATGAATTATTGACAGGATTTTCTGTAATGGTGAACTCTTAGTACAGTTCCAAACAAAACAAAGTATAAACCATCCTCAGTTTATGTTTGGGAAAGATACCTTCCTGGAAAATTTAGAGTGTTTAAACTGCGTATGTGTAAGTAAAATGGAAGTAGGTTGTAGATTCAGAGAAGGAGAAGTAGGATTTTTTTTTTTTTTTTTTGCCTACCAGAAAGTCTACTGAGACATTTGAAAGACTTGCAGGATGCAGGATGATTTTGTTATCCAAGATTGTCCAGTCTGACAGACTTGTCTTCAATCTACCAAATGGCACTGTGACCACTAAAAACTCTAAAATAACCTTTTTGGAATGGTGTGGTGTCACTTTTACTGAGAACTGGTTATCTAAAAGCAAAATAGAACAGAAACTCTTGTGGTTCCACTCTGTGGCACATGCCTGTAATCCCAGGTTTCTGAGAGGCTAAGGCAGGAGGATCGCAAGTTCAAGTGCAACCTTGGTAGGTTAGCAACCATGTGAGACCCTGTCTCAGAGTAAGAAAATTAAAGTGAAGGATTATAGGTCAGTGTGAAGGTCACGAGATTAATTCCTGATACCTCCTCCCACCTGCCCAGAAAACAAAAGCTCTTGAGCTCTTCACAAGGTTCATGGGTGTGTGGGGATCCTGTGTGAGCTTCTGTGCTCTACTAATTCATGATTTAGCTTGTCACTGCATGAGTATTAGCAATAACTCTTGGTGCTCTAGTAGGGTGCTCCTTGGGGCAGTATCAATATGGTTCTGGGGACAGGAGAGTGGCCTACACGTGGCTCCTCAGTCCCTTTCTTCAGATATACCCTACCTCAAAGAGTAAGCAGTTGTCACTTCTTCATAATGTCCCTCTGATTAAAAAATTGTTGTTTGGGGTTTTATTGATAGACAGATTGATTGCCTGGCTGTTTCTCTCTCTCTTGTCCTCTAAATTTTATTGCCATATACTAGTATCTGTTGTTCAATAACCCTGTCACCTCTTCTGATCCTGATAATGTCACTCTTATTGTTACCCGTGCGTCTTATTTCTCTTACCTTTACTGAATTGTCTTTCGTTATATGCTACCACTCCAGCCAAGTATGTCTTTCCTTCTAAAAACTCTAGCTCATCAATTAGTCATAGTTCTCAGTCACATTTTAAAAATTGTCTATTCAAGAGATTGCCTCATTCATGTTAGATAATTTGATTAAAAACATTTATTTATTCCATTTAGATCTGACTGTATCAGAATCAAGAAGTGTCCAAAAGACCTAATTTCTAGAAAGTCTAAATGTCTTTGTTTAGAAACATGTAATGTGCTTACCACATTTATAATGTTTCTGTGTGGTTGGACCTTGACTGAGAAAATCTGAATTTAGTATGACAAGCAATAAAGAACTGGCACAAATTCCTGGGATGAGATTAATATGAAAAGTCTCACTCTGATGTTTTAAATAGTACTCATTATGCAGGGTTTTCTTTTCTTGAGAGAAATTGGATCGTGATCAGGATTCTACTTCAATGTATGGAGTACTAAGGAAAATTATTCTTAACTTTTATATATGCTGTCATTAACATCTTTCCCAACTACAGTAAAATTCCATAACCATTACAACATCAAAAATCCATTAAGGAAATGGCATCAGACTGTGTGCAGAGGAGATCACTCCATGACCATGTCAAGTATCGCCTGGGTGAGCCCTTGCCTGTGTCTCCATGTGTGATTATAAGATATATTTTAGACATACGGCGTATTCTAACTTGAGACAGCACATTCGTTTGTGTTGCATCTTAAATTCGGCTTCTTGTATCTCTTCTTATCACTTCTGTCATCTGCCTCATATGGTCGTCTTTTCCTTCTCCGTCTGCCCTGGTAGGCCACCAGCTCCTGCAGGTTGGTAGGCTTACATTGCTCAGCACAGGGCTCACACTTAATGGGTGACCACTGCATGCTAGGAAATTGACTCCAGGCAAATTTTGCTGTTTTATTTGTGAACTTTTATCTTTAGGTTTTTTTGCTTTTTCTTTAATTATAGTGAAATACTATGGGCACTGGTTCAGTTGATACAGGGCTTGTTGTTTTTAAGCTCATAGAATTATATATAACCTGTTAACTCATGGTGGGAACTTTCTGAGATGTCACTTCAGCCAAACCTACATTCAAGTAGAAACAAATCCAGGGAGGGTACGTGACCTATCCCCAGTCAGTGGCTGGTTAATATGATAGTCCTGAAACAAGAATTTCAGCTAAGGTTCTTTTCTGTTCTTTCCCCCAAAAGTTAGTCTTATTATCAGAGGTATTTGCATAGACAGTAGTTACCCTTAGCTTGAGGAATTGGTACACACGCATAATGCATCTTCATCACTGTCTTTTCCCCTTCCCACCCTTCCCCCTCCTCCCCCAGCCCCTCACCTTCTTCCCAAACCTATAAATCTGTTTTCTACTATCTGTCTTATTTGGGTCTTCCACTTATACTTTGGGTTTTTCATCTTAGAGAAACCATTATGATATTTAAGTTTCTGGGTCTGATTCATTTCACTAAGCCTAATGGCTCCAAGGTACATCCTTTTTTTTTTTAAACAAATGACCCAAATTTAGCTTTCTTTATGGCAGAGTACTACTCCACTATAAATATCTACGTATCTGAATCTATATTCATATTGTTATGGATACAGATGCCACATTTTCTATATCCATTGATCTGTTGATCAGCAGCTTCCACAATTTTCGAAGAGATTACCCCCATCCCCACTTTCTGCTAGGTATTGAACTCAGGCTTTGTACATACTAGGCAAATGCTATGCCACCGAGCCACATCCTAGGCCTTTTCATTTTTATTTATTTAATTGTATGTCTTACTAAGTTGCCAACTTGTGATCCTTCTTTCTCAGCCATCCAATTACCTGGAATTAGAAGCAACACTGTGCCCAGCTAGTTATCACTTCATGTTTTTGTTTTGTTTTGTTTTGTTTTGTTTTGTTTTTTTGAGACAAGGTCTCGCTCTGTATCCCAGGCTGGTCCTCAACTCACTATGGAGCCCAGGCAGGCCTTGAATTCACGGCAAGCCTCCTGCCTAAGACTCTTGAGTGCTGCAATTACAGGCATGCACCGTCATACCTGGCTTATGTGGTGCTGGGGAATCAAACTCAGGTACTTAGTGCTTGACTTCGCGCTTGCTAAGCAAGTGCTTTAAGCGCTGAGCCATTCCTTCAGCCCCTTGTTATCACGTTTTAAAACTCGTTTTTTTCACAATGAGCGTAGTAGGATTATTCATCATTCATGAAAGTGTTTATTGGTATGATGCACAGTATATTAAACATCGACAGTAAAATCTATGCAAACACAAATGAATATTTTATTTGTAAAAGGACCTTTAGCTGACATATTTAAAGGTAAAGAAGATGTTGTGAATAGAATGACAAGATACCGACAGAGATAGTGGAGATTACCTGCTGAAGTGCCAGTGGAAAGAACAGCTGGCGGCAGCAGCTCGAGGACTAGACTCACCCCTCTCCTCTGGCTCTCATGATACTATTACTTTGGAGAAATTATACACTTCTCAAAAAAAAAAAATACCTGGGAAGCATTTACAGTGTATATTGCTTTCTAATGGTTTAATTCTCCTTTTGGATGAATATGCTGCTTTATATAAAATAATACAAGTGTGTCATTTGATTTTCATGCTTTGGTTTTATAAGGAATGAAACTAGAAAGATAAAACCCAAGGATGGCACCGTTAGGAAATTCCTACTTTTGCAGTGCAGAAAAATTCAGCCTGTCATATCAGGTGGCACTTCTTTTTTGATTATGAACTATCTGCATTGTAATCTTTGTCAAATAGTATCAGACAGGTGTTCTGGTGTATCTGAATTTCTGATTTTGTTTGTTTTGAACTTCATACTTGATTAAAGTTATTCAGATTTCAATAGGAGCTCAGGGTACAAAAATAGAATTTATTGTATTGGACCGACCCCCCGCCCCCTTTTTCTTTACACTTCACTGGATATTTTTAGAGGTGATATGTTGTGGAAAACAAAACTCCCAAATCTCCAAAAATATGTTTTCTCTTGATAGAAATTTCAGGTGAAGAAGTTCCAGGATTCATAGAGTCCAAATTGAGCCTCCTTTGAGAGGCTGTGGATTTGTCTGAAGTTCATAAGTGCTACACATTTCACATTTACCTCAGTCTAGATTTAAAAACTGTCTTGAGTGGTGTGTCAGGGAGGGGACATGTGGCTTCATTTCCTCCATTAGGACATCAGCTGAGTGTGACCTGATCACCACACGTTGCTATCTTGCATTTGGTTACTGATTCTGGGTGTGTAAGAAAGTGTGTCTGATCAGAACAACCAACTATCTAGAGTTCCATGAAGAGGTTTGGCTTATAGTTAAATAAAATGATTTTTAGACAAGTATGTGATTTTGTCTTTAATAAGTGCATTTTTGAAAATTACTTGGCAAGTAGTGATATTTCATTAACATGTAATAGGATTAATGTTCAGTGAATCATTTTTAAAATACATGACAGATGTTTAGAACCTCAGCAATTTATTGTTTGGCAACAAGAAGTAGATTTCAAAAATTTTAATCTCATCATGTATTAATACACCTTCATAGGATGTAGATATGTATGTTTGAGATGAATACATGTGTATTGACATTTTATCTGCTTGAATCAAAAGAATACTGGAAATTCTTCTCTTTCTTTATTCTTTTCTTCTTATGTATGACCCAAGTCTTTCATTATCATTCGTTCTGCCAAGCGTGATTGCTTTTGAAGTTTGAAAGAGTTAAACGGAATTTTTCCTCGAAGTGGAAATATTTTTGTACCATGCTGACTTATTGGAGGGGTTGTATACATTATTTAAAAAGATGATAGTAGGTGCTATATATATATTTGCTGGAGTTTGATGCTGAAAATGGAAAAATTTAATAAACTTACGAAATTTTCTGTCATTAAAGATCTTTTGGTAATTTCCTTGCTTGTGACGATGCTCTTGTCGTAGGCGGTAATCCCAGATGTCATCATTAGCACTCTGTTCTTTGTTCCAGAATGCCTTGGCATCATTGATTGTTCATTTTATGACCAGGTTCTATAATATATTCTTCTTACTTCATAATCTTTTTTTACTCACTGCCCTATGGGCAAGGCTTTATCCTTCTTTTAAAAGTGTCTGGTATAATTAGCCGCTACTGATTTTGGGATATGAAAGAAAACTATTAATGGTACTTCTGTGGGAATAAACTGAAAAATATTATCTAGACCAAAAAGTACTTGAATCACAGGGTAATATCTGTTTGTGTTAACATATTTTAGATGAATTTGGGGTTCTTTCATTTTTAAAAGATGATAATGAAAATGAATAATTAGGAAAGCAGTTTTTGGCGAACTGTGCGAACTTTGAAAATTCATGATAATGGTGTAATATAGCAGTATGCCTCCCTTGCAAAACATTACACACACACACACACACACACACACACACACACACACACACACACACACACACACGCGCGCGCGCGCGCACACGGCTCAAAGAAGATGCGTTAGACTCAATTTGCAAGATGTTGAATAGCTCCTAAATGGTTCTTTGTTGCTACACATTTGCTAGTTGGCTTTAAAAAATACTCATGGAACAAGAAAGATCATATATTACGGTAATGACCTAGTAAAAGACTACTTTCTTTTGTCTTTAGTATTATGAAATATTTAAAGTCTAATGTGTAATCAGGGCCAGAGACTACAAATGTAACCTGATGTTCTTTCTTAAAAGCTGTGCTCTTATATTTTAATTGTTATTGGAATGTAGCCTTCTACTCTGTCTTAGTCTTTTTTATATCATCGCTAGAAGTATATAATGAGATTAAAGAAAGTCGTTCTTCATTTAATTTTTGTCAGCACCGTAAATGTTCGAGTGAGTATGGTTGTAAGCGAGGCACAGTGCTCAAAACTAGAGGTAGTAACTTGTATAGCATCCAGGCCCTGCCTTCTGGATGTCACAGTGTAGCTGAAGAGGTAGACGTGTAAGTAACTAGCTGCAGTACATTGTGCAGTGGTATGTATTGTGTTCTGCAGGCATACAGGAGGTACATGTGAGGCTGGAGATGGTAATTTTACAGAATAAATCACATTCAAGCTTGGCTGCCTGTGATGCATTATTTATAAATCCAATTTTTGGCCATTTAGCCAAGGTCATTATGAGCCTGAAGCTACTGTGCCAAGTGCTAAGGATATAGAAATGAGCATGGCATATATTCTGCATTTAAAAATTCTCTGATTTGCAGAGAGAAGACACATACACAGATGGTGAAGAATTCAACATGTAGAATTGTGTGTGTGATGCAATGGAGGGAAGGGAGAGATCAAAGAGGAGAGTGTCACTGTGGCCAGGAAGGAAAAGGCCAGGAGAGGACAAGGAGAGAAGAGACCCTGGATGGAGTTCAAGAAGGGAGACTAGGAATGCAGGAAGTCAGCAGTGGGTGGGGTGGAGTCTGGACTCAGGCGTTGGAACCTGATATATAAAAACCTGGGACGTTACAGGCGATGAAGATAGGGAGCCTGCTACCCAAAAATAAGGCACCTTAGCATTTGAGCAGGCGGCAGAAGCAGGAAGGGCGCTTCATCTTATGCTTTTCCCCTGAAGCAGGTCACGAGGCCTCCGTTTCAGACTAACCCTCCTTATACTTGGAAGAAAGAAACATCGCATTTTTTATCCTAGTGATTTTCATCATTGCTGGGATGTAATACCCAACATGCACATCTTAAGGAGGAAAGATTTGTTTTAGCGCCAAGTTTCAGAAGGTCTCACACAGTCCATTTATGGGCAGCTGGCAATGGTGGAAGCTCATGGTGAAGTTCAAGTCCAAGGAGAGCTCTAACAATGATTCTTCTTTTTATTTAGTTCGAGCTGTGAATTGGGCCCCCACAATCAGGACCAACGTTTTTCTGTTCTTTCCTGGCCCACAAGTCAATCACACACTCCTGAAATCTCTGCCCTGGGCACCTCCCAATCTCAGCAAGTTGAAACAGTCCTTTCAGGTCAAGTCCCAAACATCCACCCCTTTCAACCAAGCCCCACCTCCCAACAGCACTTGGTTACATAGCATTACACTACATCCAAAAGCATAAGGACATTCCAGATCCCACCCGTAACATCTTTGAAGACAGACACACACCCAGAAAAATCTGAGGAAAGAGGCCTGGATAAGTTCACCCTTGTTTATTACTCTCAGATCATGCCCTCTTTGTCCACTTGTACCTCTCTGACTGTCCATCTTCATCAAACCTAAATATACAGAAAGACCTTTTCTTACTTGTGTTTTCATTTCGAAAGTTCCCGTGTCGTGTAAAACTTATATTAAGTTTGTATATTCCGGTCATTTGTTAATTTTACTCTCATTATATAGGGGTGTCATCCATGAGCCTACCAATGGATGAGAAAGAAATAGAGAGTAGCGTTTTTAGTGAAAATCATGTAGAAAGTGACAGGAGATATGAGAAGGAACACAGGGCAGAAGAGCCAAGAGGGTCCATGGCTTGTGTCTCCTACTTACAACACATTAAAGGGGGGCGGGGGGGTGAGGGATGAGGAAGAGTAGAGAAGGAATTGTTTGACAGTAGGTAACACTCTCTGTGACTTGGACAGGTGTCATCAGTTTTTGTTATATGAGGATTTCCATGGCAGAGAATGGAGGACTTGAGATATGAAGCTGGCCTGAAATTAGCTTCTGGAGATTGAACCTAGGGCCACACGCATGACAGTCAGATACTCTGCCCGTACTAAAGGCACCTGCACATATAGCTTCCCGATAGGACGTAAGGTGGGCCTCTAGAGTGTCTCTAGGTATCTCCCATGCATTTGAGAGGAGTGATGTATTCGAGATACATCTTCTACAGTTTCTTTTTTTGAGGATCTTCTACTGAAAAAAAAAATTAAGCATTTGCTTTTAAAATAGTTTTCAACCTTTGAGTGGCCTTTGAGGAAGCATTTATGTCTTCTGCAGCTTCTTTTTTTCATGTTTGAATTTTGGAAAAATAAACTAGAAGGCAGAGTTCAGTTCAGCTGTGGTTTTCCCCTCTAATTTCTCTAGAGAGGCAATTTTAGAGCCTCTTACTGTTCTCGGCCTTCTCTGCCCTCTGCTCCCTTTCTGTGCCCATGAGTTTAGACATGCCAGGTGAGAGCACCCTTCAGCTAAGCTTACCTCCAGCAGTCCTACAGCCTCACCAGTCCTTTGAAAGCTTTTTTTTTTTCTTTGAAATTTACCTCCTGGGAATGTATACTGTTTAGACTACATGCAATGAAAGTAAGACAGATTATCAATAATCATAACATTGTAATTATTAGCTCATAAATTCCTAGAAGATATCATAGCACCGAATATGCGTTTGAAAAATGTTATTCTGTTGTTTTTCAAAAGTATTAATGCTTTTTAAAGTATTAATGTTGTAACTATGAAAGGTTCTTGAAGTTGCTGGATGTATGTATGACAAAATAGGAGTGTGTGTGTGTGTGTGTGTGTGTGTGTGTGTGTGTGTGTAAGGGGGGGGGGCAGGAACAGGAGGGGAAGCTTACCTTGTCTTTGCTGAGATTGTATGCCTGACAAATGGATCAAAGTTCAGAATGTATGTAATGGAAATGGCATTTCTGTTGCAAAAGAAAAAAAATAAAACCTCCTTTAAAATATGGCATTATCAAGGCTGAATGCCAATCTGGGTTTTGTATCCCATTCAAGCTGATTTGGAGATAATTTTGCATCTGGGTACCTGCTTTTTGTGTCCTGTTTAGGCAGAAGAGGGCAACAGAGAAGCCAATCAGAAAACCAGCATCCTAATTTGTTTCCTTCTCACAGAAGCTGCTGAACACTGTAAACAATACGTACTATAAGAAAATGAAAACTGAACTGAATACATCTTATTTATGTCATTTAAAAGGGATTGGGAAAAAGTTTAAAATAACATTGAGATCTCTACTTGTCAGTTTCAGTTCAGTTATTCAGATGTTGCAGAGTGGGTGGAATATTTGTGGATTTTGATGTTCTCAGATCTCACAAATGTAGAGTAGGTTATTTAATTTGGTAAACTTTCAGTGGGGCTCGGTTTTCGCTGGACATCCTGTGTATTTAGAGCAAAGCAAATGCTCCAGAGGGTTTCACAGTTTATTCCAGTATGTTAATCCACTGGAGTGTCTGGGGAAAAGCTGTTTCATTTCTTATTAAAAGAAAAAGAAATTAGTACCTTTTGTCTGAATTTGAAGTGGCCATAACCACCCTGAAAGTCCAGTCTCATCCGAAGGTAGTTACTGGCTAACTTTTTGGGTTTTATTGTAAAATATTACCTTTGAATCACCCTCCTCCCCTATTTTCGAAGGGTACAAAGTCTGGTTTCTCCACTTGACCTTTGAAAATGTGTTAATTAATTAAAGCAGTACTATTTTTCTCTAAAGGATGGCTTAAATCATATTAATAGGCCTAACTAGTTTTATTTGCTGTGTATAAAGGCTGTTTCATTTCTCATTAATATTCTGTAATTAAGTACAGTTAAAATAACAGAGCTGAAGACTTTTATCTAAAAGTGAATCTAATATTTTCATATAATCCTGTGTTTAAAATTAACAGGTAGCTTACTCCTCTTGAGAAATCTGTGACTTGAGAAATCAACAAGTTATATGATTTCTTTCTCTATAAGGAGCCAATGAAGATAAAGTTACTATGGCATTTTGAATCTATTATATATCTTGTTTTATATTGTGATAAATTTAATTCATTGGTTTCTTTCAAAAAGTCCCATTTTATAATAATCTATGAAATAAGTATCCTCAATGTGACTCACAAAGTGGAACGTGTTCATGATGGTCTAATGGTTATAAAGTGTAGTGTGGCCTTGTGGTTCAGCAAAAGAGTATGTGTGCATGTTTGGGGAAGAGATTGAGAGAGATACAGTGATGGAGAGAGGAGGAAAAGGAAGGGAGAGGAGAGGAGAAGGAAGGGATCTAGAGGCACTCACTTTATATGTCATTCCAGTTCGTTTTTACTGTGTGTCTCATATTGTGTGTCTCCTCTTAAAAGAACAGTTACCTTTGCTGTCATCTGTGGTCCAGATCATATCTTCGCCCATATTTTGGAACATCTGTCCCACAACAACATGCTGCTCTCAGTCATGCCAGTTTACTCTCACCCCCCCCCCATTTTATTGATAATGTATAAGTGCAAAATTTAAGGCTTACAATGAAGTTGAGCATTTTGTGCACATATGTATTGTGTCAAGGTGACAAGGACTTTCCCACTGTCCTTTTGCCCCTCCCCTCCCCTCCCTCCCTCCCCTCCCCATCCCCCTGGTTCACTATGTTTTTCGTTTTAAGTTCCATGAGATAGTGGTGATCTGGGTCTCTCATATCAGAGAGACCATTCGATGTTTCACCTTCTGCTTCTGACTTATTTCACTAAGCATGATGTTCTCAAGTTTCTTCCATTTGCCCGTAAAAGCCTCCATGCTGTTGGACTTTATAGATGCATAGTATTCCACTGTGCATAAATAGCACAGTTTGTGTATCCACTGGTCTGTTGATGGGTATTTTGGTATCTTCCATATTTTAGCTGTTGTTAGTTGTGCTGCTGTGAACATGGGTTTACGTATATCTCTGTTATGTGTTGTTTTGACCTCTTTTTTTCCCATCATGTGTACTTGTCTTCTTAAAGATATACCATAACTTACTGATGCTTTTTCTATTTGTGTAAAACGTTTTTTTCTTCCTCCTTTACTTAGGGTATATTTCATTGCTTTGTCAAGGCCACTACGGTTTTATTTCTTACGTATCCTTATGTGACAGTAACCCCAGTGTGTTTTTCATCTCACACATTGCCATTTCACTTGTAAATTTGATTTAGATATTTTTGTATCTTCTGTCAGTCTGCCTAACTTATTGAACATATGAAATATAGTTGCAATGAACTGTTTTAGTCTTTGTGTATTCATTCTAACTTCTGTGTCAATTCTGGGTCAGTTTGATTGATCTTTGTATTCTTTTTGGGTTGTACAATCTTGCTTCTATTTATGTCCAGTAATTTTTAACTGAATGGCAGAAATTGTGGGTTTTATTTTGGATTCTGAATATTTTTGTTTTCTTTACAAATTATCCTTGAGGTCTTTTGCTTTTGTTGCTATATTTTCTTTGGGAAAACAATTACATTTCATAGAAAGTTTTATTTCTAGAGGTTTTGTTTTTTCTTAAGATTTGTCAGGTAGAATCACAACAGTGTTTGATCTTGGGCACATTAACGATGTGAGACAATCTTGGTCTCCCACCTAATACTCCCACGAATGTTAGAGTTTTCCACTCAGGATTATGGAACTGGACACTGCTGGTGGCATTGTTTCAGTACGTGGTAGCTCTCATTCTTACAGTTGATCCTGTCCCCATCTTCAGGTAGTGTCTTCATGCTCCCTCCCCTCTGTGCTGCTTTCCTCTCTGGAATTCTTACCTGTGACCTCTCACCCTCTTTGTCTCCTTGAACTGTCAATTCCTCACCGTAGTCAGGGAACCCACTGGTACATTCCCTTCTGTCTCCTTGCACTATGATCTGAAAAATCTTCTGTTCCATACCTTGAACATTTGTTTTGTTGTTTCTCATTTCTCAATAATCACTGGTCTTGTTCAGGATCACAAAAACCATTAGTTTTGGGTTGTTTTGTTTGAAAGGGTGAATCCAAATCTGATAGCTCATACTGACTTTTAACTGAAGCACCTCTGTCTAAATTGTCAAGACTCTTCCCTGTCAAAGCCTGTTTGAGCTTGGTAATGTTGGAGGTCCTTCCTGGAAACTCCACAGCATCATCAAGAAATACCGTTGCTATGATATCTGGTGGACTTATCTTGCTTTGTGGATCTTTGAGAGAGTATATAGGCAGTACTAAGAGGATGGCCACATTTGTACCTGTTGATAGTGGTTCAGCCCAAGGAGCACAGGATTAAAAGGAACAGAATGAATACATCATTTCTAAGCAAATATGTTTGTTGTTACTACACCCTCTTTCTAAAAGGTTGAACTGTGACATTTTAAGTTGTAGTACTTTTGAGGTCTTTTGTGGCCAGGTGCTATAAAATAGTTGGCTAAGTCACATGATGAATGGGAAGCAATGTTTCTGCCCCAAGGGAAACTCATTGCTCATGAGAGAACCAAATAGGCAAATGGGAAACTGGAATATGGGGTAACAAAGTGTGGCTTTTCTGAGGTAAGATGTAGCTTAGTGTAGAGCTGGTGCCTAGCTAGTGTGAAGCCCTGGGTTTTATCCTAGCACCTCAAAAACAAGAACGAGAAGAACACTAGATTTTTCTCTTTAAGTAGCTAGAGACTTAGTTTCTTGTACCATTTCAACAAAAATAGAAAATGCCATACCTACATTTTTGAACTTTGTACTTGTGAAAATGAGCTCTTTATTTTATCTAATAGCAATTTTACAAAAAAAGAGAACAAAACATACAAATCATTAGACATTTTTTCTAATTCTGGATTTATCCTCATGTGACTTTTTTATTAATTTATTTAAAATGTAGCTAAGTAGAGTTTACTGTTTATATATCTTTTCAGATTGCTGATGGGTTTTATTTTGATTAAAATGTGGAAAGCAGCCCTTGATTCCTAAAAACCATATATATTACCCTTGGTGGAAGTGTTTAGTGGGAAAGAAAAAGATTGTTTCTTATTAAATTTATTCTATTCTTAACAGAAGACAACTCTAAAAGACTTGATTTTCAATCACAAGTTTAAGGTATGTTCTGGGAATCTAAGCTAGTTCCATAAAAATACATCTCTGGAGCATGGCTGTCCTATTAGATGGCATTCAGTGAAATTTCTTTTCTTTCTCAAGTTTTAATCCGCTCCTCTTCCAGTAACAGTGACTAAATCCAAGGTCTTGTTCCTGCCAGGCATGGACCGCTATCGCTGAGCCGCACTGTTAACCTTGTTCTATTTTTCAGTTGCTCAGATCGACCTTTAACCTGAGGTACTCCCACCTTAGCCTCCCAAGTAGGTGAAATTACAGCTGTATGCTGCCACATCTTGCTGTGAAGTGTATTTTAAAAGGTGTTTTAGTATAACTGATTTTATTTTTTTTAGTGTACCTCTTCATTTGCTCTTTTGAATCCACAAAAATAAATCTAGTATTACTTGTTTAAGCATGAATTTTAATTTTTTTTTTTTAAGACAGGGTTTTGCTCTGTAGTTTTGTCTGGTCCTGAACTTACCATTAAGTCTTGGTTGGCCTTGAACTCACAAAATTTCTTCTGCCTTGGTCTCTGAAATGCTGGGATTACAGGCGGGCAGCACCACGCCTGGCTTATGTGGTACTAGAGAATCAAGCCCAGGGTCTTGCACTGGCTGGGCTAGTGTTTTAACCACTGAAGCGAGTCCTATACCCCTAGCCCATAGCTTGGACTTTTAAAGCATGCATGATTCACAGTGCAGAGTTTTTAATAGTCTTATATAGTGCCTGAAACAAAAAGAACTGAATGTGTTTAGCTTTGATCCCTTTCTGTCAGGAATCTGAGTGTATCAATCTCTGTATACTGATAAGCTTCTCTAATGGAAACTATTAATGTAAATTAGGAGAATTTAGTAAAGGATTGATTTAAAGGAAATACAATACAAATACAATAATTATAGAATCAAAAATTTAATATAGATTTATGAGAGCATTTGACTATATTTAAACTTTTTTGAAAATTGGTAATTGATAAAACAGTCGATGCAATTTCCAGAAAAAAATTGTCTTTGTTTGATCTGCAAAAATAGAGGTCAGTTTCTCTTTCTGTCTGGTAGTTTGTTGCTTTTTGAAGAGTTGCCTCGTGAGTAGTGATTTCTTGAGAGTTACAGCATGATGTACGTTTTTAATCCATTGAAAATAAAGCATTGTTCTAAGAACTAAGCACTCCAGCAGTAAGAATATCATTTTCAGAGCCACATTGTACAGTATCATTTGTGTACCACCGTTCCCGGCTTGATGGCACCTGCCAAGCCTTTCTGTATAGTGAAACTAGAGATTTTGTGTTTGTGGAGTGTGTACTGCCCACTCTATCCACCCTCACTAGGGAGAAAACCAGAATTCCTTAAAAAGACAGTTATGTGCAGTTTGTATGAATTAACATCTGGTTCACAGTAGTGATAGATGGTGTGTCATAGACAAGGTCTGTGTATTCACCACAGAGCAAGCAGTCCCTTGGCCAGCTACGCTCGTGGGGAAATCGTCTGGGAAAACCACTGTCGTGTGTTCAGCTCAAGGGTATGGCAGTGGTGGTGGTGTTGCAACAGCGAGGCGAATGCTGTAGAACGCAAAAAAGGTATCTGCTATTTTCGACACCATCAGGTGTTTAACTCCCAGGAAGAGGATCTCACAAGGAGGAATGATGCAGTTTAGCTGGTAGTTGTGCAGACACATTTCCCCATTGTGAAACCATCCCTCTCGGTACAGAATAGCATGTACAGAGGAATGACAGATGCGTATCTGAATTAAACTTCTTTTTGAGTAAAGATACCTGGATGGAGAGTGTTAAAGCAAAGAGAAAGATTCTTTAGGCTGTCCTGGAGTCTGTCACCTTAGGCCTTTTTTTGTTTGTGTAGAAGGGACAGCCTGGAGGAATACCTCAGCCATTAAAGTGCTTGCCTAGAGAATGCTAAGTACCTGAGTTCCAGTCCCCAGCACCACATAAAAAACTGGGTGTGGTGGAGCACACACTTGTGAGGCTGAGGTAGGTAGATTGTCCTCAGTCCAAGGCTAGCCTGAGTTACACTAGTAAGTTCAGGGCTAGCCTGGGCTACAGAGACTCTATCTAGAGAGACAGAGAGAAAGAGAGAGAGAGAGAGAGAGAGAGAGAGAGAGAGAGAGAGAGAGAGAGAGAGAGGAAGAGGAATGAAGGATAGAAGGGACCACTACTTTCCCAGTGTGGCTTTTTATAAACAGCCTCCCTGACCCATGTGAGTAGCCCTCATGATCTGATACAAAAGAAAGGAGCACATAGTTAGTAGACCTTAAGTAACCATTGATAAGACCAGTTACTGTGGTTGGGGTCTGTTGGAGAACATACATGGCGAAAACGCGCTTGGACTCCCTTAGCTAAGAAAAATATAAGCATATGAATTGTCTCATTTTTCATATGCAGCTTCCTAATGATCTCTTGAGTGCATTTGTGTCATTTCTATACCACACTATAATGAGATATTATACGTGGGTCATGATCCTTGGGTAAGGCTCCATTGTCATTTCTTCTGTATTTTACATTTGTTTCTCCTTATGCAAAGATGAGAAAAAGGCAATGCCCTACTGAAGAATTTTCCTCTTAGGTTTGACTTTGAGGAATATCTAAAATCCTAAGTTACTTTAATGTTTTAGAATCCTTATAGGGAACTGTTTTAATTTACCATTAGAAGAAACTTAAGAGATCATCTTACTGATTAGGCTATTATTTTGCAGATGAGTGCAATGGTTCTCCAAAGGATTAACTGACTTGTCCCAGGGCACACATCTAGTTAGAGGTTGAGCTGAGACTGACCTTGATTTCTTTCTAGAATTGTGACCCTTATTCAGTCACATGTAATTCAAGGTTTCCATTCACTTACTGCCAAGGTCTGCCGCTTCTGAGACACTGCCTGCACTGCAGTAGGTGCATGCTGCTGAATGAAAAATAGCTTGGATGTGTGACTGAAGCAACATTAACTCTTGTGCTTGCAGCTGAAATTCCAGTTGTTTTAGTCAACATTACCCCTAGTTTTTTCGGCTCATAACCTCATCTTTAAAATGCTGCCTTCTGTGACATATGATGGAGAGTCTTGGTAGCCTGAAGCACAGTTCTCACTCGTGAGCGGCTACCCAGGTTCCTGCTGTTGCTCCCTGCTTCTAGACAGCACACTGGTGTCCTCGCAGCAACAGGGGCTGATTTCCACCTGAGCAGCCCATGGTTTGCACCTGCAGCACTAGGAGGAATTAGTTTCAATGGAACAGACTTAAAGAGCAGGTGACCTATAATTAGTGGTTTGGTAGTAATTGAAAATCAGGCCAGAGACTTCTTTTCATTTTTTTGTGAAAGCTGGATGTGTGAAGTTGTTGATGGAGCCTGAAATTTTAAATCAAGTTAATGGCTTTCCTGGAAGCCAGCAGGCAGTTAAGGTTTTCTTGTCCATAAAGGGATTTTGTCCACGGGAGGGGATTTTTTTTTTAATCCTTCACATTCTTATGACACATTGTATTTATTCTTACTAATCTGACCTTAAGCTTAAAAATAAGTTTGTCAGATACTAATCTTAGTTTTCCTTGAGCTAGCTTTGAACCTCAACTGAATGGCAAACTTCAAAGTGACTGCTAGCTTCGTGGCCACCCTTCTAAAGGCTGGTGTTGGTGGATGGTGAGGAATCCATTTAAAAAAATTTTTTTGCAGCCTGTTTGTAGTACTAAAAAAGTATGTCTTTATCAGGCTCAGCATTTCTTTTATATCTTTCTTATACGGTACAGTTGTAGCCCAATAGGCAGCAATCTTCTTTATTAGATTTGCAGCTAGAATAGATTCATAATTCTCATATTTCATTCATCAGATTTTTATCAGATACATTCTTTGAGTCACGTCCTGTATTAGATCCTGAAGGTTAAGAAATAGTTCCTGAGTTCAAGGAGTACACAGTCAAAAAAAGAAAGAAAGATTACATTAGCTACTTGAGTACAGTTTTATGTCATAGGCGGAGAGGCATAGAGCAGAGAGTTAACCTTACATGGAGTCAAAGGAGATATGCATAATAAGAAGGAAAGAATTATCCAGACAGTGACAAAGGAGAGGACCTTCTAAAGTAAGAAACAACTTTTGTGGAGTCATGGAAGCCTGAGAGAAAGTGGTGGTCTGCTTACTCCTAGTTCTTAGGTTGTTTGTGGCAGATAAAGCTAGTATTTGCTTTGCTGTCTGTGATGAGCTGCATAAGAAGTTGGAGTGTTGTCCTGTACTCAGCAGGAATTACGGAAGGTATTTCAGGCACTGGGTGAAACCAGATTCATGTTTGAATAAAATATTTTAGTAGTTAGCAGTGAATAGGTGGAAGAGTATGATCACTGGGGATAGGATATTGACTGAGAAGGATTCGTAATAGGAGGAACTGAGTAAACATTAGGCAGTGGTTGTGACTTGTGTGATATTTAAGAAGTGGATGTGGAACTCAGGCAGGGATTTTAGAGAAGGTTTAAGAGACTGGGCAAACACTGACAACATGATTATAGGAGAGTGTAATCTGATTAGAAGTAATTTTCTGGGATACCTGCATTCGTAGCATGGCTAGTAACCCTCTTTGGTATGGTTGTTACGCCTTAGTATTGTAACTGTCATTTATTGCCCTGAACTCTAAGCTTCTGAAGGTCAGTAAGTTGTATTGGTCATTGTTCCATAACACCTAGCACAAGATTTGGTATATAAGAAGTCCCTAGAAATATTTGAATCTTAGGACACATGCATCAGCCATGTTGTAAAGGAGTTGTGTTGAACTTTCTTGTTGTTGTTGTTCTTCTTCCTCGTCATCGTCGTCATTGTCTTTTTTTGATTAAAAAAAGTTTTGTTTCTTGTCAGAAACAAGACTAGCTCTGAAGTCAGTTATAAATTTATCATATAAATACATTTCTTTGTACTTCCATTTTCCAGAGAGTACCAAGAGTTCAATTTGACTGATTCTTTGGTGACCACCTTACTAAAATTTTATGTATATTCATATTCATTCCTCTTCAGCTATTTAAAACTATGCCTCTGTGCTGTACTACTAAAAATAGTAATTTTTTCTGGATTTCTTTGGAAGATTTTAAATAAATACTTGTGTGTTTCTGGTCTTGAGTTTAATATACTTATAACTGCTATGAGAGTTCCCATGGCATCATCACAGCTGAAGTCTGGTGGGTTTTTGTAAATGGCATTTGGAAGAATGATTATTTTGCCAAAGTATTAACAATCTTCTGTATTGTTTCCATCTGTTCTTTGTCTAAAGAGACAAATGTTAGGATTTTATTTATTTAATGGATTTTGTTTGAATTAGCTAATTCAGCCAAATCCAGAATTACTAAGGGAAGACATGAACATTTGCTTCAAGGATTGACTCTATCCATTTCTTGTTGGCGAGATGAGGTTAGTGAGCAATCACTTCAGAGTTTTCTGTGATTAAATTATAAAATGAATCTCTCTGTGAGCTTGACTGGTTTTTGTATAGGCCATTTATTTAAAGAACAAACTATAGTGAGGTACGTTGGGCTCATGTTTTGCTTGCTTTCAAAAGAAGAGAAAAATATTTTTACATTCTAGAAGTTGTTCATTGAGAGTGTGTTAGGTATCAAATGCACCTGTCAAATTTCAAAAACTATGTTATCCTTGCTGTATTGTTTAGACAAATGTTTCAAGGGCTAGGTAGGTAAGCCAGTGTCAGAGCACTTGCTCAGCGTGCAAAAGGGCATTGGGTTCAATCTCCAGAATCCAAAACAAAGCAAAACACGAAATTCACAGTTTTTCAAGTTACTGTAAAATTTCCTTAGCAGTTATTATCAAAGACTGTTTTAAATCCAGGTGTTCTAACATAAGAGGGAATCTTTACAGATTCTTTCACTGCCTCCCCAGTTTTATGTGGGTCCAAGAACTTCCAGATTGCAATAAAATTAATGAGAAGAGAAGACGAAAGTCTTGACCTCGGAAAGAGTGACAGTTATGTTGTGAAAACCATCCAGAGGAGGTGCATATCAATTCTTTAACTATGGAAATCTAAATAAATTACGTTATCTCTGTATATTAGGGCTTCTCATTTCAGAAAGTTATGGTTTGGATGTGGAGTGTGGGTCTTGACTTAGAAGGGGTGGATCACTGGGCCACAACCTGGAAGGGTAGCTCTGCCCTTCCTCTTGGAGTTGGTTTTACCTGGGCCATGCCAGGAAGAGCTCTCTCGCTGTGCCCCGCCACATGTGTTCACCATTGTTTGTTGCCCATGTCTAGACTGTGACCTTTTGTAGCTATGAGCTAAAATCAATCTTTTCTTCCTCAAGATTTAGATGTAGGGTGTTCTGTCCCACCAATGAGAAAGTAACTGTGACAGAAGGTTCCTGGCCTTCGCTCCTCCCTCCATCAGCCTGGCTGTGTAACTGCTGATTAGCGAGCTTGCTTGGCGCAGCGAGCCAGCACAGGGACAGCTGATCTTATTTCCCGTGATATTTAAAACCTGTGATCATTGTTGCACTCTCCTTGTGAAATAGATGTGTGCAGGAATCAGTTGGGGAACTGTCTGTACTCAGTCATCACATAAATGATGTTATCTTCAGTGAATTTAATTCCTGGCTTCAGCACTGTAATTTTAAATGAGATATTTTGTTGCATGCCAGTAACCTCTGGGATTTTTATCAGCTGCTATTACGGTCTTTTGAGGAGGATTCTACAATTGCAAAAGGTTGTCTATAATCCAAAGAGCAGCAAGAAGTATCAAGAGTATTTCTGAGTGTTTAAGCTCATCTGAGATTTATTAATTTTCTGGATCCGAGTTAACATGGTTCCATGAATAGGCACCAGGCCTAGAGAGTAGGATTAGGAAGGTTTCCAAGGGCTCTGAACTCATGTCAAACAAAGCTGGCATGCTAGAAAGCAAAGTCAACTGAATGGGGAAAAGATTTGGAAAATCTTTTTTTTTTTTTTAGCCACATAATGTTTGTAAATTTTATTCAATTAATTTACAGCTGCAGGACTCATGAGGCTGAAATTAAAGTTTTGTAAAGTTTTGATAAGGAGGCAGCCAAACAAGTTTGATTAGCAGTAGCTGTTCTGGAAATTAGTTGGCAGTGATGTAAAAATGGAAGGGTTGAATTTCAGGAGGCGTGCTGGCATCGTAGCACCCATTTGCTAAACTGGGAAAGCGTGCGCTTCCCACCTGTCATGCCAGGCATGCTGACTCCTGTGTCCTCTCCAAACTGACCTCCAGCATTGAAATAAGCCTCTTTTATAATTAAGCCTCACCAGCCCAGTCTTCCGAGAAAGCCTGCTTTAATTTGTGGAAATTTGTTATCTCTGCTATTCTTTCCTTTCTGTACCCTTACAACAGGCTCTTAAATGCTTTTTTTTTTTTTTTACAAGTTGTGCACATTTCAGTAAGGAGTTTCTCCCTCCAAAGATTGGGGCAGTGGAGGTCACCTTATTTGGGCATCGGGTCAGTCGTAGAAGGGTCATAGGTACTGGGTACAACACAGGTTGTCACATAACTTTAAATAATCTGACTGTGGTTTTTGAAATAAGACTGTGTGGGTGTGTGAATGTGTGATAGGAAATACAGGAATTTACATGCTTTTAAACAAGTTATGCTCTTAAATAATATGTGGTAGTGACAATGATTCTTTCCTTGGCTAAGCACTCCTTACCAAGGCCCTTCTTTGTACTTAGAACCCAGTTTTAGCAACACTTTGCCAAGTCAGTCTAGCTGGAACCCTAACACCCTCCACATGTGATTGCCCTTCATGTCTAATTATTTCCTCATCCTCTACCACAGGTAATGTGATCACTCTGGTCTGTCATCAGCAGGAATTTTGTCCGGTTGGCTTAGCCAGATTCCTTTTACTCTTGATGTTTCTTGGTCTTCTAGTCATTTTTCTTCTACTGACCCACCCATCCTTTGTTAAAATCCACTTGCCCTGCCCCCACTGTATTCAAAAGTGAGCCTGTTTCTCTACTGGAGTCTTGTCTCCTATTGTAACATCCTCAATAAAATCTGTTTTTACTGTCCTAAATTCTGTCCAGCTAAGGTGTGTCTTCAACAGTGACCTATTTAAGGAGTCATATTCATGGAGAAGTTTCTCGGGTGAGGTAAGAGGGTCTCAAGGATTGAGGAAGGACACGGAGCGACTTTCATTTGTAATGTTTTACTTCATGGTGAGGAATGATCTCAAGCAAATCTGGAAAGCAAATAAATGAAGAAATTGGCATGGGACCCGCAAATTTGTTACTTTATCCTCTTTGCCAGTGCTTTTCCAAGTGCCCTGTTGTGTTATGACTGTCCTGCAGCTCTTGTCCCATATGCCACTTAGCGTATGAACTTGACAAGTCTTAAACCATCCAACGCTTTCCTTCATGAACCAGAGCACTGATCTGCCTTTGCATGTCTCTGTCATGCCATACAAGTTTCTAAACGTGTAATTTTCCTTCTTATCTCATAGTGGGCCCACGTGTCATTCAGCTTTCTGTTGCTGGACAAAATACCTGACAGCCACGTCTCAAAGGAGAGAGGGTGTGTGTGTGTGTGTGTGTGTGTGTGTGTGTGCGCGCGCGCTGAGGGTGCTACGTACCGGTATGTGATCTGTCTATCTACCTATTCATTCATCTTGACTTAGGACTTCAGATGTTTCAGTCAATGATTTCCTGGCTCCAGTGTAGAAATATGGTGGTGGAAGGGCATGTCAATGGAAAGCTGCTCAACTTATAATGTTTAGGAAGCAGAAATTGGAGAAATTTCACCTGGGAGGGAAGAGCTCATGACCAGGTGTAGTCTGCAAGGTTACACTTTTGTGATCTACCCAGGAACAACCAAAAGTGTGCTCTACTGGTCTCCTAGACATTTCTCAAGCTAATCAAGTTGACAGTCAAAATTAAACATCATAACCCAAACAGAACTTTTGCTTGGTGACATACTCGACATAGCCCTGCTGTAGTGTTTGTGTGCCAGAAACAGTTCATTATAAAAAGCACTTAAATTGTTTAAGACATATTTATATTTTCTCAAAGCATCTTGTTCTAACTTACTTACCTACTCTGCATGCTTGCCCCAAAGGAGTCATTCTTTTGTTCTACAAATGTGTCTCCTGATTTTGGGGCTGTGCTAGGTAGGGCTCCCTAAAAATTTACTGATGAATAAGATACTGTTTCTTTCTTTGTGAATTTGTTATGTTAGAAAGACAGCTTACTTCGACAAACATTTTTTGAGCACTTGTTTTGCCACAGGCTTACGTCAGGCAGTAAGTATTCACAGATATAAAATTGATAGCCTTTTCTTTGAAGGGTCTGGATATTGTTGTTGGGGGAATAGGTCCAATACCTGTGTGGCAAAACAGTGTATGAACTAGAATGCTGTAGAAACCCTGAAAATATGTATGATTTATAAATTATGAGGTTGAAAGCATAGAGAGGAGAATGTTATTTGAAGGAGTCTACTGAAATGGTGAGTAGGGATTTTTCTAGGCTGACAAAGGGATATAATGAAAGGAACAGCATGAGCAAAACAGGAAAGAAAGGATTCAGTGTAGCTTGATGATAAGTGCTGCGCTGGTTAACACGTCCACTGTACAGTAAGGGAAGGGTGGGGAGAATGGCAGGTGGCGCTGACCGTCCAGGGCCTGGAATTTCCATCCAAGAAGTTGGAAACTGTTGAAACTTTTGAAGTTGAACTTTTTCTTAACACGTAAGAAAATTTTAGGGCATTGATTTTTGTAAGTAAGAGGATGATGTTAGAAGTATCACTTTCAATGGGCTTATACTGTAAATATAATTGACATTATTTCAGAAAAATAAGATGCTCTATAAAATTAAAGTCCAGTATTATAGAAATACATGAATTTGCCTTGGGGAAAGTAACAGGCTTTCTGTATTATTGCAGGTGTTATGTCTGACTAAATGGTTGGGCCCTTAGCTCTTACGTTGAGCTCTATATACTGATTTGTTCTTTATTGAGGGCTTACCATGTGAGAAGCACTAGGTTGTGAGTTTGGGTTATAACAAGACATACATGTTGCCCTCAGGACCTTGTATATTATATATGGAGGGCAGTCATTGAGAGGATGGTAGGGGTGAGCAGGCTCACAGGGAAGGTAGGTAAACTCGCAGAGTGTGTGGGGCCATGAAGGGCCCTGGAGGAAGTAAGTGGGATATTAACATTATGTATAAACTTGGCTGGATAATGAGATGCTAAGGTGGCCAAATATTTTGTTGTGTCCATGAAGGTGTTTGTGGACAAGATTAGCATTTGAGCCAGTGGGCTGAGTAAAGAAGATCTGGCCTGATCAGGGTAGGTGACCATAATCCAGTGTACTAAAGGCCTCAATAGAACAAAAAGGCATAGGCAGGGGAATTTTTTTTTTCTTGAGCTAGAACAGCTGTCTCCTCCTGCCTTGCTTTCTGTACCTCTCTTTCAGAAGTGGAAGTGAAGGAGTAGAATCCAGGAAGAGAGACTTCAGACTCCGGGGCTTACCTTTGGGGGCTCCCTCCCTTAGTTCTCAAGCCTTTTACATCCAACAGGGAGTCGCCTACACCATCAGCTCACCTGGATCTCCAGCCCAGGGTCTCTGACGCAGTTACACTGTCAGGTCTCTGCCTTACCCACCTATCAGAGAACATATCTAAAATTGTGTGAGCCAGCACATGTAATATAACACACACACACACACACACACACACACACACACACACACACACACACATTCCTTTCCTAATGATTCTTTATGGAGAACCGTAATACAGTGAGTTTTGGGACCTGCCAAGTAGAGAGGAAGCACAAGTAGAGAGATAGCTGATGGGGAGGGAATGGTAGCCAGAGGAGGGGGTCACAGTCTCCAGATTATATGGGACTTGTGCTTGAGTAAGGAAGACAGAGGAATTTAACAGTGTTAGGTTGGAACTGAGCCTGCAACAGCCCTGTAGGGGAGAAAGATGACCAGATTAGCACCAGACACCTAAGAGGCAGTGGATTCATCTAACGGGTCAGTTAGATACTCATGTGCCAAGGTCTAGGAGACCTTTTGTGGAGAGGACTTTTTGTAATTAGCATTTTAAGTTACCATTTAAAATATAAGACGGCATTTACACATACTGAGAATGTCAGACATCTTCATCTTTTATCCCTCTTTCATTCCTCATTTAAATTTTACTAACAACCCTCCAAAAATAGGGAATGGGACTTCTTTCAGGACACTGAATCCAAAAGACAAAAAAAAAAAAAAAAAATAGCAATTTATGTGTGACTTAACTGATGTTTGCCTTCTGCTTATCTGCCAGGAAGACTGCAAAGAGACTAAAGAAAGATGAGATCTTTTTTTTTCTTTGAACTGTTGAACTGAAGAATTTTTTTTAAAAAAAGGAAATGTGACTTAACTAATAAGTGCATATTAATATCATTTATATAAGGCAGGGGATGTAGCTCAGTGGTAGAATTTTTGCTTGGCATGTACCAGGCCCTGGGTTCAATCCCAGAAACATGCACACATGTGTAAAATATATATGTGTATGTATGTACATACTGTATATATATTGAAGTAAGTATATATTAATATGATTTATATACCATAAAATACGATTTTTAAATGGATAAGTAAGTGGGGTCTTGCGGTGTTACCCAGGCTAGTCTCAAACTTGTATGCTTAAATGACCTTTTGGCCTTGACATTTGGAGTGGCTGGGGCCAGAAACACACAGCATTTCCCGTGTTTCAATTAAAAGATATTTATAAAATTTACAAAGGCCCTGTTTTTCAGTAAGAACAGATGTAGTGATAAGTTTTTGTTTTGTTTTGTTTTTTTGAGACACAGTCTCGCTTGGCAGTACAGGCTGGTTCTGTACTCACTTTGGAGCCCCGGCTGGCCTCAAATACATGGCGATCCTCTTGCCTCCGCCTCACAGGTGCTAGGATTACAGGCGTGCACCACCATGCCCAGCTTATGTGGTGCTGGGGAATCGAACCTAGGGCCTATGTACTTGCTAGGGAAGGGTTTAACCGCTAAGCTATTCCTCTCACCCCAAGCTTTGCCTTTAAGAACTCTGATGACTGAGAGTAGTAGCAATTAATTAGGCAGATTCCCTGCCCAGTGAATTGGGGATTGTCAGAGACTTAACAGCACCCACTTTGTGTCAGATCCTGTGCTAGAAATGGCAGGGAGAAGAATGCAAAGTCTGAGAATATCTCAAGAAGTTTTAAAAGAATAACACTATGTTCATTAAAAAGAAACCTATAAATGTGATGGTTATATTCATTTATGTTTGTCGACTTCAACCCTAAAGTAGAAGATAAAGGATCACATTTGTAGTGCTGCTATTTTTGCTTTACATTTTTTTAATTTGGCTACTAATGATTGGTAATATAATTCTAAGCAGAACTCACCTTAGGTAAAAATTGTGGACAGACTTAACACACTGTACGTAAGCTTCTTACTCCAGAAGTAACATTACCATGTTACTAGTGATAGTCGTTGAAATGAATTTTAACAGTTTTCATAGTTTTAGAAGACTGAAACTTGATAATTCTTTTCTTTCAGCCTCATAACCTAAAGCATACATTTCATGACAGTTTTTGTGGTAGTTTTTTATTTTAGTTGAGGCTGAAATTTTATTTTCACACATGATAATATCCCTAAGGAAAAGTGTTGTTTAGAGAATAGAGCATTCACAGAACTTTTGAAAAAGAGTGTGTGTGTGTGTGTGTGTGTGTACCGGATAGGGGTCGGTCTCTGGGGCTGAACCCAATATCTTCCCATTGAGCTACATGTCCAGCCGTTTTAAACTTTGAGACAGGATCTCAGTCACTAAGTAGCCCAGGCTGGGCTTGAACTTGAAGTTCTCCT
This sequence comes from Ctenodactylus gundi, assembly GCA_004027205.1. Lineage (NCBI taxonomy): Eukaryota > Metazoa > Chordata > Mammalia > Rodentia > Ctenodactylidae > Ctenodactylus > Ctenodactylus gundi. Next base: position 210,148 of record PVKB01002661.1, on the reverse strand, counting down.
GCCTCAGCCCCCCATAGTTGAAGAGTCAGGTGTGCAATCCTATACCTGACCTTGTATAACGTTATGCCAGGTAAATAGTGAGCTTATTGTGGTTCTTCTTCAAAGGGCTTGTACTCACTTTTTTCAGAGGGTCACTGTCCTTGGAGACTCCTGTGTACTATAAATGAAAGCCCAGGGAAATGGAGTATGGCAGCCTGTAACTGTCCACAGCATAGTGGGTATGTGTCCTCTGTCTCGAGAAGGTAGAGATAGCCTTGAACTCGGAACTAAACCACTGATCTGTGAAAGTAGATTTGTCCACACAGAGGGGCCAGCAAGCAGTGTGGTAGGAGGGGAAACAAAGATTCTGGTAGCTCTGCAGAAACAATGAGGTTGGTGTGGGGTTGACTCGGGCCTCTTTTCTTGTTAGGGATTCTTGTCCGTCTTGGACATTCACAACACTTTAGTGACTTCTGAGTAAGAGGATCTAACTCATCACATTGTCAGGCAGTGGCCCGGGAGAGCTGAAGGGTGCTCTCTGATTCCAGTGCTTACCCAGCTTCTGCACCTGAATGAACTCTTAATCAATAGTTCTGCTATACTGATGACGTGTGAAAAGATCATGCTAACCTAAACATTAACTCCAGTAAAACAATTAAGAAGGGCAAGTGTGTTATAAAATGTAACCTAGTGCCTCTCAAAGATGAATAGAGCTTATTATTATTTTTAATTACCCACTCCAGTTTTTCTTTTCTTTTGGCCTGGAGAACTGAGAGCCGCTTAACTGTGCAGGACTTTTCCTAAGTACTTACTAGGCATTGTACTGTTAACAGTTAGTTAATGATTTAATCAGAAGGGGCTGTCTTCGGATTTCTGATGAGGTAATGAGAATTGGCATTTACCACGTTAATTGGAATTGGAAAGAGCTATTAAAAGGCCATGAGAAGGTCTTCCATGAAACCCTTGAATATGCTTCAGTCTGAAGATCTTATTAAATTATGCTAAGGGTGTATTTTTCTTTCACTTTAAATCACCCATTAGGATCATCTAATCAACATCCTGAATGTTGCTGCAGATGAAATTTATTATTAGCATCACAATGTTAGAATTTTTATTTTTTTTCTCTTCAATTGTCACTGACTCAGTGTTTAGTCCATGAATAGTTTTTATTAGCCCCATTGGGACAAAACCAGAACCATTTTTAAATTTTCTTACATATTTTGAGTTTACAACGTTGTTATTCTGGGCTTTGTTGATGGTTCTTAGTACTCATTTTCAGTCATTGTTGCATTGCCTGTTGGAGGCATGGTTCTCTTTCTTTTTAAGGCAGCTTTTCTGTGTTCCATGTATCACATGGAAATCAGTTTCTTGCCACAGAGAAACAGATGGGAGTGATTGCATTTCATTGTCCCTTTCTTTACTAGTAACTTAGAGAACTGTTTATTTCATAGTCAACCATGGGACGGAATCATTGTTTAAAAATAAGTATTAAATAGAATTGACTCTTGGGAAATAACTTTCCCATTAGTTCCAAGACAAACTGTTTGGCCTTTTGTTCTCAACACACTGGTCCTGTAAAATCAAGTAGATTAAATATGTTAGTTGAAAACTGTTGTAGATTTTTAACATTATTCAAAGATTGAGACTGGTTAGAAGAAGTTGGCTGCAAAGGGAGGAGAAAAAGTAAGAGTCATTGTGTTTCTTTAATAACTAAACATTCTGTTTTTCCTTGCTCAGAGGTAGTCCAAAAATAGTTTGCCACTTGGCATTTTAGTTATTTTTGAAACTTCTTTTCAATAGTGTTCACGTGTTTCTGTGTGAAGCTTAGTGGGTTCAAGTTGTGTGTGTTGTATGTGTGTACACATGTGTTAAGAATTATTTTTGTGTAATAGTTACTTTTTTGAAAAGTTGAGTATAATAATTTTTTTTAACTTAAGTACGACATTCATAAGACAAGTGAAGCTGTCTAAAGAAATGTAATGTCGGTGCTGGAGGAATGGCTCATCAGTTAAGGTCTTGCCTAGCAAGCGCAAGGACAGGAGTTTGATTCCTCAGCACATGTAAAGCCAGGCGTGGTGGTGCACTCCTATAATCATAACACTCGGGATGCTGAGACAGAGGATTGCTGTGAGTTCAAGGCTAGCCTGGGCTACATAGTGAGTTCAGGACCAGCCTGGACTACAGATACAGAGCAAGACCCTGTCTGGAAAAAAAAAAGGAAGAAATGCAATGTCAGTGTCATACTCTAATATTAAACATACATTTCATGTAACACTAAAATAATGTACATAAAATGTAAACCAACACAAAATTTCAAAAATCATACAATCTAGTTATATATTCATTTTATTCAAATAGTGTCATTTTTTAAATACATAAAATGTAAAATATTTTCTTCTGAAATCTATGGTTGGTACTTTATTATCTTTATGAATTCTTTTATTACAGCAGGTTCTTGAGTATGCAATATATTTAGAACCTCAAGTTATTTTCACAGGGTTTTTAACTTAGGACTTCCTTAGGTGGGCAGTGACTAAAGGCGTACCGTCTACCAGTTGACTAGTTTCAGAACAAGTTGACTTTCCTGTTCGTGATTGATACTCATGCCCTGAGTTACGGCATTATTCGAGTGCTCGTGTAGAGAGTTTACCTCAATTATTTATTTTTATGAAAGCACGTATTTATTTCTTGTTCACCTTTTTAATAGAAAGGAAATATAAAAACAAGTCTATTGATAATTTATTAAAAAATAGAAATGAGAAGAAAATCCAGGACATCAACAAGAAAGAAACAACAGCAGACCTTTAAGGGTAGTGGAACCACAAATGAAGATGACTGAAAGTGAGTCAGTAAATTTAACGCACCTCAGTGTCCTTAAAGCTGAAATTCTGACACAACATAATTTCTTTTACAGAATTATACTTGGGTAAATGATGGATGCATGGGAAAAATCCACTAGCCATGGAAGTGTCAGTAACGAAGCTCAGTGGAGCTGGTAGCCATGGCGCCTCAGGTTTGGGGTTCCAAGTGGTGCCCCACATCGTACTGATAGGATAGTCAGTTATGTCCAGTTTGGCCTTAAGCATGGTTTGCTGTGTGGCTGCTCAGAGATGTTCAGCCCTCCCACTGAGGGGTTCTGGCTAGGAACTAGGGTAGGATGGAGACTGGATGGTGACATTCCAACCTTCTTCCTGCTTCTGCTGAGTGCTTACCACAGATAGGCAAACGCAAATTTGAAGGTTGGGAAACAAAACTAATTTTTCTGTTACGTGAAACTAAATAAAAGGGGATCAGAGTAATGTTTCTTTGTTTGAAAAACTTTGTTTTTCTTGTGTTTTATTTTTCAAGTATTTAAATGCTCAAGAAATGAATACTTTGTAATAAAAATTTTATAAAGTAAAATAAAATTTAATAGAAGAGAACTTAATAGAAGAATATACAGCTGCCGTGTGGGATAGGATGTTCAGTATTTAATGGGATGTTGATGTTCAGTACTTAATGAATCTTCTTGGAGTCCTGGATTATGTGGGAAGAATTGAATCAAATAAATTGAAGTTTTACATTTTAAAAAGCCCATGCACTACAGAGAGCTTATCATTTCCTTGCTGTTCATAAAATGGGCAGAGTGGCAGTTGTTGTGTCTCTTCTCATAAACAATACTTGTCATATAGTCTGACATGGAGTTAAGATGATACTCATTTGTAAGAAACAAATTCTTTTGTTAAATAAAAGCTGATTCGGATATCTTTTTCTTGTACATTGTCTTCTTGGATCAGTAGACTCCTGCTAACTCATTTGGAGACTAAGGCTCAGGATTGTGAGGTGATCTCCTTGGGTCTTTGTGGACTGGCTGCCGAATATGCACGCCAGTCAGGATACATACAAGACATTGCTGTAAGAATAGGCGATTTGGACTGCCAGGTGTGTTCTGTTGAGCACAGATTATTGCTGTTTGAAGAATTTAGACCTCAGTTCTTCATTCTTCCCACCATCACAGCTTTCTGAGCACTGAGACATTGCAGGTCTTTTTCTGTTTATTTGGTAATAATTTCTGGCAGCAAAGAGCGGTAGACAAGGGGATAGTAAGAGACTGTCTACACAGAGCTTCTACCGAGTCCCCACTTGGCTGATTGGGAAAGGGTGTTTACAGGTTTAGTGTTTCATATTGTCCATTCTTCTACTTGCCTAGAGTTTACTGATGGGAAGAAAGGAGACTTAGGCACAAAACAGGCCCTAGACACTTGAGCTTAGTGAAGTGGACATGACAGGTATGTCTACTATGGAGCAAACTACTCGACATTCATTATGGTTTTTTTTCTTGCTTATTGAGCAGAACACGAGACTGCCTACTTTTCAGCTGTAGGGAAGGTACTGTTTGATATATGTCAGTTCTGTTTATTCCATTTTCATTAAATGGGTTTTCAAGTGTTCGTATGGGAATAAATTTTAAATAATTTTCAGCAAGTATTGGATATCAGAGTACTATAATCACAGTAGGATAAAAGGTATCTTTGTATGATTATTTTATTTAAATGGAGATTTAATAATTGGGTCTGTTATACAAAAACAATAATGGGATTAAAGTTGAGATTTCACGCCTTTTCTCTCATAATAATAATTTCTTGTTAGCATATACTTGTGATACATAATAACTTCATAATATATTCATCTTGGGGATTGATGCATACACTTACCACATCTTAATCATTTTTGCTGCTCCTTCTCCTCTCTGCCTTCCCAGTTCCCTGTGTCCCCAGATTCATTTCTCCTTTAAAGGGGAGCAGCTGGAGAGTGTGGCCTTTGTTATCCACGTGATTGATTGCACTGGTGATCCTGGTGGGGTGGGCTGAATTTCCCTTGTGTCGCTCGTGGTTGACTCCTGCCAGTGCCACAGTCCCCTGCGCAAATGGCTAGGCTTTGTTCGGGCCTCTTCAGACATGTTAGGCATAGTTTGTCGTCCCAATCTGTGTTCTGACAAATGTCGCATTTGCCATATATAGTGGCATTTGCGTGCCAGCTCCTCTGCCACATTGCAGGCCACTGTTTCTTATTTCTGCACTGTGTGTGCCTTGCCAAGTAGAAGTGTACTAAGAATGTGGTAAATGAATTGTTAAGTGGCTAAAACCCATAAGAGACCCAGACGTAGTAAATCAGGAGTGATTTTTTTTTTTTTTTTTAACATCAGACAATCCAGTGCTATGGACTTTGGAAGAGAAAGCACTCTCCAGAGATCTGCAGAATCTCCAGATACACAGATATACACTGTGCACCATAATTATTAGATTTAAATCTTACAGTCTTGTACAGTGGACAGAAATGCAAGGACATGACCTCAGTTGCCCAGTTACTTACAAAAGGCTACTTAAGGCAGATGGCTATGTCTCCCTTGCAGAGCTGTCATGAGGGGTTATGCAGGGTATGGAAAGCCCTGGTTTAGACCCCAACATTAGAAGTATTTTTCCTTTATTAGTTCCAACAAAAGATTGTTAACAGCTTTTATAGTAGTATTTTTCTGTGACCATTAATAACATGAACATTAGAAACACTGTATACTTCTGAGAGTCCTCCCAGGGTTGTCCTGTGAGAGGGGCTGGTGAAGTCCTAGTAGTGAGAATGGTGACAACCCTGGCATCCCCACCGTGCCTACCAGCATGCTGGATCCCCTCCTCTGTCATGGTCAGTGGATTTTGTTGTTCCCTTGTCCTGATTTATGGGGGGAAATGTGAGGTGGTGATGTAAAGTATGTTGTACATACTTTTAAGTAAGTCATGAATTTGTATAAATTGTGTGCTCCTTCTTTTAAAGAGAAATATTTTGAGGGGCAAAACAGATATGCCAATAAAATGAAGTTGCTGGTACATTTTGCAGATATCCAGGTAAGCACTAGCTCCTTTGAGGACACTTTAGAATTTTATCCTCATGCTAGCATACATTTTGTTAGAAGTACAAATAAAATAAACTGGAAAAGTATTACTCAGAGGTACTGTTTTATAGTGATAGACAGGTGAAATTTTTAATGTATCAGTGAGATGTGTTTTGGTTTTTTTTTTTTTTCCTAAAGAGTGGAAATGAATTTATTGCTGTTTTTTCTGTAGTTTCTCTTTTCTGATGGATTGTGAGAAATTTAAACAGCAGTTTAAGTCAGCACTGAATCTTGTGAGAATTTAAAGCCATTTCAGCATGTTTTTTTCTCTCTTTTGGAAAAAAATAAGTACTTTAAAGTACTAAAAAACCTCAACCCTGAAAATATTAGGTTATTCTTACCTTTTTTTGAGACAGGGTTTTGTTTTGTAATCCAGGCTGGTCCTCAATTCACTACTTGGCCCAAGCCAGTCCTCCTGCCTCAGCCTGAGTACTGTAATTACATGTGTGTGCTACCATACCCAGTTATTTCGTGCTGGGGAATCAAACCCAGGGCCTTGAGCTTGTAAGGCAAGTGTTTTAACCACTGAGCTATGCTTAGCAATTCAAAACACAGATTTTGCATTTTAACTAATCAGATTTTTTCATAAGTAAATTTAATACCACATATATAGCTCTTACCTGAATTGACAGATTGCAGTAAGATTTGAATATATACATATTCATTTAGGGCAAAACCTTGTAAACTGTGAATGAATAAAAACTACTTACACTTTCAAAGAAAAAAATCATATTAAATGATTAGAAGATACACCGAGATAGTCTATGTTTCTGTGATTACTACCAGTTTTAATGGTGATGAGCAGTGATAACTTTGTTAAAGACACTTCATTTCCCATCTGTTTTGTCTTTATGCACAATAGAAAAGTTACCGGTGTTACGGAAATAAATGTCTTTGAGATTGCAGATGAAAAGCACACTTGAAACACATAATTAATATTCCTGTTAGGGAGCTAGCACCGAGCTCACCATACTTGTCCACTGGGGCTACATTTAGCTCAGTGAGATCTTACTTTTTCAAGAATTGTTGGATTTCTAGTGAAGCATCACTCACACACAGAAGTTTGTCTAAGCCACTCAAGTGCATTTAAAAAGAGCTGTCTGACAGTGCACAGTCAAAATACCCAAGCTGAAATCAATAGCATGTTCTCCCCGATCAGAGAACAGCCCAGCCAGATTCAAAGCACATTTTCCCAGTGTGAGCCCGAAACTGATTTCAATTCTTAGCTCACACCAGGGTTTTATTCAGAAGGAATGTGTCCATTTAATGGCCAGTTCTTAGCTACCACCGGGAGAGGCTGGAACAGGAGACAGATCTTGCGTATAATTTGTGTACATTTCTTTTTTGAAACTAGCATCTCCTCCTTTTCAAGTATGTGGCGTGCTCACACAGAGCCGTGGAAGTTGGCGGCTTGCACCATTAATGTACATCTTTGAAGAATTCTTTTTTACATCCTTTCAGTTTTACTCTAATAAATAAAATATTTTGTTCACTTGAAGTTTAAGGCTTGGATTGAGATTTTTCCACATAATGATGATAATACCAGATAATTTCTTCTTCAGTAATTGTATAATAATAAAACAGGCATCTGAGGGCAACTCCCGAGATTTCAAGAGAACAAGAGGACAAAAGGGAGAAAAAGAGGATTAAAAACACGGGATGTTTCTAGTCTCAGTTATTGGGAGGTGGAAAGTTTCCCCAGTACCCTCCTTTTCCTCAGTGTGCCCTGTATAAACATCTCTCCAACTCTTGAAAAAATTCAAAACACAGGTGGGAAGTATGACCATTTTGGAGGGTGAGGACATGCTGTAGCTGTGTGTGACTGGCACCTGGAGGACGAATGGTGAGATGTGGCTGCTCATCTCCTGTGTTCATGATGTTCTGAGGTATATGTTTGGCCGGTGATAGAACATGGAAATAGATGCTTATTATTTCCTTGTAACAATAAAATTTAATTAGGTAAAATAAAATGTAATTAGACTACTTGGAGGAATTTTTCTCATTCCTCTCTACTTTTATGCCTGAGGAGTAAGAGCTACTGAAGTAGATTATGAAAACAGATACACCTGCACTCATGCGCTGTTCTCTGAGTTAATTCTGTGTCAGTTCTGGGCTTTGTCAGATGGGCAGACCTTATGTTCTGTTGAACAATCTGCACTGGAGGCTTCTCAAACTCAATCAACTCATGTGTCAGAGGGGTCCTAGTAGGAACATGAGCATAGAGTTTGTTGTAAACTGGTTATTGCTTCTTTTACTCCTTATTATCAGTGAGAGCCATTTAATTAAAAAAATCAGGATACAAACAAGTGATACTTAGTCAGTTTAAATATAAATACTCATTTGCTTCAAATTTAGACCGTTAGAACTTGGAGGCTGTCATGATGAACTGTTGGAGGGACGCAGAGGAATGGGGTTCAGACACTACAGGTTTTCAAGTTCAATCCGGGATTAACTTTGTCCCTGATACTTTATCTAGGTTTATAATTATGGCAGTTTGGACTTTCACTTGGCTGATTTTGTCTGTTTATTTTACTTGTTGAAAATTAAAATCATAATGTAAGTTCCATCCTGCCATACGTGCAGCCAGAGTGTTATATTGGTAGGTAAAGAGTTGTAGAGAGAACAAATTTGCTTGCGTTTATTTTCTGTTGCTTTAACAAAATATCTGCAACTGGGTACATTATCAAGAGGCTAATGTAGCTGACTTCCTGTAAACTTTCTAGAAAGCTAAAGACCATGACACTAACATTCGTTTCACTTAGTTGAGAGTGTGGTGAGTCACTTAGACGATGGAGGTCACATGGCAAGACAGAAAGTAAAAGACCTTGGAGAGGTCAGGCTTGCTCTTTGTATAGATCCTTCTCTCACAGCTATGACTCCATTCCCAGAGACTCCACTCACCTTGCATAGCAGCCTTAATACATTTGGAAGTGTGGAGTGCCCCTCACCTAATTGCTTTCATTATGCCCCACCTCTTAAAGCTTCTGCCTTTTTGGGCCATTGTAGCTGAATTGTACAGAGCTTGCCTTGCATGCCCAAGGCCCTGGATATCTTTCTGTCGGTCTGTCTGTCTCTTTCTCTCTCTCACTCATACACAAACACACACGCACACACACGCACACACACACACACACACACACACGCACAAATATTTCCACTTCAACCTGTCACTTTATGAATATAGCTGCTAACACAAGAGCGTTCAGGGTATAAACTATGTCCAAAATGTAAGTCATTCGTTGTTTAGAGTTAAGGTATCATAGATACCACGGAAATCACCTGCCTAAAACTTTCTCCCTTTAGCTGTTGTGAGAGTCTGTTGGATTCTCTTCTCTTCTCTTCTCTTCTTTCTCATCTTGTCTCTTCTATTCTTTTTTTTTTTTTGCCTTTACTCTTCCATTGCTTAAGGAAGAAAAAAAGCCACTATTGAAGTCAAGAAGGAAAACCAGGAAAACATCTTTTGTTTACTGCCTTAGTCTCTGTCTGCCTAGTCTACCTATCTGTCTATTTTGATATGGGAAATTGAACCCAGGGCCCTCATACCTTTGTTGTTGTTGTTGTTGTTTTGTTTTATTTAATTTTAGAAAAGTTTTTGCTAAGTTGCTGGGTTGTCCAGGCTTGGCTTGACATTGTTGTCCTCCTGCTCCAGCTTCCCAGAGTACCAGGATTACAGACAGGCGGCACCGTGCCCAGCTAACAAATTTTTATTAACTAATACATCCCAAATGTGCTAGAACACAGTAATTTAGAGATGGTTAATGAGGACAGCTTCCTGAGTTTATAGTTTATAGGAAGAAAGATGTTGGATAAATGATAAAAAAAAAGATTGTTATTTTCTTTAAAAAAAAAAAAGACTGGTGAGGTGGATCTAGAATCAAGCTTACGGATTTGTAGATTGGATGGCAAGAATGTGATGGGACTTTGGTCCTGAAGGTCTATTTCTTCTAAAGTGTAGGAAGAACGTTAGCTGCTGGGAGTTTTAAGGTACATAGAGAGTTTGGGTTCTGGGAGGGTCCAGAAGGCCATAAGTAGTCATTGGAGAGTGAAGAGGAGAGTGTAAGACAAAATGTAGAGCTGGTAGAAGTGGCTGTCATGTGTGTGAAGTGATGCTGAACTCTTTAATCATGCATATAGAAATTCTGAAAAATGCTTTCTCTTGAGTTTTAATGAAGGTGCTGATACTGAGATCATTTCCAATTTCATCCATTTATTATATTTATTATGGCAAACGTACCAGGGATTTATTTTTTTTGTTAAAAACATTTTACTCACAAGAAATTCCCAACAGCTCATTTGACCAGTTAAGTTGATGAAAGTGGTTCAAGTTGACATTGTGTACAATGTAGAAAGCATTAACTGTAAGAGAAAAAACGATGCCTTTGGCTAATGATTCTTTTGGAGTTGGGGATAGTTTCAATTTCATAGGATTTGTTCTTTTTGTCTGGGTGCATCTAAAACCTCAGTTTGAATGGGTCTAAAGGGCAGGCTGGCAAGGGTCTTTGCCAGGCTCTTCTTGAGCTTAACCAGATAAACCTTGTCATAACTCGTCAAAACTTGTCAGTGTTGCCTAAGGCAATCCCAAAGTAATGCATAGTTCAGATCTGGAGATAGTATATTGAGAGGAATGTTAAGTTGTGTTCAGTTGTTCTTACAAGTCACTTAAAATCTACTTAAAAGAAAATCAATGGTGGTGATTCTTAGTTGAATGTATGATGTATTTCTTTTAAAATGAGTTGCATGCGTATTGTTCTTTTTTGTGTTTTGCAATGTCCTTATTGATTTTGTATGCTCACTTATATTCATGTTTGTTTATGTAAAAGTAGATATGTGCCAACACATTTAGATTATTGCTGTAATATATGATTAAAAGTTGATGAGACTGCAGACTTTGGATGCATTTGTTTTTCTGTGTGTTGCTATAAAGATTCAAATGTATTGGATTATCTCTGCCTTTAGAACACATACAAATTTCTAGGAACAAATACTCAAGAGTCAAGAGATGCAAACAGATGGTGCTATTGGCGCGGGTGTTGTCATCCAGTGCCTGTATGGAATGAAACCATGTTTCTTTTGAAGAGCTCGCTCAGTGTTCATGGCACTCCCACTGTATTTCAGTTACGCTCTATTTGAGCCTGTTATTATTCCGCTCATCACAAGATTTTCAACTCAGCTGCTGGTTTAATTTCCAGAGCTGAAGTTTTTAGGCATTTTCCTCGTTGTGTTTGTTTTTGTCACAGTTTTGTCCTGGGGACTGAAGTATTCCACTTCTTCCTCTATGTCTTATACATTTTTCAGTCCCATTTTGTCACAGTTTTTGTCCTTCAGTTCTGTTTTCATGGCTTTCAGATAGCCAGGCTTAAGTGACAAACTTCGTAATGTTCTGAAGATGTGCATTCATTGCAAACTGACTGAAGCAAATTGATTTGGTACTAATTATTTGAAAATAATGTCAGTTTCTCCTGTAGTTACAGTTAAGTGGGAACTGAAGGTCTTCTCTTTTGCAAGCACAGTTCTAGGCAGTATGTTAGGAAGAGAATGAGTGAAGGGCTCACATGCACAGAGACACTCATTATCCAGCAGGCCTAAGAGCTGCCACACTGCCTGTTCTTTAAGCCTATGGATACCACGGGTTCCTTGCTCTTTCAGGTACTCTAGAAATGTACATAGAAAGATTCACTTGAAATACTGTCAAGTAGAAGTAATATTTTAGCTTCACAGTTTCGCTCACCTATTTGTGGTTGCTTATTGATCATAGTACTAAGCTGAGGGTGTCATGTTTCAGGACGAGCTCATGAAAGAAACATCATTGCTCAGAGTCTCCTGGAACTTAGAGATCTCCACAGGGACTAAGCAGGTTCACCCCATGAAGGAGAGGCTGAGCTGGCTGTGTAGCCGGAGAAGTTCCTTTCCATATTTACTGGGGAAAAAGAAAAAGTAGAGTGGAGAATCATGCATTAAAATTTCTAAAAGGACACAGGAACTTTGCACAATGGCTAATTAAAATAATATCGTTGGGGATGCCAAAATCACATGCAGGATGCATGTATATCACCTCCTTATCCCAAGACAGCCTATATTCTTTTGATCATCTGACTAGAGGCCACCATCCTTAAAGTAAGCATCTTTACAACAGTTTAGTTTATGGGTAAACATTACTTAGCCTTCATAGAAGTAGACAGAGAATTGGCTAGTGGGGACACCTTCTGGAGTGAGCACTTTTAAATCTGTGAGGCAGAAAGCCTCAATTTGATCTTTTGGATTATTGATAGGGTCTTCACATAACTGGATTATTAAGAAGCTCTCCATGCAAGAGTGCTTTCAAGAAAAGCCTGTGATTGACACATGGCCATATATTATCTAAACCAGAATGCTTTGAGAATGAAAGGGTACACAGTTAATAATTATGCAGGGATAAATGATATGAGCTTGGACTGTACCGGCAAATTGGATCCTGTGGTTATTGTAGTCAATGGACATGGTATATTCCTATACCCTATTTGTGGAAAGGCAATAGAAATTTTATACTATTTTTAGCTTTCTTCATATTTAAAGACCCCTTGTTTTCATCAAGAAAAAACAATCAGTAATAGAAATCATATCATCTGTAATAGAAATTGATAAATCTAAGGTTGATTATTGGAGCTTTGTTTTAGTCTGAGGAGAAATACATCTTCTGACCCATGTGGAGGTCAGACCCATGGCTAGGATACCATAGTAAAAGGCATATTAACAACAAAAGAGTTTTAGATAACTTGAAAGCCTTCGTCAGAAATGAAATGAAAACCTAAAGAAGCAATTAAACAAGAGGCTTTTGTTTTGTGTTTTAAGTGATATGTTTGATGAGAAGTGAAGAGATAGGCAAAAGCATGGTAAGACAAACGGGAAGGTGAAGTGAATGTAATAAACTGAGAGGCCTGTAGCAAGGCTGTTTGTTTAGATTCTTTTCTGTATCCTCTTTGTTTGGGGTAAGAATGTTCCTCTTTCTGTGTGGGATGAGGGCATGTCTCACATGAAGTTCTTTTGAATTTTATGGGTTGTTGGGTACAGAGCAGGGGTGGCAGAGCTTTCCGAATGACCTCCCTACTTTTGCCATTGTTTCAAATTCTTTGAATTTAAAATATACCAAGGTACTATACATCAGAGTGGCATGTGTTGAATCTCATCGTTACCTCTCCTCTTGGGCATGTACAATTGGCTAATCTCATAAGCCACCCCTGGAGTAATTCCTCTGGTAGGGTACTTGTGATGTTCAACTAATGTCATTAGGATGGCAACTGAAACAAACCAACAGAAATACCTAAATCACATTGCAAGTACTTCTGTATCAAAATGTTTGAAATGTTTTATAGGTAGTGTAATGTATCTTTGCTAGAAATAAAGTCCAGTATTATTTTTAAAAGAGATCATGCAATATCCTTTATGATCTACAGACTTCAAGCTGTGGTGAGGGGAAGACATTGGCAGATACAACATTTAGCAATTATCTCTACTCTCTTGATGTGTTCTTGTGGATACTCTAACCATAAAATATTTATGTCTATTTAGGGGTAAAATAGTATGCTCTAAAGAATGTATATGGTTGCTGATAACTTGTAATTATTTACTAGATGTTTTTTTTTTACTAAATAATTCAACAGTAGCCCTAAAGGATCAATAGCCTGCTGAAGAATGAATAATGCAGTCGATTACGTTTCTTTTACTTCCACTGATAGAACAACAACAATTCATCTTCCTTTGTTCTCTGGGTATCTAAGAAGAACATATATCAAAGCTTTAAAGTATGAAAGTATCTTTTTTAAAACGGCAAGATACCGTTCTCACAAAAATAACGTAGGAAGTGCATATCATAAATTTATTTTACCTAATGAATGAGGGAGTCCCTGGGATATACAGCTGATTTCCAGGAAGTTTTGGAGATTAGGCTATATATAGATCTTGACAGAATGATGGAATAAGTTGGTAAAATTAGTAAATTGATTGGCTTCTTTATAGGGCAATAAAACACCTATCTTTCAGATTACTTTTCTGTCTTATAATAATCATTTACAGTACCTACACTCTATGGACAGAAACCTACAAGTTAGCATGTACCATAAGAGTCCTGAGCCAGATGGGTATTAAATAGCAAATCAGATGATGACATACTATTTTAAACTACTAAATGATCATCAAGTGAGCCTTGTGATAATGGTCCAATATTGCATTGATAGAATATGAAGTTATTCTTTGGACTCATTTTCATAGTTTTAGTAGTTTCATTTTTTTTTTAACCAAAAAAAAGGTTTGTCATTTGATTTGGCTGTGGTTTATATTAAAGTATAGTATCTGTAAGCAAATTCCACATAGTGACATTTCTGTATATAATGTGTTTTGTTTGTATATTGATTTGTTTGGAGCAAAAAGTAGATCTTGAGACCCAGGCAGGGAGCAGTTTGGTAATTTTGACTTATCTGAGATGTAAGCAAAACCAGCTGTGTTATACTTGGGGTTTTTTTTTTTTTCTGTGTGAGAGGGGTCCCTAAAATATCCAGGGACTCAACTTGGACCTTAATCCACCTTGAGAGAATACATGTATTTAGTTTTTCTAGAAAAGGGAAAGATGTGTTGAATTCAGAGCTGTAATGCTAGTAATTAAAATTAGAAGCTAGACACATGGAAAACAGTTCTCTGTTTTATTGTCTTTTAACTTGCGAGAATTACCCTCTTTTGAGTTTCAAAAGAATGTTCTTGTTGAAATACAGGGTCAACTGGTGACTCTAAGATTTTAAATTTGACTTGAGTAGGGTTTTTAATTTTGACTTCAGATTTTAAGAATTCTCAGCATTCTTCTCAGGTAGAAATCAACTGACTTTATGTAAATTACATTTGTTCTTCATCAAAGCCAAGGTCACAGAAATTAAATAGACTCCTTTTTTCCTGGCAGTGGGTTACATTGGTTGATAGTTGTATTAATCACACAAATTGGTAACTTATTTGCATTGGTGATGGACGTCTTTCAAAGGCAGTTGGTTTCTGATTAACACACACTAATTAACCTTTTGAAAGTATACCTACAGTCCAAAAATAGACCATGCAGCCATCTAAACCTGGTTCATTCATCCGTTCAGCAGCTTCTGCTTCCTATCTCCAGTTTGCCAGGCACTGTTGTAGGCATTAGGAAGACAGCAGTGAAAATCAGAAAACCAATCCTTACCGAGCTTGCATTTTAATGGGGGCAAACGGTAAGCTAGATAAATAAAATGTTGACTTTTCTGTGCTTTGTGCAGCAGGCGCTTGTGGATGCTAGGTGTAAGGTTATCTTAAGGATTTCACCCTTTGACAGGTAAGAGAAGAGTCCTTGGTAGTCTTTTCTGTTCCCATAGATAATCTACCTTGTTTTATATACATTGTGTGTATAATTTACATACTTCACTTAAGTCTTAGAGGTTGGTTGAACTCATGAGCTCCAGCAGTCCTTCCTCCTCAGCCTCTGCAGTGCTGAGACTACAGGTGCTAACTGCTTTATTGGCTTTTTTATTCATCCTTTTATCTTTCTGTGCCTGGCAAATAGAACCTTTCAATAAATATTGTTGTAGTAAATACAGTAAGTAAGCACTGACTCACTGTGAAGAAAAGCTTTAGTTTATTTGTTCATGTGGGATTTTAGTTTTTTTCCTCTCAGCCAAAGGAGAGAACACTGAATAATTTATCCGTCTTGACTATGGCAAGAAACAACTGGATGATAGTGGGTGCAGTTAAAATAAATGGGTCAGAGAGGACAGTGAATGACAGGCCTCTGTCTTATTTTTAGTATTTTGCCTATCATAACTGCTATTCTTAGATCATTAGTTTAATTGACTATACTTTTAAAGCCTAAGATTTGGAACTTTTTATTTTAATCCACAGGAGATGTATTGAAATGAAATTTGATTTGCCTTCAATACAGTAGGATATATTAGAAAGACACTGAAATGGATCTTAGGACTTCTCTGCCTCCAGTATTTAATTAGGTAATGCCATGGAGTTGGGGGTGAGTGTAAATATTGGCTGACCACACAGGAAAGGAAGACCCAACTCTATTTTGCCTTTGACTTTTTCTTTCCTTTGTGGGAATTGTGAATGGAGCTGATAGCAGAACTAGAGATGGATTTGTCATTTTGCCTTTTGGTGTGTTTTTTGCATAATTTCATTCCTTAATTGAACAAGGCGTAGAAGATCAGGATGTGTTTAATGTGCTTGTGTGTCTGTACATAGTTAGAGCTGCAGATGCACATTCATACCACTGGTTGCATTTGTAGACCTATCAGCAAGGAATAGATGTAATATTTGCTGGCTGAAATCGTACAGTAGTATTTCCAAAACTATGTACCTTGAAAAAACAACCAACCCTATGGGATGCTATCAAGGTAAAGGGCTTAGAGCTTGGCCAGTAGCACAGGTTTATAGTCCTAGCACACTGGGAGACTGAGGTTGGAAGACCCCAAGTTTGAATTCACCCTGGACAGTTTAATTAGACGCTTTCTTAAAATCAAAAATAAAAATGGGCTGAGGATGTAGCTCTGCCCTGGCTCAATTTCCAGTCATACATGCACACAGACACCCCAACCCCCCTCCCACACCCCACACTATCACCAAGACTAACAACAGCAACAACAAAAAATGGGTTTGGGAGATAGTATACATTTACATATTAAAAGATGAGAAATTTTAAGCTGGTCTTGGTGACTGCTTCTATTATCCCAGAACTAGGTGAGATTAAAGCAGTAGGATCTAAAGTTTTAATGTGGCCTGGGCAGCTTAGTGACTTAGCAAGACTGTCTCTCAAAAAAAAAAAAAAAAAAAGTCTGGAGGAATGGCACAGCCAGAGTTCACGGTGTGGTGTGGTGGCACACGCAATCCATCATTGGGGAGGCTGAGGCAGGAGGATTGACGTGAGTCTAAGTCCAGTCTGGGCTACAGTGTGAGTTCAGGACCAGCCTGGGCCACAGAACGAGACCCAGTCTCAAACATAAATAAAAAAAAAAAAATGGACTGGAGATATAGCTCCATACAAAGACTGTGGGTTCAAATCCTGGTACCAAAGAGTCGAAAACTTTAAAAATTATCTTTTCTCAATATTTCTTAAATTTATGTGACAGCACTTTTTTCCCAAAATATCGCTTCTTTTGGGAGTGCTGCTTTTTCTTCCTTTGGGTATTGTAACTTTAGGCCTGTGGTTCTACCATGTATTTTCACTTGGTTGTGTCTATGTTGTTGTTGTTCGTCCTTTCCTTTTTTATCTTTGTTGAGTAAATTGGAAAATACTATTACATAATTTTACTCCTCTGATATACCCCTTTGCATTTCTTCATAGATTCCTCAATGGATTAGTATGTCTGTAATTAAATTTCCAAGTCTATTTGGAGTTCACATTGCACTGTTCCATGTGAAATGTAGTCTCCCATCCTTATAGATCCCATGTGTATTATATTTGCTTAAAATCTCTATAATCTAGCAGCTTACTTTTTATCTGGGCATATGTACTTTGAAGAAATTTATAAAAAGTTTATGTTTGCCCACACATTTGCCATTTCCAGCATTCTTTTATGAAATTACAAGTTTCCATCTGGTATCATTTTCCTCCAGTCCAAAGGACTTCCTTTGGTATTTGTGTAGTTGTTGAAATAGCTGGATCATTTTGGGTTGGTCTCCATTAATTCCATTCCTTTTCTTGAGACTAGGCTACCTCCTTTACTTCTTTATTCATATTTCTAGTAATTTTGAATTTTATTTACAACATTTTTTAAGATGTTGTGTGTTTCTGGGTTCTGTTTTATTTCTCCAAAGAGTTTTGGTGTTTGTTTGCTTTAACAGAACGTTGTCTTTGCTGACTTTATGCTCTAAACATTGTTACTGTGGGAAGTAGAGCATTTGAAATAAGTTTTCAGTTCAGTAGCTCAGCTCACTTACTTGACAGCTTATTCAGTGCATGTGATTTCAGGAGTCAACCAAAGACTCATGCACTTAATGCACTAAATTTAAGATTTCCTTCCTGTGCCTCACTGGCATTTTTTTCCCTCTCACTTTATTCTTCATGCTTAATCTTGGTTGTCAACTTGACTGGAATGAAGGATGCCTGGATATTTGGCCGAGCATACTTTGGAAGTGTGTGAGGGTGTTTTCTAGAAAGGGTGATGTGTGGGTTAGTGGACGGAGTGGGGCCTATCTGCCCTGAGTGTTTACAGCATCATCCAATACGCTGGGAGCCTGAAAGAATGAAAAAGAATCAAGAATGGAGTATATCTGTAATGAAATCTCTTGTTCACCTCCTCCTTCCACAGCGTATATCTTTCTGGTGCTTTCTCATTGTGAATATCAGACTCCAGGGTCCTCAGGACTTGAATGTAGACTTGTCTGTGCAGCTCTCCGGGGCCATTTGGGCCGTCCCTTGGGACAGAACCTACCTGTTGTTGTTCTCTTTCTCATTATGAAGCTTGTGGCTTCTTAGATTGATCAGTATGAGACTGTTTAATCCATGTGTGACCCAGTCTGATACAAACAGCCACAACTGTCTGTCCAAATCCTGTTGGTTCTGTTTTTCTGCAGGACCTCCTTTTAGTGTTTTCCTTTGTAAGTGCTGACTTTCCTCCAGTTCCTGCCTGTTTTTGTTTACTCTTCAGTGCTTTCAGACAGTGCTTTTTACTTTATCTAGACATTGTAGTTGTATGTGGTAGGGCTGGTATGTTACGTGTGGGAGGAGCTGCTTCATAATTGTTAGGGAACTTATAACAGATGCTTATAGTTTTTGATGCACAACACCCGCCCACTCAGGCAAGCAAATAAACAGAAGATAATTTGTGGTCTTCTCTTTTGTTAGTTTACAAAGTGTGCTTTATTCAGAATTAGCCTTTGAATACTCAAAAGTACTGGTCAAAGTAAGTGCTTTGGAGCTGCAGGCTACTTCTTAATTTACTGTGTACCTGTTTAGGTTTCCTTTTGATATTAACAACTTCAGCCAAGATCAATTTATTATATTTAAGTTTTCTTGTGAAATGGTGCCTGGGACATGGATACAATAGGTTGCAGAAGAAGAAACTCATGTCTTTTAGGAATCTTTGTAGAAACTTAGAAACTGAAATAGTAATTTCTTAATACATATAAGGACTAAGCTTCAGTACTTAGTAATTTCCATTTATGATTAGCTTCAGTGGGCTATAAATAGCCTAAAGTATAAAAATTGTTTTTAATTTAAATATATAAAAATATTGGCTTGCTTAAAAATTGACAGCATTTCATAAGAAGCTAAAATTTCCAGGAGCTAGAAGCATAGCTCGGTGATTAAAGCGTTTGTCTAGGAAACTAGAGGCCCCAGGTTTGATCCCTCAGCATCACATAATACCTGGGCAGGAGGCTGAAGCAGGAGGATTGCTTTAAGTTCTATGCCACTCTGGGCTCCATAGTGTGTTCAGGACCAGATTGAACTACAGAGCAAGACCATGACTCAAAAAATAAATAAATAAATGAAAGAAAGTTAAAATTTCATGTGATCACTCTCCTTAAACCCTTTTTCTTTTCTGCCACATATCCTATCCTTCTCTGAAGTAACCTTTTGGCATGTCCTCTACAGATCTCATACACGTGTACACTTGCACACACGTACGTGCCCCCTCTCACAGCACACACTAGAGAATTGTATTTTTTGGATAAATAACATTATATATATATATATATATATATATATATATATATATATATATACAACAACTTATTTTTTTTTACTTACAAGTATAATTTAATGCATGTAGACGTACTATATTTGGTGTTTTATACCTCCTTATTTCTGCTGATTGAGTTAATTTATCCTGTTGTGATTTCCTTAGGAAATCCTGTATCTAGTATTCTTATTTAAACCGTTAAAGCCTCACTTTTTGGAGTCTCCTTATTTGAAATTTGTGATAATTAGATTTAGAATAGAATTAAAATTTATGATTCCCTATTAATGACTTTACAGAGTATTTTTCCCCAACTACGAAATAAATGGCTTCTAAACACTAGTTGAAAATATACTAATCATACATAAGTTTTTATCTGCGTTTCATTCTCTAACAAAGTGGTAGCTTGTTTTGCTCACTTTTGAGTATTTGAAATCAATAAAAGGTGCATGTTGTTAGTCTAGTACTTCAGTTAGATGCATCACTAATTAGACTCTGCTGCTGGGAATTTAAGTGCAGCTTTTCCCACTTTGTCCCATAGGGCCTCTGTGAGTCCCTGAGTAAAGACTTTGCCTCCTGGTGACAAGTACTGATCCCTGAATATTTCCAGGGAGGGACTCAGGGATAACTCCTGTTAGTGTTGTATTAGCCTAGAATTTCTTCTTCATTTTGATGTCACCTTCACAAAGACAAAATGAGACAGGATGAAGAGTGTGTCAGAGAGCTAATACCTCAAAGCCTATTTTTTTGAAGGCTGTGAAGAGAATACTTTATTGGGAAAAATATGAAAAGGGAAAGAAGAGGGGGCTGGAGGAATAGCTCATCGGTTAAAGCACTTGACTAGCAAGCTCAAGACCCTGAGTTCAGTTCCCCAGCACCACTTAAGCTGGGGGTGGAGGTGCACACCTGTAATGCCAGCACTTGGGAGACTGAGGCAAGAGGATTGTCTTGTGCTCAAGGCCAGCCTGGGCTCCGTAGTGAGTTCAGGACCAGCCTTGGCTGCAGGGTGAGACCCTGTCTGAAAAGAGGAAGGATAGACAGGGAAAGGAGGAGGATACAGGTTCTGCTAGTCAGAATGGGGACCCAGGGATTTAGATTGTCCCAAAGCCTATTTTTTTCAAATGTGTATTTCATAAGGTCTCAGAGATTCTTACAAAAATATCCAGATGGATTTCTGGCTAAACACAGAAAGTTTCATTCAGTCTAATGAGTATTAGATACAGCTTCTCTTCTCTTTCCTTTAGAATTGAACTCACTTGTGACATGTCCATAGTGAGGTAGGGGAATGTTACTATTTCAGCTTCCAGGACAGGCATGAGAAGAGCAGAAGAGGGCCTGAGGGAGTGCTGCCATGGGGGGGTCAGAAATTGCCCCCCTTGCTAGCGTTCAGTGAGCCTCTGTACTACTTTCTGTGACTCTCTAAGTCCCCATGCGTCTCAGTATGAAAGACAGTTGAAGATGGGGAGGGTGACCGTTTCTCCCCACTAGGAAGTGGCTGCCTTATCAATAAGCAAGCTTCGGGGAAAGAGAAGGGGGGGCGGGGGGTGGTGTCGTGATTGAATTCTTTTCCCAGTGGAGGCTACCCGTAGTGAGATGTCAGGGAAATTATGGCATATGAAGCCTTCCAAAGTCCCTGCCTACCCCAGCATTCCTGGGAAGAATTAGAAGACTTCCTGCCCAACACTAAGCTCAAGGGGACTGCAGCAGTGCCCGGCCATCGGCATGGTAAGAAAATGCTGTCTCTGCTTCAGGGAGAACGTTGGTTGTGTCCTTCGTAGAACACAGCAAAAGGTTTGGATAGAGATGAGTTTGAAAGCTGTTTTGGGGTTTAGCCCAGTGCTGGAGCACCTGCCTAGCACGTCCAGGGACCTGGGTTCGATCCCAGCACTGAAGGAAACAACAACAGAACATTTGCTTATATGTTGGCTTTGTATTCTGATTTAGGATTGTCTGTCTGTGTGTTTCCCTCTCTCTCCTTTCTCCTCCTCTTCCTCTTCTTCCTCTTCTTCCTCTTCCTTCTTTTCCTCTTCTTCCTCTTTTTTCCTCTTCTTTCTTCTTCTTCCCAACACCAAAGCCTTCACACTGAACTAAAGCCCCAACTCATTTTTTCATTTGATTTTGAGACACGGTCTCACTAACTTGCTGTGTTACCCAGGCTGGCCACACACTTGGAATTCTCCTGCTCTAGCTTCCCAGGAATTAATATTAAATAATTATAAAATACATGTTCACTTAAGAGCTTGTCTTATATTTAATTTTGGATAATATTTTTGGCCTTGTGGTGATTTTTTTCTTTTTTTTTTTTTTTTTGAGACAGGGTCTCACTCTGTAGCCCAGGCTGCTCCTCAACTCACTATGGAGCCCAGGCTGGCCTTGGACTCACAGCAATCCTCCTGTCTCAGCCTCCCGTGTGATGGGTTTACAGGCATCTACCACCACACCCAGCTTACATGGCACTGGGGAATTGAACTCAGGTACTTAGTACTTAACCTAAGCACTTACAAGGCAAGTGCTTTAACCACTGAGCCATTCCTCCAGCTCCCTTGTCATGATTTTTTAGTGCAAACCAATACAGTGCTATATAGTTAACCAGTTAACACCTGCAGATAGGCCTGCTTTCAAGGCTTTCTAATTTATGATAATCATGAAGGTATTCTTTTGTCTTCTGTGAGACAGCCATGTTGCCTATTAAAGTCAAGTTGAAGATGGGAGGCAAGAATCTTGCCTTACAGAAAAGTAGTATTCACACCCAGGACACGTTCCTATGCCACGCAAGTGCTCTCTGACGGAGCTTCCTCCCTTGCCCGTCAATGTGGTTTTCATTAGTGTCACAGTAATAGACACACCAAGTGTATTACTATTGACAGGATACAAATACGCATTATTATACTTCTGTGGAGAGTGGTGCCCACTGAGGTCCGGGGTTCGACTGGTAGCAGGTTGCTGGCACACTGGTCTCTGTTTCATGCTCTTACTCTCCTTGTGGCTTTCCTCCGGAGTGTTATGTTCTCCAGCAGATACAATGAGACTGAACATGTAGTTTTGATTTATTACTCCTTCATTTTTCATTCCTGAGCATATCATCAGCAGGGGTTCTTTTGTGAAGGAAGTTGTAGAACAGATTTAAGGGGAGCGTAATGTACCCGTTTAATAATGGCAACTTAAATGGAGCACTTTGCTGCATGGGTGTTCCTTTTTTGCTGACCTGTAGTTTAATTTCCAGTGTCTAGACTTCGTAGTCTGAATTTAAACAGAAGATATAAACACAAGCATCTGGAACTGACTTTTTCCACACTGAACCCTTCTTTCTGACCCCATTTTCCTTCCAGAAGGCTCCTTCACTAACCACACCTCCAGATGAAAATCACTTAACTAACTGAGAAGAATTTAACCATCCTTATTTGCTTTTCTAAACTGTCACACATATTGGATTCACTTCATGTTGAGAAGTGACTAGCCACTTGCAAACCACAAATTCAAATACAGACCCTCCACAGTCTCTCTTTGCTCCCAGTACGCCTGGCTAAAGTCTGGTTGTTCCTTTTTCAGCAGCCCCAGCCCCTCAGTGCTGGAGTGTGTGGCCATTGCTACCGCCTGTGGTTTTCCTGCCCCACCCTGGGGCCGTGCTTCACATACAGTAGCATGCATCGCAGATTCCAGTTTCTCTTCCAGGTTGCGGTTACACATCTGCTTTGCGTTCAAACAAAATAATGGAGTCGGTTCAATCAAGCCATTGATACAACTGTGTGTTTAATGTAAGAAATCTTCTGTGGCAGTTCCTGTGTAGGAGCGAACTGTCCTTAGCTAGGATTTCGAGCTCTGTGTTCTTTGGAGAGTTCCCTGGCAGGCACTGGGGGTGGAGGAGTGTCTGATTATTGGTACCAGGAGGCACAAGTCACATAGCAGCATTACCATTTAGAATTGGAAAAAACCCTACAGATTCGCACACACCAGCTGATAAAACCCAGATGTTCTCCCCTACTCACACCTTTTCCCCCAACTTCTGACTGGACTGTATCTTTTAATCCAGGAATTAGGGGTAAGAGAATTGGTTCAGGGAGTATGAGTGGATGCGGCAATCTTTGGCATCCTTACCAATCAGATAGGTCCAGCTCAAAGTCATGTTCTAATTAGAACAGAATAAAGTCATCCTTTCCCACTGGCAAGCTGTATGTAGACAGTTATGGACGTATGTGAAAACAGATGTCACTAAGAATTTAATGTATGTAGTAAGCACTGACAATAATTATGATCTTTGACAACCGTGGTTCCTCTTGTTCTTCTCACCCTCTCTTAATTGAACTATGTTGTATTTATATCACAGTTACGGTGATTTCAGAAGGAACTCCAGAGGCTTTTACTTTACCAGAACTTCTGTTGACTTTCGAAAAGTTTTCTGATGCAAAGGATGTCTATTCATACTGAAGTGAAGTACTGAATTCTACCACTCTCTCCTCCCACCCAGACTTTAATTTTAAAAAAAAAATCACAATCACACCAGATAGTAAGCCTTAAATATTTTAGCATTTCCCCCAGCAGGGAAACAGAAGCACATAGAGCAGTGTGCAATTATACAGAAAGATGTATTTGTTGCTGACCCAGGAAGCTATGGCTCAGTGCTTTAGGATGATGAAGGTGTCCCACAGCCCTGAGCGAGCTCATGAATTAGCATAAATACCTGTGGGCAGGATAAATACACTCCACAGGACAGGTCACAGAAGGAAGATTACTTTTAACAAATTAACAAGGATTCTAAACTATGGATGTATCAGAGGGTCTGGAAAGTTATTTTCTTATAAAGTTAGACTTGATCTCATATTTTATTGAGTGGCATAAACAGTCAGCATTGACTTTTCATCCTTCCGGGTCACATAGTCAGTTGTCAAAGTCCCTTTTAAGGTAGTTTCAATCCTCACTTATTTAAAAGTGGTGACAGTTTTGGACATGAATCTGCAGAAAGCTTACATCTTCATTGTAAAAAACAGTTTGAGGGAAAAGTAACATACACAACTATGAAAAGAATACTAGTCTATATTGAAAGCTCAGTTTTCAGGTACTTTCTTAAATGTCTTAATTGTATGCACATTTTTGAGAAGCTAATTATAAATCTGTTAATTCATTATAATTAAACCTCAGGATATCGACAAGCTTTTTATTTGACTTTAAATTTTTTAAATTTTAAATCTTCTTTTGGAGTGGTGGAGAACATAGCCACCTTTTAATTACATACTTTGAGTAACTGTTTATACTTGAGAACTGGATTGCCTTCAGAAATTTAAATCTGCAACGAATTCATAACGGATTTTCATTTCTACTTCAAATGAATAGTAAGACTTAGTACTAAATTTAGACATTTATATATTGAGGTACTTTAAATCTTACAGAGCAAATTAATGACAGTTATTTTCCTCTGGGAAGTTTATAAAAACATATAAAGGAGGGATGGAGGAATAACTCAGTGGCGAAAGCACTTGCCAAGCAAATGCTAAGTACCTGAGTTCAATTCCCCAGCACCACAAAAACCATGTGTGGTGGTACATGCCTGTAATCCTAGCACTGAGGAGGCTAAAGCAGGAGGATTGCTGTGAGTTCAAGGCCAGTCTGAGCTACATATTAAGCTCAGAATGAGTCTGGACTGCAGAATGAGACCCTGTTTCAAAAAAAAAAAAAAAAAAAAAAACAATTGTGTGTGTGTGTGGCAGAAAATAAAAAGTCAGATTAAAGGACAAATACACTCGTGTCCATAATAGCAGTAATTTTGGGGGGTGACTGGGTTTTGTTTTTCCCTTTTTAGTGATATTGGGAATTGAACTTAGGGCTTCCTGCATGGTAGGCAAGAGCTATACAGTGATCTACCCCCACCAGCCCATAGATATTCTTATAATAATGAAAAAAAGGAAAAGGAACAGAAAGCTTATTATTCAAGAAAGCTGTATGTTACTGGAGAGCAAGAACTTTGCCTTAATTATGGTGATTCCATTAACACCTGGGAAAGTAGTGCTTCCCTCTTGAGGCTGTCAGGGAATACTTGCTGAATGGTGTGGGAGGGGAAGAATTAACAGGGCTTTGAGGATGTTTGCACATTTGAAGTACTAATAATATTTGATGAGAATTTGGTGATGACAGTAAGGTAATTAATATTAATTTGATTGTTCTAGCTAGTTATGAAGTTGTATTACATTGTATTAATGCAACAAATTAGGAAGCTTGCATATTTATACACAGTAGAACCTGAGAAGAGTTTTTCTACAATACTTTAAATTTTTCTCAGGGTATTTACCTGGGATTACAAATCAGATAAATTTTGGCATAATTACTTCTTTTATTCAAAGATTGCTTTATTGGTTTGTCCTGATGTTGCTCTAAGTGTTAAACATCTTCAGTACATTTTTTTTTTCTTTTGAACCAGTCTTGCTTTTCAGTCCAGGATGGCCCTGAGCTCACTACGTAGTACCGCCTGTCCTTAAACTCATGACAGTCCTTCTGCCTCAGCGTCCTGAGTGCTGGGACTACAGGTGTGCACCACCATGCCCAGCCATTATGTGGTGCTGAGGGATTGAACCAGCAGCCTGTGCTTTCTAGGCAAGTGCTATTATCACTGAGCTCACCCTAAAGCTTGATTCTGTATTAAAAGAAAAGAAAACAAAACAAAACAAAAAAACACCTCATTTTACATACAACTTTTTAGTAGCAAATTGACTGAATAAAGCCAGTACGAGTCTGGTCTCTTTTCTTGGAGCCTTATTCTTAAGTCCTGTGAAGAAAATCTGAGCAACCGTTACATTCTTTTGTTTAGGTTCTCTTAATTCCATAGAACTGACCAGAAGAACCAGGAATAAAATATTTCCTTTTGTAAAGCATTGCATTATACCTTGGATTCGTCCAGAAAACATGGAGAAACATACTGAGAGAGAGAAAAGTGGAATGTCTTCATCCCTCTAGAACTGTCCACATAATTTTTTCCCATTTTATTGATATGTGTAAGTGCAAAATTTAAGGTTTACAATGAAGTTGAGCATTTTGGGCACATACATATCTTGTCAAGGTTACAGGGACTTTCCCACTGTCCTTTTGTCCCTCCCCCGACCTGCCCTCCCTCCCCATCCTACTCCCCTGTTTCACTTTTTCATTTTAAGTTCCATGAGATAGTTGTGATCTGGGTCTCTCATATCAGAGAGACCATTCAATGTTTCACCTTTTGCTTCTGACTCACTTCACTGAGCATGATGTTCTCAAGCTTCTTCCATTTGACTGTAAAAGCCTCCATGCTGTTGGACTTTATAGATGCGTAGTATTCCATTGTGTATAAATACCACAGTTTGTGTATCCATTGGTCTGTTGATGGGTATTTTGGTGTCTTCCATATTTTGGCTATTGTTAGTTGTGCTGCTATGAACATGGGTATACGTGTATCTCTGTTATGTGTTGTTTTGGCCTCTTTTGGAAATATTCTCAGGAGGGGTGTCACTTGATCGAAGGGGATATTTATTTCCATTCTTTTGAGAAATCTCCATGCTGCTTTCCAGAGTGTGGTTGTACGAATTTACATTCCCACCAGCAGTGCAGGAGAGTTCCTTTCTCCCCACAGCCATGGCAGCACTGATTGTTAATTGACTTGTTGATATGGGCCATTCTCTCTGGAGTTAGATGGTAAGCATTGTTTTGATTTGCATTTCTCTAATGGCTAGAGATGTTGAACATCTTTTCATGTATCTGTTGGCCACTTGAACTTCTTCGAGAGTGAACTGTCTCTTCATTTCATTTGCCCGCTTTACAATAGGATCCTTTATTTTGGTAGGCTTACTTTTCTTCAGCTCCTTGTATGTTCTAGTTATGAGCTTCCTACCTGAGATGGTGGTGAATAGTTTTTCCCATTCTGTTGGTTTTCTTTTTACAATGTTGATAGTTTCCTTTGCTGTGCAGAAACTTTTTAGTTTGACAAGGTTCCATTTGTTAATAATGGGGATAATTTCTTTTGCTTTTGATGTGTTGTCAAGAAAGTCTTTGCCTACCCGTATGTCTTTTAGGTATTTGCCTGATTTGTCTTGTAGGAGGTTCAGTGTTTCACTTTTATTGTCTAGGTTTTTGACCCAGTTTGATTTGATTTTCGTGCATGGTGATAGGTATGTGACTAGATTCATTCTTCTGCATATGGTTGACCAGTTTTCCTAGCACCATTTGTTGAACAGGCTGTCCTTTTTCCATTGTATGCATTTGGCTCCTTTGTCAAAGATTAAGTAATTGAGGGTATTTGGGTTTGTCTCTGCATCTTCAATTCTGTTCCACTGGTCTATCTGTCTGTTTTTGTGCCAGTGCCAAATTATTTTTACAACTAATTGCTTTATAGTACAGCCTGATGTCTGGTATTGTAATGCCTCATGCCTTGGTCTTTTTGCTGAGGATTGCTTTGGCTTCCACATAATTTTTAATATCCTTCTTTAGTCTAGAAAGAATTTAAGCTTTCAAAAATACCCCCTACCTCACACACACAGAGACAAAAATAAAATATAAGTGAAACAGCATAAGATGGTAACAAAAGTAAGTTGAAACCTTAACTTGGACTAATACACAGATTGCAGCCATGAAGTTCTACAGTCGCAAGAAGACCACACATTTGGCTGTTAGCTTTTGAAGGAAGCCAAGAACAAGAACAATACACCACTCCCAGTGTCTGGGACAGAATTGTCTTAAATTTAGTTTTCCCGTCCAGGCTGTGGGATGGACCTCACCTCAGGGGAACCCTGCTAAAATTATGACATTCAACAAGTCAGAGGTATTTACTTAGCATGAACAAGTTTGTCAGTTACCATGCTAGATGCTGCGGATGCTCACTCCAGACAGCTAGTGTGGGAGATAAATCAATGGAGTAGATTGGGAAGTGGCAGTGGAATGTGGCCAGACTCATAGATGAGACTAAGTACAAGGTATTTAGACACCTCATGCAGAGAGAGGTGGGAGGTATTTTTGGGGATGGTTTGAACTGACACCCCAGCTAAGTTCTAAAAGATATGTCTTTGGTAACCCAGGCAAAGGTAGGAAAGCATTCAAATATAGAGAGTAAGCAGCATACAGTAGGTGTCCAAGGT
Source organism: Ctenodactylus gundi (assembly GCA_004027205.1). Taxonomy (NCBI): domain Eukaryota; kingdom Metazoa; phylum Chordata; class Mammalia; order Rodentia; family Ctenodactylidae; genus Ctenodactylus; species Ctenodactylus gundi. The sequence goes on along the minus strand of PVKB01002661.1, from coordinate 181,490 downwards.
GAGGCGACATGATGCCTTCTGAGAATGAAGTAGTTTGGAGGGTACAAACAGGGACAGAGCATTGACAGTTTTGTGAGAGACTGACTTGAACACACCAGGTAAAGGCTCCTTTATGGCTGTGCTCAAGAGGTGGAGGTTGGTGGGACTTGCGGGGCATGAAGCCTGCAAAGGGGTTACCACAGTAGTTTGAGTACTGGTGCTCTGGTGTTCCTTTAAATAGTGCCTTAAGGAGAGTGTATGAGGATGATGAGAGGGGAATACATGCAGGTGACTCGAGAGCAACTTACTCCAGGGATGTCGCCTTGAAAAGATGAGATACATGGCCTATGTATGAACAGAGGTTATTCACAGGTCTCCAGCATGTCAGGGCAGAAAAGAGTTGACACAGTAAGCCGGAACTATTAACGTTTCTAAGGCCTGCTTGTTGGTTGGCCTTGGCTGACATTTGACAACTTAAGAGTTAAGGAGGGTTTCTGGCCTTAATCAATAAGGGTGGTTCCTTGTGTCTAAATTGTTTGTATAAATAATATGGTTTATCCTGAACACCTGTTGGCCTTCTGGGAGGCTGAAATTAAACAGAGACTGCCTATGGAACTGGCTTCTAATCAAAACCCCGCGTACTAAGCATCTAACAAGAACCCTTGGCTGGCGACATTTCACACTCATGCTACCACTGCTTTTTTTGGATGATTTAAATGCCTCCTGTGTGACTCCGCTGAAAGAGGACTTTCCAAAGATCCTCCTTGGTTTACCCTAGACTTCTCCTCATGTGCCTTTTTCTTCTGTGGACTTTGTTTAATATATTCTTTCAAATTAATAAATTGTAGCCTTGAGTATGGCTACATGTAGACCCCTGTGAGTTCCTATCAAATCATCAGAACTAGGGGAATCTCGTGTTCCTTTCAGCGAAGTCATTTGTTGGTATAATGATACCTCCCAGAGAAACGAAGAACACCAGAGGAATAATAGCTTTGGGGATGGAGTAGCAGTGCATCTTACTTACGTTTTCTAAAGTCGTCTGTACTACTTTATCCAAGTTATTTTGAACTGGCGTTTATTGACCATACATTGCCTGTTTCAAAATTGTTTTACCAGGAAAATATATTTTTCAGCATATTTCATTCATTAATAAATTCAGCAAGTATTTGCTGAAACCATTGAACATTCAAAGGAGTATCTAAAAGGCCGTAATGATGCTTACGAATATGAATTGAAAAGTCCAAAGTGGCTGCGATTTCACTAGGAATTTAGAAGTTTGACTTTGAAAGAAAAAATAGCACTCACTTCAAACATGTTATATTTCTTATGTGCTTATTTTTGTAGTTAGGAAATAATGCAGTTTTTCTTGTGTTAGTGTTCAAGACGACTAATATATGCGATTGGGAAAATCATGCTTAATTCACAGTGCCCACACATCGTATCCTTTCATTATCACTTGGGCAGTCTTTGCCTTCTGATGTTACGGTATATTTAAAACCAATATGATACATAGGTGTACGAAACACCCAAATTCATTGTAAATACTGTGTATTACATTTGTATATTAATAAAAATAGTGGGGGGAAAACAATACTTGGACTTGTTCACTGATTACAACTTATATAATATAGCAGGCAGTTGGTGAGCTGTCCTGAATTAAGTATGTCTTCGTGCTTCCCCTGATGAGTATTTTTCTTGCAAATCTATAAGTCACGTGATAGTGGTGGACTGAGCAAGAGCCTCCAAACCCCGTGTCGTGGACCTGTAGCAGTCCATGGCCTCAGAAGGCTGGCCTGCAAGGACAGATGACTGATGAGCAGGAGGTGAGTGGCGAGTCCTGTTAGGTACTAATGCTGCCGCTGATCTGACCATTCCTCCCGCCCTGCTGCCTTTGCCCTGCTCCGGTCCTCATCATTTCAAGGGATCCTCCAGCAATCTACTGCATAGCAGGTAGCTCCACCGGCTTGGGAGAATGGTTTTCAACTACGTCAGAATGGTTGGGGACCATTAGACTGAAGGACCGCTAAATCGGCAGTCAGCCTCCTTATCATCTCCAGGAAATACTACTCGGATGTGTTCCCCCCGCCCCCCAACTAAAGCATAATGAGCGGGAATGCCTTATTTTATACTAAGTCAGTGATGTGAGTCATATGTAGGGGAAATAAATGTCTTTCCTGGTGCCAGGTCCCAGTGAACAGCTCCTCATGTAACTTGTACTGAAAAGACTATAGAGAGTTTTCACTTGAGGATGTTCCAAACCTAAAGAAATATTAGTAAGTCAGCATATTAAGTAAGTAAAAAACAAAGCAAAACAAAAAATCTGACATCTCATTCAAAAATTTTAAATTCTGATATGATGGACTATTTTTTCCTTTATGAAATGAGATAGAAATTCCCGGTATGGTTTCAAAACTCTGAGCACGAAGTGCCAGTTTTTACCCAGACAGTGCACATCTTTGTAATAGGGGCACTCTGTCACGTCCGTTCTCATTTCATGACAGATGAACTGAAAAGTCCTTTTCAAACTAATGGTTCTGCAGTTTTGTTTGTTGGTGTGTATTTTATTAAATTTAACATTTTTAACCACTTTTTTGGACTTTACTAGGATTGCCATACCACACATTTGGTTCTAAAAGGCCACATATGAGCATTTTTTTCCATTGATACTGTGTTTGCTCAAATACTCAGATGGTATCCATCACCCCTTCCCATGTATCTGTTACAACTGTCTTCATTTATAGTTTTGCCATTAGGAATTTTTAAAAATTTTAAAATACCGCCTTCAAATGAACATAAGTAATTCAGTAGAAGTCAAGGTTAAGTTAGAAATTAAAAAAGAAAAAAATGGATGCCAGGTAGGTAGCCGGTAATGTACTCTAAGCAAATTGACATTTTCAGTGGAGTGACCATCTTCACAGGCTTTGGTTCCCTGGTTAGCACCAGAGCAGGAGTATACAGTGAGACTTGGGTGTCTGTCTTGGCGGTAGCTGAGTGATTATGTCAGAGTTCAGATGTAGGACTCATTCCACAAATGGGAAGAAAAGATGCCAAAATTTGTCAGTAAAAATGGTGTATGAAGGAAAAATTACTGTGCTCCTTAAGTTAATAATGACTGGAGAGTCATTAAAACTTATTAAAAATGAAGTCAGTTTTTTTTCTCTTCTGCTTTTTTTATTTTACTTATTTTCAATTATTAAGGAAGAGATTCTGCTACTTTTAGTGTGTTGTATCATTTATATTTTTAGTTAAAATGTTCAGAGTTAAGATATGATTAGGATATGGTACAATTCTACGAAATATTCCTTATACAAACATAATGGAATTCTTAACACAGCGTGTTCAAAATGAGATATTTGTATTTGGCAGATCATATAGTGTTTAAAAGCAACCTCTTAAATATTTAAGGCGATATATTTAGTGATGTCTAGAGTAGTTCTGTTTGTTAACACTGCCAAATTGGAATTCTAACTTAGGTATTTTACGCAGTCTCCTTCTCCACTCCCACCTTCATATTGACGTTTAAAAGCCGTGAGTAGATACTGCCTAACAAAGGCTGCTGTTAACTACACTCTCACCAGCTTAGGCCAGCTTACTGCAGTACTAGAGTCTCACCAGTTTAAGCTGGCTTGTTGGAGTAACTGCACTCTCGCCAGTTTAAGCTTCTGCGGGTACATAGCATGTTTCGTCTTTGTTAGCTCTCTTAATGGAGTTCCAGAAAATGAAATATTATTATGCCGCACAACGGTTGCATCTTATTTTCATTTTTTCTGAAGCTTTTCAGGAATGTTTAAAACCTTTTGAAAGGAGAAAAGCCTTCTTTTTTTCTAAGTTCATCTAACCCTCAGCCTCAAGTCTGTTTCTTATAACTTCTGAGACATTGCTTTTTGCTTAGGTTGTCAAGACTATGCAGTGTCTGATCTGACAAAGGTTGGCTCAACTTAACTGATAAAATTAATTTTTAAAATCCTTATACCTGTAGAATAGTGGAGATAAAACATTTTCTGTTAATCAAATCTCTGTACAGTTTTTTTCCCATTCTATTGATATGTATAAGTGCAAAACATAAAGTTTACATTGATCTTGTGTATTTTGTGCACATACATATCATGGCAAAGTTACAAATCCTTCTCCTTTTCCTTTTCCACCCCTCTTCTCCCTCTCCTTCCCCTCCAGTTCCCATTATTCCCCACATTAAGTTTTATGAATTTATTGTGATCTGGGTTTCTCATATCAGAGATAACCCTTCGATATTTTCCCTTCTGCTTTTGACTCACTTCACTAAGCATGATGGTCTCAAGTTGCCTCCATTTACGTACAAACCTCCAACGTATCTGTCTTCATAGATGAGTAGTATTCCATTGTGTATAAATACCATCATTAATGTATACATTGGTCTGTTGAAGGGTATTTGGGTGTTTTCCACATTGTAGCTATTGCTAGTTGTGCTGCTGTGAACATGGGTATACATGTATCTCTGTTATGTGTTGTTTTTTAACTCTTTGGGGAAAATTCCCAGAAGAAATATCGCTAGATCTAAGGGGATACTTATTTTCATTCTTATGAGAGACTTCCATACTGCTTTCCATAGTAGTTGCACCAGTTTACATTTCCACCAACAGTGCAGGAGGGTTCCTTTTTCCCAGCAGCCTAAGCATGGTAAATTTAACTTCTAATTTAAAGGTCTCCTATCCTATGAAAATTCATAGTTATTTTAATTCAATTAGTTTATCAATTTGTTTCTTACATAAGTTCATGTGTTTTATCACCACTGAGCCTTTGAAAAAGCTAGCATATAAACAGCGCCTGATTAAATCATTTCACACATAGGATCCAGTGTTTTCCTCATTTACTATGGAGATTGTTAGAGATGGTAGTTTTGACTAGGTAAAATGATACCTTTGTTAACTGTAAAAAACATTTTCTGTACATTATTTTTATTTCGCTTATAAGCCCTTTTATAATATGCAATTCTGAAAATTTCTAACAATTTTTACTGTTTTCTTAATAATAGTGGTTTTGCTTTTCTGAGCTCCTACAATTTAAGTTTTATAGAATAGCAAAATGTTTTTTTATGACCCTTCAAGCTGCCAGCCTGTTATTCTTAGCTATAAGGAGGTTCCCTCAAGCTTGCTCATGCTGCATTTTCAAGGGGAAACTTCCAAGCATTTGAGAAAGTGTAAAATTTTTATTTCCCCAGAAAGAGGAAAGCAGGAAAAAGACCCAATTCTGCCAGAGATAGATGAATCATTTATTATTTCATAAGATAATACTATTTCAGATTATAGACTAGAGCTTGTTTCCATTTTTATAGTTTGTATCATATGTATTCACCAAAGAAGTTTTACTTTCCCAGAGAATTTAGGCTCACAACAAAATTGGAAGGAAAGTGTAGGGATACATCATATATCTCCGGCCCTTATTAACACATCCTCCTGAGAATGGTATATTTATTACAGCTGATTAACCTGCGTTGACACATTGTTACCACTTAGAATTCATAGTTTACATTAGGGCTCACTGTCAGTGTGGTTCAGTCCATGGGATTAGACGGAGGTATACTGACATATATCTACCATTATAGAGTCATGTGGAGTGGTCTGATTACGCTAAAGTGTCATTGTGGCCCGTCTGGTCATCTCTCCTTGCCCTATAGTCTCTGGCAACAAGTCATATGTTTGTTTTTCCAGAGTATCATATATTTGAAATGCATGGCATTACACCTTTTCTGTTGGCTTCTTTCATTTAGTTGAAAATGTATTCAAGGTTGCTCCATGTTTGTTTTGCTTTTTTTTTTTTTATTCATGACTTGACAGCTTATTTTCAGTGCTGGGTAATATTACTTTGTCCCACCATGCCATAGTTTGCTTATCTTCACTTACTGAAGTATATCTTGATTGCTCGCAATTTTTGGCAATTAGGTATAAATGCCATAAACACTCACATGCAACAGTTTTGATTGGAAATTAATTTTCAAGTTCCTTAGGTAAATATCAAAGTGAGATTGTTTGATCATGTTATAAGAATACATCTAGTATTTTTTGTTTTTGATTTTTTAGAAACTGCCGAACCTCATTGCAGTGTGGTTGTAGTATTTTGTGTTCCAACCAGCAGTGAATTAGAGATGCTGCTGCCCACATTCTCACCAGCCCGTGGTGGTGTCCGTATTTTGGATTTTGGGTGTTCTAACAGGCATGTAGAGCTATCTCATTGTTATTTTAATTTCCATTTGCTGGTGACACACAGCGTAGAACATTTTTCATATGCTTACTTGTTGCCATCTGTATCTATTATATATAATTTAAAGAAAAAACTAGATTTGAGAAATATTAATGCATTTTAAGGGAGAGAAGATGGCAAGAAGAAAGGAAGGCAGACTTACATCAGTGCCTGTAAACTGTCACTGCAAATCTAGCTTCTGCTTTATCATTTTCTGCATGTAATTTTATAATCTTTGTGCCAAAGTATTAAATGTGAAGTTTATGAAATAAAAAGAAAGCTAGCATTTGTTGAAATCTGTGTGTGTGTGTGTGTGTGTGTGTGTGTGTGTGTGTGTCTCCGTCTGTCTGAGGATTGAGCCCAGTACCATGCCATACCTAATCTATTTTGTTATTTTTGATTTTGACACAGGGTCTCAGTAAGTTGCCATGGCTGGCTGGACTTAAGATCCTCTTGCCTCAGCCTCCCATGGGACTCTCCCAGCACTCCCAACTCCAGTACTGGGGATTGAATCTGGGCCTTCCTTCTGAGCTCTGTCCTCATCCCTTTTTCTAAAATTATGCTAAGTGCATTGCTTCACATCTGTTACTTACTTTTTCATCAGAAACCTCTTCAAGGCAGGATGCACTTCAGTCTCTGTCTAGCGGTTGGAGCAATATGATTGAGACCTGGGAAGTGAGATCCTGGAGCTTGGGCTCTCGGTCGCTATGCTCAGCTGTTGAATGTAGAGATTAAGTGCAGTGAGGAGAAACTTACAAAGAAAAGTACTTGTAAGATAAATATGAATGGAAATACCAGTTTTTCACACACTCTACTTTGACCTGTCATGCACCATTCTCATGAGTTTGCTGTGGTTATTTTCCCTCATACTGTAGATCTGGTGAAACCACTCAAGGAGAAATCCATTGCCGTACACAGATGTGGAGGCTTCCATCCACAGACAGTGGTTGCAGATTGAACTTTATCATTCTCTCTCTCTCTCTCTCTCTCTCTCTCTCTCTCTCTCTCTCTCTCTCTCTCTTTCTCTCTCGATCCAGAAAAGTCCCTTCTTTTGCCATTCTTTATTTTTCCCACTTATGCACATATACCAGTCAACATTACTGGAGTGACAGGTGGAATTGAGACTCCTAAATATTTCTTGAATGAATGGGTTTCCCCTTATTTTGCTCTTCTTCCCAGTTGCTTCCCATGAAAAAGAAAGCTGGAAGGCTTCACAGAATGAAGTGAGGGAAGGGGAGGAGGAGAAGCATAAATTATATTCTTGCTAATTTGCTGGTATCTTTTTCCCCTCATCAACTTTATTGAGCAATAATTTTATATAATTAAATGAATCTATTTAATTGGATGAGTTTTGACAGCTTTATTCACCAATGAAATCACAGTCATGGTCAAGATACAGAACACTTCCAAGACTCTCACAAGATTCCCTCTGCTGCTTGTTTCTTTATCCTTTTTCTTTTTACTTATTTATTTATTTATTTATTTATTTTTGAGCCAGGGTCTTGCCGTATTTCCCAGGCTGTCTTGGGCATAAGAGAATGTCCTCCTTCCTCAGCCTCCTAAGTAGTTACAATTACAGGAGTGCACCACCCTGTTTGGCTTTGTAAATTTTTTTTTTTGAGTGAAATATACATAGATGGTGCTATGGTTTGGGTCTGGAATTGTCCCTATAAGCCTCAAGTGTCTGGATGCTGGGGATTGTCTATGGATTTCACAGGCTGTTCGGAGGTGGAGCCTGCTTGGGAGGGTGAGATTAGTGGTGGGTGGTGGGTCACTGAAGGTGTGGCCTGGAAGGATGGACTCCTGCCCTGGCTTCTTGCTATTCCGGATCCTTCCTGCTTCCTATTTGCAAGGCTCTGAATAGCTTTTCTCCAGCGAGGCCTCCACCAGACCCTCTACCATTGCCATCCATGAATGGACTGAGACTTTTTGAAACTGTGAGCTAAAGTATACCTTTCCTCCCTCATTTTGTTGGTGTTGAGTATCACGTCCCAGCAATGAGAAAGTAACTGAAACAAAGAAGAGACAGAGAATAACTATGACACAGAAGGCATATGGCATTTGCGGTTTTTACATTGTTAGATTTGCAATTCAATAGCATTAACTATATTCATATTGTATAACCATCATTCCCATCTGTCTACAGAACTCGTATAACATTTGAAAGTGAAGCTCTGAACCATTACGCATTAAGTCCGTATTTGCTGCCCAGACACTGGAACAACCATTCTGCTATTCATCTCTCTGGTTTTGACTTTCCTAGATACCTCACAGAGGTAGAATTGTGTATTTGATCTTTATCTTTGCCTTCTTAGCATAAAGTCTTCAAAGTTTGTTATTATAATTTATATCAGAGGTTTTAACCTTTTTAAGGTTGAATAATATTCCACTGTATATATGTCTCATATTTAATCATTCATTCATCTGCTGATGAGTAGGAATTGGGTTATTTCTACCTCTTGGCTCGTGTGAATAGTGCTGCTAGGAACACTAATATGTGGATACTTGTTTGAGATCCTGCTTTTGTTTCTTTTGGTTATGTATCCAAAAGTAGAATTGCTAGATCACAGAGTAATTCTGTGTTTAACCTTTTAGAGACCTACCAGACTGTTGCCAACTGTATCGTAGCATTTTACTGCTTACCAGCAATGTATGAACACTTCGGTTTCTATTCATCATTGCCAACATTGATTGACTTTTGAGGTTTTAAAAACAGGTGTTATTTTAATGACTGCATGTTGATATCATATTGGTTATGGTTTGCATCTCCACGCTGTTCGCTCATGTTGAGCTCATTTTCATGTGCATAAAGCGGCCTCTGTCTGCATCAGTTTCCCCTGTCCATGGAGATCCTTCCTCCCAGCGGATGCTTAAAACGAGGGACAGCACCAAATTTTGTACATACTACATTGTTTTCTGTACCTACGTATTATAAAGCTTACTTTACAACTTAGGCATAGTAAGAGAACAACAAAAATAACTACTAATTATATAGAACAGTTATAAAATGTACAGCAGTAAAAGTTATATATAAACACGGTCTTTTTCTTTCTCAAACTGCTTCTTTTTACCTTTTTTTTTTTTTTTTTTTGAGACAGGATCTTGCTCTATAATCCAGGCTGATCCTAAACTCACAGTGTCACCCAGGCTGACTTTGGACTTGTAGCTATCTTCCTGCCTCAGCCTCTGAGGCACTGAGATTATAGGCGTGTACCATCACATCCAGTTTATGTTGTGCTGGGGAGGGAATCCATCTCAGGGCCGTGAGCTTGCCAGGCAAGTGCTTTAACTGCTGAGCTATTTCTCCAGCCCTCCTTTTCACTTAAAGTAAGTACTTTATGGCTTTTTTTAAAAAATATAAGTTGCTAGCATTACTGCTTTTGCATGTTGGAACCATTCCTAGGGAAAGCACGTGACACCGTAACCGGAGATGAGTAGTATTCACAACATGAGGGTAGTGTGTACAGCAGGGGCTCACTGCGCAAAGGGATGATCTTCCGGCAGAGCAGGACAGTGGGACATTTCATTCCACTACCGTAGTAGTGTGCAGCTTGAATCTTATCAGTCATTTCTGGAATGTTCCATTTAATATTTTTCATCCCACTTAAACAGCACAAGGTGAAATTACAGATAAAGGGAGACAACTGTATCTTTGAACTTCTACCTGTGTCCACCTTTTCCTACCAGAGCAGTCAGTTCCTGAACCATTTTGTCACTATATAATTATTCCCATTTTATATAAGTGAAATCAGCATACACCTTCATGTCTCACTTTTTTTGACTTAGCATAATGATCTCAAGACACATCCTTATTTTAGAATCTGCCAGCAATTCACTTCTTTCTTCCTGAATAATGTTCAGTTCTGTAAACATACTGTGACTTATCCATTTACCTGTTGATAGACATTTACTGTGAACGTATATACACACATCTTTGTGTGGATATGAGATTGGATTTCTCCTAAGTAAGTATCAGGGGTAGAGTGTCTGCGTTATATGCAAATGCTCATATTTGACTTTATGGGAAAACCAGCTGCCAAACTGCTTCCTGGAGTAGTCACACCATTTTACGTTCTCACCAGTGAAACTTCACACAAGCTTCATTTTCACTGCTTCCTTGCCAGCACCCGGTATCGTCAGTCTTTTAAGTATTAGCCATTCTGTTGGATGAATAATTGCATTTTCATTGGAGTGTTAATTTGCATCACTTGGATTGGTTGATGTTGTTACTCATTATTTCATAAGCTTTTTTTGCCATTTAGATGTTTTCTTTTGCAGTCATCCTTTTCAGATCTTCGGTCTATTTTATTTGGGGTTTGTTTTCATATTCTTGATTTATAAGCATTCTTCATCCTTTGTTATATATGCATTGCAAATATTTTCTTTTATGACCTGCATCTTTGTTTCCTGAGGATCAAGAGTTTTTAACTTTGATACTATCCAAGTAATTTTTTTTGAGACAGAGTCTCACTCTGTAGTCTAGGCTGATCCTGAACTCACTATGGAACCCAGGCTGGCCTTAGACTCACTGCGATCCTCCTACCTCTGCCTCTCAAGTACTGGGATTGCAGGCATGTACCGCCTCGCCCAGCTTTATGTGGTGCTCAGGAATTGAACTCAGGGTTTTGTGCTTCTAAAGTAAGCACTTTAACCGCTGTTCCATTTCTCCAGCCCCAAGTATTTTCTTTTATGGTTTCTGTTGTGTATGTTTTAAAGAAGTATATCATCTTATTACAAAGAGCCTCATAAAGAAGAAACAACATGTCAGAAAGGAGACTAAACCATTGTCCTACATCTGAACAGGGCAGCATGTGAGTTCCTTGACTCACTTGGAACTGGTAGGGATTATCAAGAACAGAACCAGTCTTAAAACGGCTGGGCTGTGGATATGCAGTGGTAGAGCATGTGCTTGGCATGCTGAGGTCCTGGTTTAATGCCTGGCACCAAAAAGAATAAAAAAATAAAAATATCTGTTGTGCAAGGGATTCTTGAAGATGGAGCTATCCCTTTTAGCGTACTCAGTAAAGGCGCTTTGCTCAAAACTCCTTATCAACTGCTTGACACATCATTATTTTGCAGGCAGCATAAATACGTTTCTTTCATGCAGATCTCAAAAGGTTCAAAGTAAGATTTGAGGAAGGAGGGATGACTGTTCTGGGCTCAGGGCTTAAAGCCCTGTTCCTGTCTAGTTGCTGGAGATATTTATATTTAATCAATTTTCAAATATATACAAAGTGAAACAGAAAATATCATTGTGAGGGGATGGAAAAGGAAGATGGGAAACTTGGCAAGAAGCCAAGGCTGGGGTGTCTGTTGAGGCCATCTTGACCTCCTCTTTTACCTCTTTGGTTCCTGGCTTCTCCTCCTTAGTTTGCTCCTTGTCTGGAACCTGCCCCCGCCTCAATTCTTTGTCTTTTCCATCCTGCTTTGATTCATTTGACATTTTTGAAGTTGGAGTTCTTGTAGGTCTGAAAACTCTTTCCCACAGGTAGTTCATTTGTCAGGAAAAGAGATTTAGGTATAATTGTCTGGGTCTCCTTTGTCTGCATTACCTCTTTCCTCTGGGACAGCTCCCTTAGGAATCACCTGCGTTTGAACTCCAGGTGCATGGGTGTCACCCTCAGCCTTTCAAGCAACTCCCATGTGATTTTCTCCAAGTGCCCATTAGTGGTCAGTCCTGCTGGAAGGACTGGTGTGAAATTTGAAAGCTGGACTAGAATGTTTGAACTATCCATTGTGTGAAGGTCATTGGGAATCTTGATGCCCAGGGCTGTAGCTTTTATATACGCTCAACACCATGTAACATCACAAATGGGGTAGCCACCTCCTCTCGGTGTCAGCTTATGCAAGTCGAAGCTCTTTGACACATTCGACACCTGCAAATGCCCAGCCCTTTGGTGATCAGATTAAAGCAGCCTAACTGATCTGCACCCAGGAATTCTGAGCCAGTAAGACCACTGCAGTCTGCTGGTACATATCCATTCCTTTGGATATCACCAGCTTAAAAATTGCCTCATAGGACTACGGCACCAATCCCAGCTTGGAACAGGGACTGAAGAACATAGTACTAGCCTTTGCCAGTTCCAGGTATCCCACAGGATCCTAGTTCCAGAGAAGCGTTTTGTATGATTTTGAGAGGACACAGGTATGGCTCCGTCTGTGGTGCGGTAGTCCTCTTCTGCACCGCTGCCGTGGGAAGTATCAGTGTCAGCTCGCTGTGATCTCTGGTGGCACATTAGCCGTTGCTCTGTGGCCATGTTGATATAACAGAAGCTAGAGGCCTCTGAATTCTTGGTGCGTTCCAGGCCCCAATTCACGGTGGTGCCCATCTGCTACTTATTAAGCTTTATGACACGTGCCATAGAGCCACCAGTGGACAACGGTCAGAATTCAAATAAGCTATCGAATATTAGACAGTTCTCCCTAACGTTCCAGTACAGCTTCTTATTGCACTGGTACCTTTGGACAGATGGAGTGCAAGGGTTTAATATAGTCATCACAGTGGCACTAGTCGTCTCCTCAGTGTTTGTTCTGGGAGACCAACAGATTTCTGTTTATTGTCATACACCGTACTTGAGCAGCAAACTCAGTCACGCACGTTCAGGGAGGCCCTTGGGTGACCTCGTTGCGAAGGTGATTTCCTCACAGGCCAGTCGTTGTGGTGATACACTTGGCTCTCATATCTGAGCCTGCGCCATCTTGCTTTCTCTTCGTCCATTGCATCAGTCTGCCCAGCTGCCTCTCTGCTTCATTATTTAAGAGATCTTTTCTTAGGGCAAGTCACAAAGATTTTCCTTTGGGAGTTCTTGAGCTTGATTTTTACCCTTAGGCTTGTGGTCCATTTTCAGTGGACTTCTGAATATCATGTGAGATAAAGGTTGATACCCATTTACCTGTATGTGTCCAGCTGTTCTCACATCCTGCAGAAGAGACTTTCCTTTCCTCATTGTGACTTTTTTTGGAAATCAGTTGCCCATATTTATGTGGATTTATTTCTGAATTTCTTTAAGCCATGCCATCTTGATTACTGTAATTTTTTTGGTGAGTAGTAAATGCCCTGTAACCTTTTTGTGGTTAAAAAAAAAGTGATTTGCCTCTTCAGATTGTTTTCCTTTTGTATGAGTTTTACAATTGGCTTGTTTGCATTTTTTCTAAAACTTGCTATTATTTTGATGGAAATAGTATTGAATATAAATCATTCATCTTAATGTTGAGTCTTTAAGTTTAGAATACATAGTATATCCGTTTATTCAGGGATCTTGTTTTCTCTCACTTCTGCTTGTGAATTAATTTTTTGGACACCTATTCTAGGCCGACCACAGTCCCAAGTATTTTGTCCTTAGCTTTCCACAGTTTACCTCTGCACCTGCGGTATTTCCATCATGTTCACTTGTGGCACCTGAGATTTAGATGCCCGTGTGTGCTGCAGCTCGCGACAGAAGCCAGGCTCCTCATCAGTGATTGGGATATCACATTTGTGAATGCTATGGAGAAGCAATTAGAAAAATTCTTAGCAATTGCTGCCTGTGTCTCACCTTCTGTCTCCCGCTAACAAAACTAAACACAGGACCGTTCTAAGTAGATAACATATTTCCATGGGTAAAAAGATTGATCACCATCTCAAACTAACAATGTACTTGCTTCATATTAGAAAATTCTGTTTGGATTATCTCTGAATGCATTTTAATTAAGCCTGATGTTTTCCTCTTGTCTGTTTTGTCTAGATACAATCAAACATAAAATATTCCTTGTACTATCACTACCAGATAGGGGATCTTTAGAATTCCCCAGAGTTGTGTAATCCCTTGCCATCCTATTGATGTCTTGGTCACCTGACACCATCAGCATACTCTGCCTGTGAGCTTTCACAATATGGCAGGCTTGGATTTCACTGGATAAAAGTTGTCTGGAGCCTTAGTTGTGCCTAATCATTCTTCCCTCCTCCTTCTAAAAGACAAAAATGAATGGGCTGTTTTATAACCCCTTCTCAATCCTCTGATCTTCAGAGAAAAAAATGTTAAAAGGCATGGTACAGCTGTTTTATGTTGCAGTTTATAATCTAATTAAATGTATTTTATCCAGATCATTATGGACTTCATTAAAGTTGGACTTTTGTAAAAAAAAAAAAAAAAAGATGAGTTAGATTTATGCAGAATCATCTGGGTCTTTTAAATTCTGTGATCATGCCAGCAGTGCCTAATGAAAAAGAAATTCAAATCTGCCTTTTTGATTTAGTTGGCTATTTATTTTTGGAAAGTTCTTGCTTTACTTTTTTGTGAGCATACAGTGTTCAGAATGATTAATAAGAGAAGCTTGCTTTTTAGAGAGAGTACCATTTGGGAATGATGTGTGGTCTTAGAAGGCTGTGTATCACTTGAACATTTAGATTCATGTAGGAAATAAAACATCTCCAGGTAGTTGACATAATCCAGGCCAAAGAGAGATAAAACTGCATTTTCCTTATTTTTTTTTATTTTGTACTGTAGAAGAAATTAGTGTTATGGCCTTCAGTTTAATTGCTAAATTTTTTCCAGTGTCAGGGGGAAATACCTAAGATAGAAATCTACTTGAAATGGGAAAAGTCATCTTAGTCTTTGTTACATGAATATAGAGATTTCAGAGTACTTTTGCTCTGTTTTATATGGTGACCAGTTTCTTTATTACTCCCCTGTCTTTCATTTTAAAAAAGAAATTAAGCTGTGCTTAACAAAAGCTTTATTTTTCTAAAGAATTGTGCTTGGGATGTCTTCTTTTTCATAATTGTGTATTTTCTGAATGGGCAGTTATCCTTGGCCTGGAATTTATTCATCCTTTAACTATGATTGTATAATCAAATGGCCTTTCTAGTTAAATTTATACCCACTCAGATAATTTATTCTCTCAATTTAACTGTTGGTCCCAAGCAGTCCTGAAATTTTATTCAATAAGAGAGAGGATTAAAATACAGTTTTGTGGTTGATATTTCAGTAGAATATTGGTTTTGCCCAACTCCTTGAAGCTATAAAAACTGCCTTCTCTCACCTCTCTCGTGTGAATATACATGTGTATACTTGCATAATCATAAACACACACAAACATACACACACAAAATGACGCTGATAAAACATACCAGTTTCTGTGACATGTGAGTATTCTGTGTGACTTTGATGCATTTCTTACTGTTTTCTAGGTATTTCCCCTAGGGTATCATTTCTCTTTTGATTTTAGTTGTTGAAAATACCAAAATTTTATACTGAACTATGACTGTGTAAGACTTTAGTGGCACAAGGCTGTTCTGTCTTGGGGAATATTTGCCTATGTTAAGGGTAGAGACATTTTTTTCAGATTTTTCTAATGCATTAATTAAGTTTTAAAATTGAAATCTTTATTTCATCTATGAACTTTTTCTCTGTGGTCTGAGGTAATGTAACCTAGCTTTTGTTTTGTTATGCCAATAGTTGTTTATTGTATTACTATCTTCCTACTGAATTGAAAACCTTTTTTTGCAATATATTAAGTTTTGACAAACATGTGGCTTTTTTCTCCTCTGCTATCTGGTTAACTTTTCTTGTCTATCACTATACTAAACTCTTTCCTTTAGAAACTTTTTTTCTCCTTATATAGTTTATAGTAAGCTTAGTATCTGGCAGAACAGGTCTACTTCTGTGATTCTTCTTTCTCACAGTTTTTTTGACTATTGTATATGGGAGTTGTTGTAAATGAACTTGAAGATTACTTTACCAAGGCAAAGAAGTCAGAGAACCTCTGGATTCTTATTGAATGTATGGAATTAAATCTGTGCATTACCTTCAGAAAGTTTGACATTGTAGGAGATTGTCCTTATCTTTAGGAACGGATGTCTATTTGTTCAAATATTTTTATGTCCTTTGATAATATTTTCTTTTTATATTAGTTACTTGTTAAGATCATCTTATGCATCATAGTTTTTAAAATGCTGCTTTCTTTCTTTCTTTCTTTTTTTTTTTTTTGACAAAGAGTTTCACTCTGAAGTCCATACTGGCCCACACTCACTATGTAGCCCAAGCTGGTCTGAACTCACAAGCCCAAGGTGACCTTGAATACACATCAATTCTCCTTCAGCCTGTGCAGTGCTGGGCCTGGGATTATAGGTGTGTGCCATCACACTCAGCTTACATGTTACTTTTAAATAAAAAAATTTTATTTAAGTTTCTGACTTGGTTTCTGAGATAGAGAAAAGTTAGATTGTGTTTATAAGATTATCATTAGTTTTAGCTTTTTTTATTCAAGTTAAGTTTTCGAAATATACAGTATTATTGCAAGTAACGATACTTGCCTTATGTATGTTTTTATATGTGTGTATGTATGTATTTAAATAATTTCTTTTTACAATAGGCAGAACCTTCAAAGCAATGTTTTAAAAGAATTAGTAACACTCATCCCGTCCAGATTCTCAGTTTAATAAAATTGGCTCCAACATTTCAACACATAACATAACCTTTGCTATTGGATTCTACTAAATTGTGCTTGTTATATTTGGGCAGTTTGCATCTTTCCTATATGTTTTTATCAGTCTTATTTACTGACGTAATTTTTTATATGCATGTGCATATGGAAACTCCTTTTCTTCTGAAACCTTGATTATAATAGAGAGTTCTTCATAAAGCTCTATATTGGTGAAGAGGCCTGGAATTAGTTCACATGTGATTTTTTTCTCAGTGACTACCAAGTGCCTACCGTCTCTGTCAAGCATGAGACAGAACTCTAAACTACTTTTTATGGTTGGAATCGAGAGTATCCCTCAAAAGCATTGTGTACCTGGATGCTGTAGAATACTGATGTGCTGTGAAGAGTTGGAGTCTGGTTGGAAAGGGTGGAACTCTGGGGCTTGACCTAGAAGGCAGAAGCACCCGGGCAGGACTAGGAAGGGGAGCGCCACCCTTCCTCCCTCGCTTGGCCGTTTGTCTGCCACACCAGGAAGAGTTTTGCTCCAGCTACAGCTCGCCCGTGTGCTTGTACAGTTGCCAGCCACCCCGTAGGACACGGTAACCTTCTGAAACCCTGCGCTAAAGTAAATCTTAAATTGTGAATCTCAGATATTCTGTCTGAGCAGTGAGAAAGTAACGAAGATAGTAAGTTCTGTCTTTATATGCCTACAAAAATGCTAGCTCTGTGCACCTTGTGTATATGAGGTTCTTTGTACTGTCATCATCATTAACTGCTTTGGGTTTTTTTCTCTGAAGAAAACATAAACCTCTTACAATACCCTTGTTGTATGTGGAGTTCTAATTTTTGCTGTAGTCTGGACACCAGTATATTAATCCAGAACATGTAGTTTCACTTGTATGAATATAGGCTCACTTTATTTTCTGTCAGTTACCCTCAAAGTCATTGTAATTTTCACTAAAAACTAAAACCAAGTAATGCATTTTTTCCATAATGTCCTTACTTCACTTATTTTAGAAAAACATGCTATGGATCAGTTCATACTAGGTCTCTGCTTAATTATTTATGAAAACATTAAATTAGAAGAAAATTGGAATATATGTTTTGTGAAATGACTTCTTTCCATTTTTAAAACAGTACTCTCGATCCAAAGAAGTTGCAAGAGAATGTCATTGAGGCTTAGGATAAAACCAAAGCACATCAGGGAAGTCTGTGCCTTCCCAGTCAGGAGCCGCCAAGGACACTTCAGCAAGGTACTCATCCTCCTCTGCCCAAATGAGTATGCACGTGGGTTTCTTTTACCTGGAGGCCCCTAAACCTGGTTAGTAAGAAACAACTTGCAGTGTAGTCTCTGCACTCAGGATTTCCCCTCTGGCAGAGTTCTAACTCCAGTGTTCACGCGAAAGGGAAAAGCACACTGTAATGGCTTTGGGCAGCTGCCAGGGAAAAGCCACCCTCAGACAACCACTGTCTATTATCCTTTAAAGCACATAGGATACATTATCCATCATTTTTTAGGAATGTTCATCATAAATGCCATTTAATTGCATTTTAAAGTTAAACAGCGTTTAGCAAATTATCATCCAGTATTTGGTTCCAAATCATCCTGGTTCTTCTGTACACGTCTGTGCCTTGCAGGGCAACTCGTGTTTATTCTCTATCCCATTGTCATTCCAAAGACTGAGAGCAGCACATGCGTACCATTGAGTTGTTCCCTTTGTCTCCGGCCATCCCCTGTATTAAAATAATCATCTTGTTATGGTTGCGTTGGTCTTATTCTAAGAAGACAGTTTAAATATGTGTAATTATTAATTTTTTTACTTCTGGGCCACTTTGAATTCACATGCATGTTCTCACACGTGCGAACACACACACTCTTAGGGTCCCAATTGATTTACTTTTGTAGTGCTTTATACACTGTATATGTGTGCAGGGAATATTTGTTTAATTGAATATGCGTGGTGAAACTTGGGTAGTTTGATTTTTCTGTGGATTATCTGAAATTCTTGAAATTTTAAAATTTCCATCACCTGTTCGTGACATGAATAGTAATGAAAAAGGTAGAGGCAACATTAACCCTAAATGCTAAGATACTAAAATTATACATATTAGTGGGGTGAAATGTGACTTTTTAGACACAATCAGGCGATTGCATCCATCTCCCCAAACATTTACCCTTTTTTTATGGCACACACTTGCAATGTGACTTCTTCTAGTATTTTGAAATGTGCTCTCTATTATCATTTCCTGTGGTCATGCTATTGTGTGATAGCACACCAGTGATGCAGAGTACTTCACCGAGCTGTTGTGTCCCTGTGCAGGGGCCATGTGAATCTTCTTGGTGTTTTTCTATTCTTAATATGTGTTCTGCTAAAGTGAGCACAGTATGTTTCTTGAGTTGTGATTTTTATTCTGGTAAATTTCCTCTTTCCTATTTGGTAAATTGCCACTTTTTTATTTGTTTGTAATGCTGACTTTTGCCCATTCCTAAAATATTTACTGCATATATGTGAACCCAGAAAAATAGTTTGTAAATGCTAGTTAGCGATGCGGAAGGTTAGAATTGCAAAGAATGCCCTTTATAAACATAAATTTTAGAGGGAAATCATTATCTACTGGTTTTGTTCATGGCTGTATATTCTAGAACATAACAGATAGCTTGTTTTGCATAGTTCTGTAGCTTTTCAACACAGGCATTGGAATCAGGTATGTTGTCAACCTTAAGACCTAGGGCAACTTTCTTAAAATTTTGAAGCCTCATCTTTCTTAACTATGAACTGAGCACAATAAACCTACTCCGTGGCAGAGGTGTTGGTGAAGTGTTTACCCAAAATACTTCTTAAGGCTCAGAAAATAATAGTTCTTCTTTCTGATAGTTTCATTTAGACATAAAAATCATTAAGACATATATATTTAGTCATGTTTATTTCTGGTAGAGTCTGTCCCATCTGAAGTGACCTAGTTGTATGTCCATCTGACTTCATCGAAAAGACGTTATATAACCTCTTGAATTCTTTTCCCAAATGAAAAGTCATGGTTTTTCTGATCCACTCGGTGTGGTTCTGAGTAGCTTTTGTTTTTTCTTTCTTTCGGATTCCTGCATTAAAGAATATGGTCCTTGCTGAATTAGTCACTAGGTAGAGTTGGGGTCGCCATGTGCGTGAATAACACCTGGGCAACACTGGAGTACCTATGTAGGCGTATGCACACACAGGCTTTCTTTTCACAGAAAGAGTTCAACCCTGAACAAGCCAACCAGAAGTGTAGTATTAGAAACTCTAGGAAATATCATAATAATTCAAACATATGCAGAATTTTGTCTTTGGAAATTTAAATTTTTGTTTAAAAAAAACTTTTGGGAAAAGAACACGAACCGTAAAATCTTTCCACTTCATGTGGGCTTACAGAGTGGATTTTCTCCCTCAGGGTAATACATGTGACCTGCCTTTGCTCTGTCGTGGAGCTCTGCAGCAGTTATATCAGAGCCATCTCTATTCTGGTTATTTGCCATTTTTGCAGCGTTTTACATGATTTCCAAACAAAATTCTAAGCAGCAAATATTGAGATGCAGTAGAATCAGTGAAGTGTAAACCACACAGTTTTAGGACACTAAGAAATTAGGAATCAGAAGAGTACAGGCATTTAAAAAAAATACTGTACTGCATTCCTGTTTCAAATGAAAGAAGGTACAGGTTCCCAGCCATCCATTTGGTCAGATCATGCAGATGCTTGTTGGGGGTTGGGCAAGGCACGGGGAACCCTGGGAGCCTGGCTCCTCTTGCTCCCTGCCTCCCTATCCTAGCCTGTTCAAACTGGGGAAGTTCTTGGGGCTGATAAAAGACCCATCCCAGCTGAGAACGTTGCCACCAGAAGGATTTCTCCAGAGACAGCTGAACACAGATTGTTTTCTCTTTGGAAGCTGGGTTTAGGGTTAACTTGGCAGCTCCCTGGCAGGAAGCAATGTTCAGAGGGCAGTGTCAGCTTTACCTGAATATTTTGTCTGAGAGAAATGAAACACCAGGTCAGCGCCATTCCCAGCCCTCATCTGTATTTGTGTGAGGAAGGAGATTAGCAGCGGCATTTCTAAGGCATTTCTAAGGTCTGGTGGCGCAGCCTAAGAAGGTGATTTATGAACGAACTCCAGCGGTGGGGTGTGGATGCCAATGAGCTTTGTTCCCAGCAGTTTTCCCGTTTCTGTAACCTCTCTGCATGGAGCTAATTAAATCCATTTATCCCGTAAATCAGTTTTAACCTCTGTGTGTTCATGTTCTGATTGTGGATGTGATACAACAAAAATCTAAAAGAACCCCACGGTAACTGTAAGCCTAGTATCGTGGTCCATCTGTTTGTCAAGAAGAAACACTGTTTCATCATGGATCTCATGAAGTGATCTTACACGACGTTATGTCATCACAGATCGTATTGAACATTAACAGTAACTTACGCCAAGACAAATGGAACTGATCCGCAGGATTAATTTTAAGTTACCTTGCTAGTACTTGGATTCAGTTTGGGTTCAGACTTCTTTTATTTTCTTTTCTCTTTTCTCTTTTTTTTTTTTTTTTTGAGACAGGGTCTTACTTTGCTTTGCTTTTCTTTCATTTGTTTGATTTTGTTTGATTGTTTGAGACCATGTCTTACTGTGTAGTGCAGGCTGAGGAAGTCATGGTGTATAATCTTCTTTATGATTTGCTGCATTGTTGGCATGTGTTTGATTGAGTAGTTTTGCATCTACACTCATTAGGGATATTGGTCTGTAGGGTTTTTTGGAGGGGTTGTCTGGTTTTGGAATTGAAGTTATGCTCGCTTTGAGAAACGATCAAGAAATGATTTTGGCAGTTTTCCTTCCTTTTCAATTTCTTGCAAAAATTTGATGAGTATTGGCATTAAATCTTGCCTGGATTTTTTAAGAATTGTTCTGGGAATCCATCAGATCCTAGGCTTTTGTTGGTTGAAGTGTTCTTTTGTTACTTCCTTGATTTTATAGGTGGATATTGGCATTTCTTTGTCTTTCATTTTTCATGGTTGATACAAGTTTAGGGATTCATCCATTTCCTTTAAATTTTTTAATTTGTTAAAGTATAAATTGTCAAAGTAACTTCTTATAATCCTTTGGATTTCCATGTTATCTTTTGTAATTTCACCTTTTTTTATTCCTAATTGTACTGATATAGGTTTTCTCTTTTTTTGTGTGTGTGAGTTTAGCAAGGGGTTTATCAATCCTGTTTATCTTTTCAAAAAACCAACTTTTTGTTTCATTTATTTTTTGTATTGTTTTAGTTTAGATTTCATTAGTTTCTGCTCTGATCTTTGTATTTTCTTTCCTTCTGTTAGTTTGGGTTTGGCTTGCTTGTGTTTTTCTAGGACCCTGAGTTGTGTGGTTAGATTGTTTATTTGGACTTGCTCAGTTATTTTTATGCATACAGTTATGGAAATGAATTTCTCTCTTAACATTGTCTTTGTTGTGTCTCAGAGGTTGTGTTGTGATATGCTGCCATTGTTGTTTGTCTCTGTGAACTTTTTTACTTCTTCCTTGATTTCTTCTGTAATCCAGTGTTTATTTAAAAGAGTGCTGTTCAGTCTCCCATTTGTTGAGTTGTATCTTTTGTTTGTGTTGTAGTTGATTTCTGCTTATATTCTCCTACAATCTGACAGAGTGCATGGGATTATGTCAGTTTTCTTGTATCTGTTTAAGCTTGTTTTGTGGCCTAGAATGTGTTCTCTTTTTGAGAATGCTCCATGGGCAGCTGAGAAGAATGTGTATTCTGTTGTTGTTGGATTAAAAAGTCTATATATGTCTGTCAGATCCATTTCTTCTCTGATATAGTTCAGATCTCCTGTGTCCTTGTTGATTTTGTGTTTAGTTTATCAGTCTTGGGATAAAGGAGCGAAGTCAGGGAGGGAAAGCGGAACTGGTAAGCATTCCATCCAGGTCAAGCCTCAACCACCTGCCCCTTCCAACCAGGCCCCACCTCCCTACAGTACACAGTATCCATGGGTATGTGAGGCTTTTAGGGGACTCCCCAGATCCAAATCGCAACACTGGATCCATTAAACAACTTCCATCTAAAAATCTAGTTGAGGGAAATCCCAGAAATTTTTTCCCTGACTTGTGGCTTTTAAGAGTTTCTCAAATGAGATCTGAGAAGATAGCTGATAGACCCAGTGTGATGTGATAACTGTGGAGACTTTGGTGAGGAAGCCTCACCCACCTCTTCAACACAGTTTGAACTTCGTGCTATAGATGTTAGCCCCAGATACTTAGCCCCAGATACCCTTTAGTAAACCTATTCCTCGATGTTCTTGAAATAAGTAACACTAAGTGTTTTTAAAATATCTGTCATTACGCCTTCAGCTAATTCAGTTGGTTCCTACCTGTAGACTTGATACATTGAAACTTTAATTTTACTTTAGATATATGCTTTAGTTGTCTGGAGCTACGTCCTTTGAATATTTATTTTGAAGTGGAGCAAGTTGTGTATCATCAATGAGCAAACATTTGGACAATCAGTGGATCAAAGTATAGGAACAAATGTGGATTTCTCAAACCTGTCTCCATTTATTTTTTTTTTCCTGAGCTAGATTTGCCTGGAGTGCAAAGAACTGAATATGGATGAGCGCATGTTGCAAACTGATTTTGAGCTGTAATTGCTTGCAGTAGTAAAATCGGCAAGGAAAGTAAATTGGGAATACAGGCAATCAGAGACAAGATTCCTCCACTTGCCAGGTACCACGTGTAGCATGCAAGCATCCAGAGGAATAGAAATCTGCTATCCTGTGACAAGAGGTTCCAATTAATGTGATTTGGTTGCACCTGTCTGCCAATAGCTCACCTCATAAAACGACAGTCCTGTCCTGCTGTTGGAGTGAGTCAAAGGGTTCATTTAGTGACTGGGACAGGAGGCATCCTGGGAAGTGTGCTTGGGGGGATGGCTGTGACCCTCCTTCCTTTCATTACTTCCACAAAGGAAGGGCAGCTTAGGGAGAACCCTCCTAGCTGGAAGGCTTTTCACAAGGCGGCAGTTGCGCAGTAAATGCCACTCTGCAAGCGTATGTTTCTCAAATATATGGCCATGGAGTAGGAGTTGAGCATAGCAAATTGCCAAGTTTTGATCTCTGAAGCAAGATATATTTACCCTATTAATTTTGTCTGAAAAAGATTTGAATGATATGTAGATTTTTTTTCAATTCTTAATTTAAAATTGAAGAGTTTAAACAGGGCCTCCTGGTAATTATATATCCTGAGGCAATGACCTGGAGGGGGATGCGTATTTGCTTTGCAGGAGACATTTGGATTTAGCAGCTCTCTCCCTCGTTCATGCTCTCTCTCTCTCTCTCTCTCTCTCTCTCTCTCTCTTTCTCTCTCTCTCTCTCTCC
This sequence comes from Ctenodactylus gundi, assembly GCA_004027205.1. NCBI lineage: Eukaryota > Metazoa > Chordata > Mammalia > Rodentia > Ctenodactylidae > Ctenodactylus > Ctenodactylus gundi. Next base: position 157,514 of record PVKB01002661.1, on the reverse strand, counting down.
CTCTCTCTCCCTCTCCCTCCCTTTTTTCTCCCTCTCTTCCCCTAGTCATATGTGTTTATTTTCCATTTTTCCATTCCCTTACTCAAAGAGTAACCAAGAGCTTCATACTGGCTAACTCATACAGTGAGAATGGGAGAATATGGGTCTTCTGGAAAGATGAGGTTACTCTGCAGAATCAGCAGGGTACTAAGGATTGCCACATTCTTCCAAAAGGTCAAGGTCATGCTGCAGCCAGCAGTATTCCACAGATGAACAGTGCTGAGTAGAGCCTGCATCTTGCTTGAATGTGCCTCCTGCTCCTTCCCTGTGTAGCTGGGAACCCAGATCCCAGTCCATGCTCAGCTCCCTCTTTTCTGCACATTGGATTGCACCAATAGTCTCTTCTCTACTTGTTCTCTGAATCTTTGTGTGTGAGGTCTTTCCTTTCATTAAGTCTGAATTCTTGAGCACGTGAGACCAGGCTTTACCAATCCCATTTTCTTTCTTCCTTGTTTGTAAAAGAATATACTAATTAATTTTTGGCCTTGATTCTTCTCATTCAGCCATGGCTCTTGGCCAACTGGGCCACAGTCCTCTACAGTCTATTCCACCATTCATATTTTGATGAAGAAAATTGGTGGTCATGGGAATATGGATTGGTGCTAATGTAGTGTGAAATAATACACATTTCCCCAAAGTACAGATTTTCAGAAACGCTGAATGTACCAAGACATGTTTGTATTGTAATCAGACCTTTATTGTTATGCTACATATTCATTTGTTCCACAAACAGAAATCTAATGCAACATGGTCTCTGAACAACTTCTTATGAGAGGGGAAAAATAAAAGGTATTGCCAAGAATTGACTGTGCTTGGCACTCTTATATTTGATAATTATTATTGCTAATTCCATATCTTAATTGTTGTAGTGATCATCTAAAATGTCTTATTTTGTATTATTTTCTTTGAGTTAAACATTTATTCAGAGACAATTACGAATTCACTTGTAGTTGTAACAAAGAATACAGTGAGTCTTAGGTATCCTTCATCTAGTTTTCTATAGTGATAACTTTAAAGTTCTGCTGGAGATGTACCTGGGGCCTCACCTGGTCTAAGTATGGGACCTCACACATGCTCAGTACAGGCTTTGCCAGAGAGTTACATCCCCACCTCCAATGGACACATCTTGCATAACTATAGTCCATTATTACAACCAAAACATTCACATTGATACAGTTAAGCAATAGAGTATTTTCATCACCATAGGAGTCTTTCGTGTTGCCCTTTTATAATTAAATCCACTTCTTTTTTCTATTCCAACCCACCTTTAACCCTTTAATCCACTAATCTATATGCCATTTCTATAACTTTGTCTTTTTGAGAGCGTTGTATAAATAAAATACTCTGTAATCTTTGGGGTTGGCTTTTTTCATTTGCCATAACTCTCCAGAGACTTAGTTGTTGCATGCACTCGTAGTTTATTTCTTTTTTTTTATTGCTAAGTAGTAATCCAAGATATGAATGGAAAGTTTAACCTTTCACCCGTTGAGGAACATCTGGGTCCCTTCTAGTTTTTGGCCATTATGTCTTTATAAACATATATGTCTTATGAGAAAATAAATTTTCACTTCCTGGGGAAAATGATCAGGAGTCAATGTGCTCTGTTATAGTTGTGTATTCAATATATGCTGTGGTTTGGTTGTAGTCTGTCCTTCAGGGTTTTTCTTGGGGGGGGCGGGGTGAGGATGGGGGAGGGAGTTTGGTGCCCATTGCAATGAAGTGGGAGCTGATGAAACCTCTAAGAGTCAGTGCTTAGTGAGAGGTCCTTGGGTCACTGGAGTATGCCCTCAAATGGATTGTGGACACCAGCCTCTCTGGCTTCCTGTTTTGAGATGTGCTCCTTCCTCACACCAGCTCTGGACATCACATCTACCGTGAGGTGGGGCCAGCAAGTGGAACCCTCACGACACCTGTGCCTTGCTGTAGGCAAAATAAACATTTTTCTCTATAGTTAGCTGCTTCAGATACTTTGTTGCAGTAATATGAAATGAATGAACACAATGTGCAATGTACACTGATTCTCTAAGGTATACATTATTACTATTGTTAATTTACTGATAAACTAAAGCCCAGAATAGGTGGTCGGTTTGCCCAAGATTAGAAAGCTGCTGACTTATAGAGCTTAAGACCTGATATCATCTCTCTCTGACCCCCCAAATGTTTAACTTGGCCAATCAGGGATTGTGGTGTTACACACATAACAGTGTTTCAAATGGAAAATGCAGGTTTCTGTTTTCACCTGACCGTGAATCATTAAAAATGAGGAGCCAATCTCATGGTTGTACAATTGTTTTTCGTTTTTTCAAATGAGCAGCAAGTAAATATCAGTCCAGAAGACACAAGAGCCCGTGATGGACAGGATCAAATTAGGAATTCTGTTGCTTTAGTACAAAGGCAGTGAGCCCTGTGAGTCTGTCCTTGCTGAGAGGCTGAGGGGCTGATACGGGTCATCCGGTGACCCATGAGAAGGGCCAGGACTTGGCCACAGCACTCCAGCCTTCTTTTGTCTTGTCGCTCCTCCCCTTCAGTTTGGAAGCCGTCAGTGCTGGGCCATGCAGCTTGGTGGCTGACAGTCCTCAGAAAGACAGATACCATCGGAATTGTTGCTGTGTTTGTGGGAACGATGTGGCCAGGGAGGAAGAGAGGAAAACATTCTCAGGTATTGAATGATCTGATCATGGCAGGGCTTACCAGTGTGACATTGTCTGTGGTGATGAGACGGTTGCACTGTGGGGAATTGCAGCCCCTTCCTGTAATCTAAAGGGTTGTTTCTGGGTGACATCTTGACAGGAAGATGTCTTGTGGGAAGAGTACTCGTTCGCGGTCCCTGACCAACAGTTAATTATTAATACTTCATGCCTGAGAAGTCCAATGATGTTATCTGAACATTTATTATGGAGCTTTTGACTTTTTGTTTATCCTTTTTGTTTCTAGGAAACAGAAAAGGGTTTTATTAAGTCATTTGAGAAAATTACAGCCACACAATTGCACATCTCTATAAGAGTTAAGGGGTCTTTTCAACATAACTTTAGAGGCTGTATAATTTATGCCCTTATAATAATATTCCTTCTGTTTCTGAAATTTTAAACAAAGGCAGAGCAGTTTACACTCTGCTTTCTGTGGCCTAAATATTGTTTCTGAATTAAAACATATGATTTCAACTTAGTTTCTATAGACTACGATGAAGCTAGAATGAAAATGACCTAATTTTATGTTCATGGCAGTAAAAATCTTTTTAGACCAGTTTCTCCCTTAACTTCTTCTTGACCTGAAATAATGTTTGTATGCAAAGGTCAATATTATTTTTATCATAATAATGGATTTTTCCAGTTAGTATTTCCATCTGTTTCTCATTTCAGTCTTTAATAATTAAACATGTAATTAGGATTCCAGAAGTTGCTGTGAGACCTTACTCCCACTTTCCTTGGCAAATAGATAATTTGCTACCAAGATTGTTTAGTATGATCTGTTATAATGATTATCATATCAGTGATCTTTCTTTATGTGATTTCCTGTGAGGACCATATAATAGAGCCATAAAACATTGCTAGATGCATACAGGCAAAAAGTCTTGTCCACACCCATCATTTTATGTATAAGGAATTTTTTTACTAGACGGCTTCTTTCACATCACATCATTGTATTCTGTGTTCTGGGGTTTATGTAGCATTGGTGTCAGTCTTCCACTGTAAAAGAATTTGAAAATTGTATACAACATGCTTAGTAAGACTTCTTAGGTCTTTGTCATCACTGACAAATGGTAATCAAAATATAATTTTGGGAAAGTTACATATTTATGAATTATATAAAGGTTTGGCCACAAGAGATTTGGTAGCAGCTTATGTAATAAGGCCTTTTTTTTAGACCACGTAAGTGGATTGGCTTACCTAGCATGGGATGCAGAGATCTGAGTATAAGAGTTGCTTGATTTTACATGCCCTGTGAATTTTGGGTTTTATTTATAAGAATAGTAAAGATGTACTTTAAAAACAAAAACTAACCTGTTTTCTCCCTAAGAAAAAAATAAAAAAAGTAATTGTGTTTAGTTGTTTGTTTCAAGACTCTAATTAAACTATTTTTTAAACAGATAAATGGATAATTACATATATCTGAGGCCCTGACTTAAAGGAGAGTAGTTGATCCAAGAATTCTTTATGGTTTCTTGAGTAGAATTTAGGGAAAGCGAGCGATTAGACTTTGTAGTCGTGCTTGTGTTTGTGGCACGGGTGATTGAGCCCAGAGTCTTCACACTGCGCTACATCCCCAGTACATTTTTTTATTTTTGATTTTGAGACAGGGTCTCACTGAGTCACCAAATGGCCCGGGCTGAGCTGACAGCCTTGCACGGCCAAGCCCTGCTGGGACTGTGTGGTTTGTTGTTGTTTTTGAGAAAAGAAAACCTTATTTTAGGGATAGGGCCCTCTGTAGAACACTTAGGACTTTCAGGCATCAATTTTGAAGAATCAAAATTTCTTTCTTGTTCTAAGTAACATCACCATGTCTCCCTGTCTGTCTATGAAGTATGATTAAAATATACGGTGAATGTTTAAATTTATTACAGTAAAAGACACATTGACCCCTCCTTCCCCCCCCAGTTTTGAACACACTTCCCCCATCATTCTTGGCACTTAGTGGAGCAGTTCCAAAAGTTCTCTCTTGTGAGTCTTTATGCTCTGTTACCAGAGACACCGTGAATGCTGCTGTGAAGTGCCATTGAACAGAAAGGCAGACTGGGAACAACATTACATGCACTGGGGTCTAGGGCGTGCTATTTCCGCCTCTTCCCAGAAGTCAAGATGAAAGGGAAACGTTTTGGAATCCTTTCAGGACATAGACGCACCCATGGTAGCGCAACTCCAGACTCTCATGGAAGAGGATTTCTAGAACTGCTTCAGGAAGTGGCAGGAACCCTGGAATAAATGTGTTCAAAGTGAGGGGGAGTAATTTGGAAGGGGTTAATGGCAGTGCACTCTTTACTCTTAATGCTTTTTAAATAATTTAAACATCATTTTTTGTTCATATTTCGTTTGTCTGACTTAGTAAAAAAAATCTACTCACATGACAAAAGGGAGAGATTATACTGGCTTCATCAAGACTGGACGTTGCTAAGCTTAAGGCTACACCCCCCTCTTTCTGATGCACTAAGTCTTAAGAAATGTGTCGCCTTTGTGCTCCAGGGCAACAGAGAATTGCCACAGCTTCTTTCTTAGATGTTCCCTGCAGATCTGTTTCTTTTTGTATACAGGACATCTAGCCAACATTTTCTGAGTTCAAGGCTACTTGACCTAACATCATTCTTTTTGTGATTAAATCATTTAATTTCTAAAATCTGATCCTCATACGTACTGTTAACTTTTGTAGGGGAACGTTATGTGTCTGCATGGCATACCATGTTAAAGTGCCTGGTGGGTGCTCTCGTGGCTCGGTGACTTTTTTTCCTTATATTTTTTCCACTTGATGAGCTTTGCTATAATTTCTTTTTAGATGTTGTCTGTGAAGGTATTCCTCAGTTTTTGTTTTTGGGCAAAGACTATACTGAGTCTCTGTCTTTCTGTCTGGAAAAATATGAAATATAATGTACATTATGTATCAGTGGCAGAACCTTAGAATAGTTCCTGTGCTGTCTTTCCTGTGTCGTAAGACAGAAACCAGAATCTGATCACCTGACCAAGACATTTGCTGCAAATTTGATGATCTATTTTCTTAGTTCTTCCTCTCCCACCTTATAGTGATAGTCTACTCTGTCATTACTGTTGTTATTATTATTATTTTACCTTCACTAAATCAAAGGTGGGAAACCTTTTTTTTTCTGCCAAAGACCATTTGGATGATGACATCATTTGTAGAATGTACAAAATGATCGACTTAACAAACTGCTGTATTTGGTAAAACTTTAATTATATAATTAACTCAGTCCTAAGGTGACAGTTGCCGTGGCTGGCCTGGGCCGAATGATTTCATGAACTGTATATGTTCTTAACCCTTGCACTAAATAGCCAGTATCTGCCACGCATATGAAATGATAGCTTCAGCTACTTAGATATCTACCAAATATCAGGCAGCGTTTTACAGGAAGTTACTTGTATTAATTCCTGGTGTCTTTAGAGTAACATTATGAAAGAGATTCTGAGATTAAATATTTCATCCAACATAAAAAGCTAGAAAGTGGAGAGACAGGATTTGAGCTTGTACACCTTAGTTTCTGACTGTGCCTGATCTCTTTTTTTTCTCCTTTTTCTTTTTCTTTTTCTTTCTTCCTTTCTTTCTTCCTTTCACCTTTCATCTGCCTCTCTTTGTCTCAGTTGAAAGACATGGTTTGATTTATCAAGCAAGTCTACTAGTAAAGTGAAGCATTTCATTCTCAGCAACATCCAGCACATTAAGAAGAACAAAATGTTGAACTTTTCTTCCTTGACAGTCCTAAAATAATAATGACCTTGGAAAATGACAAGGAGCGACACTTTTCTAGTGAAAACTGGGGAGAAAATAAGGTAATTCAGTCCGTTTCACTCCATTTTCAAGTACTCAGTACTCTCTATCTTTGAATTTTTAATCTAGCAACAGAACGCATTTGATTCATCCACTAGAACTTGCCATACTAATCTTCACTGTTTTCATTGTTAATCAGAAAGGACTGCAGTTATGCAGAGACCCTTGTTCCAGCAAAGCTTCCACCAGTTTCCTCAGCATATAGTCTCTGTAGACTCTTCTCCCTATGAACATGAGCTTGTTTCCTAAGTAGGTGCTGCTTTAATCTGCAGGGCTTATGTCTCTTAGCTGTTCTCATCCAACACAGAGACTGAATCCAGGCCAGTAACCCAGCACGTTAGTCGGTAACAAAGCCCTGCCGGTGTCCATGGGGAGTTTTGAGATTGTGTCGGTGGTGAAACAGAGAGGTCTGATTTGCTGGGACTTTCCAGTGTCTGGCAATGAAGTGGTCCGCTCTGCTAAATTACATCCTCCCATCTTTTTGAGAAAATAGGAAATAGAAAATGATTTACAGAATTAAAATTTAAATGATAAATTTAGAGTTAAGATTGTTATATTGCTGTTTACTGCTGTGGGGCCACTGTGGAAAGGTTAAATGTGAAAGCTGCCTGCTCTTTTCCCATGGGAAGCTACTATAACAACTTAATATATATCCTTGCAGACCTTTTGCATGTGCAGATGCACACTAAGTTGTGTTATTTATACTCATCCAGGATCTGCAGTTTGCATTTCTACTCAATAATGACTCATAGTCATTTTTCTGTGGTAGTAGACCCCGATCTTTTATTAATGTCCACATACCATAGCATGATAGTAATGTAGCTTAATAATTACTAATACTTATTGAGCTCTCGCCATGTGTCAGATATTGTACTTTATATGGAGTTGAAGAAACTAAGATTTGGGAAGGTTATAGAACTTTTGAAGGTCATAGAGTATATGGCAGAGTCAGGATTTAAACTAAGGCTGTATGACTTTGAACTCACGTCCTGAACTCTTCTACTATAATTCATGTAACTGGTCTCCAACAAGTAGACACGGTCCCCTCATTTTTTACCATAATGTTTTTGTATTGAACATTTTTGTATACAGATGCTTGTAAACGTATTCTGCCATGATATTTGTATTTCATTGTTCGACATTTGCACTGTTTGACGTGTGCAAAGGGTCACAATCTGTCTGCCAAGCAGCTGATGCCATAAGCACAGCAATGTATCATCTTCATAATGGTATTAGAGTTCAGCTCTCTTGTCTTTTAGACTTGTATTTGCTTAACAGAAAAATCTACCTGTCTTTTACTGTGTTCAGTAGTTTTTGCTCTCAGTTGTTGCTAGAAGTCGAGGTATCCTAACTTTCAGTGCCTTTCAAATCGGAGGAGAGGAAATCCTGATTCTTTAAAAATGTGGGGAGCCTCTCAGGCATGAAACCTTCCAAGGGCTGCCTTAGTTACTTATTCGTGGCTGGGGCCAAATGCCTGACGTCCACATCTTAAGAGAGGAAAGGTTTGTTTAGCTCACAGTTTCAGGAGGTCTCACAAGGTTTGATCATACACAGTAGTCGAAGCACATGGCAGAGGCTGGAGAGCTACGTACCCCACTGCAGACAGAAACCAAATGACTGCGAGAGCAAAGTGGGTCTGCAGGCTGTGGCAGGGCTACAGCTTTTCCAAGAAAAAGCTGTAACAATGTTTCTTCTTCCTCTCTTTACTTAGTTCAAGCTGCCTGTTGGGCCCCCCATACCCAGGGTGGGTGCCCCTCCTAAACTTTCTAGCACACAGTCAATAACAAAAACCTGAAAACTATGCTCAGAGGAACCCCTAATCCCAATAAGTTGACACCATCTTTTCAGGTCAAACCCCAGGTACCTGCCCCTTCTAGCCTGACCCCGCATCCTAATAATACACAGTTATTGGGAAACACTTTTGAGGCTTTTGTGGAGACACCTGAAATCCAAGCCATATTAAGGTCTCAGATAAAACGTCACAATAACATGGCACTTCCAAAGTGAGGTGCTGGTATCACACTCGGCATCACATTGAAATGCGCAGCTTCATTTTTCCATTTTCCATTTGAATGGTTTCTGATTTGCTGAAAAAATACACAAACAAAAAAACTTGGTGTGTGAAATTTTGCCTGTATTGCTAAGAAAGCAGTGGAATTGTGAAACTGAGATGGCTTCTCATCAATGGAGTGATTAATTACTATATCATAATGTGGAAACTGAGCTATAATATATTGATGGTTAAGTGCATTTCCTGCCTTCCCAGAAGCACCTCCTATATCTCTTTCTTTCTTCAGAAGTCTTGGCAAGTCTTGGTGCTAGTTTAGGTGGTTGATTGGCCAGGCAGTATATGTGTGGTCGTAGAAATCCATGCCAAGGGGTCTTAGTTTTTCTGTGGATCCAGTTTAGTCTCCCATTATTTGATCACAAACTTCCCAGTGGAGTGTCTGTGACACAGTATGAGTGGTCAGGAGTCAATATAGACTGTCCCCACCTCAGCAAAATTAAGTTTTGTTTTTGTTAGAGACAGGGTCTTGCTCTTTAGCCCAGGCTGGTCCTGAACTCATTGTGCAACCCAGTCTAGCCTTGGACTCATGGCAATCCTTCTGAGTGCTGGGATTACAGGTATGCACCACCACACCCAGTTTATGAGATGCTGGGGAATAAAACTCAGGATGCTTTAACTGCGGTGCCATTCCTCCAGCCCCACACCTGGCTTGTGTGTTGCTAGGGAATTGAACTTAGAGTCTTGACCTTGTTCGATAAGGGCTTTAACCACTGAGCTGTACACACCCAGCCCATGTTTTGTTTTTAACACTGAGATTGAGCCCAAGACTTCACACATGCTAACCACTGAGCTACACACCCAACGCAAAAGCATTTCTATTCATGGTACAATTCTATTTTGAACCAGAATAGGAAGACAAGGCAGAATTTTGTCCCCGCATCACAGGACTACAGATCTCCTCTGTCTGCCCTGGCGTCTGTGGGAGGCAGCAAGGACAGCCTAAAGGCACCCCGCACCTTCACTGGAGGTGGAGAGAGCGGTGACAGGAGGGCGCACCGTGGAGGTTGGAAGAAGTCCTCCTTTACTTCACCATGGTGAGTTTTTGACTGCCTCATGATCACCCCAGGTTGCCACTGTGGGCGTTGAGAGTAGCTGCCCATTATCCGAACACAACGAACAATATTCTCCTTAGTGTTTGTTTTTACAATCAGATTTGTCATTAACATTGATGAATCTGTGGAGATTTTCACTGCAGACTGTAAATGTTGAGTCAGACACATGCCGTGCAGTGCAGTTAGACGTGAGGAAACAGGGCTGTGGGTTCTATGCTGTCACAAACCATGAGAAATTTTAGGTTCAATCAAGTGATATAAAAAAGGTGAAACTTAGTTTTCTTCCCCATTAAAAGTAGCAGGTTTGTAAAACATAAGGAACCTAAAAGAAACTGTAATGTTTTGCAAAGACTAGGAATTGGAGAGACAAAGTACTTGTTAAGCCCAGGGCTTCACAGTCAGGCTTTCTGATTTCAGTCCTGGTTCTGACCTGAGAAACGTCTTTCACCCTCGAGGGCTTTCAGTTTCCTTACCTATAAAGTGTGACGATTAATAAGAATATCTGCTTTGCAGTTCATCCTAGGTTTGTGTGAGCTAACATGTGCAGAGTGCTTAGAATACAGCCTGGCACATAGTAAGCCCTTAATAAAACTTCACTACTATTGTAATTACTATTGTGCTTTGATTATTATTGTTCAGTCTTTTAATTAACAAGTTTATTATTTGTAATGAGCTGGTAAGGAGACTCAGACATTTTAAATGGGGTAGCTAATATTTTGAATGCCGGATTAGGCTTAGCACTTGTAGAAAACAAAACAGAATTTACAGAATACATTAGCTCTTGAAACCTCAGTAGGCCAAAAAGATTTCTTTCTCATGTAAGTTTCCATTGCTCATTAAAGAGTCCAGAACACAGGAATGCCTCCCTAATGTCTATAGCAGCCTCTCACTGCAAACCAGTTTCTGAGAATATTGTTTTGGTGGTCATGCTTTTTTTTTTTTTTTTAAAGAAAAGGTATTGTGCTAGAGAAAAGGAAGCCAGCATAGATTTTTATTTGGCTGTTCGCCTGTAGATGGGTGTTACTGGATTCAGCACTCGGCTGTATTCCTGTGCAGTGGTGGCAGAAAGTAAACGTCAAACCTGTCAGTACGACAGGATTGTATTTAGACAGAGCTGGGAAAAAGACACCTGGAGACACTGCTCTGATTGGGTAGAGGAGGTGGTAAAATCCCTTGGTCCTAAGAATCAAATACTTGTGAAAACGATAGTGAACTGGTCTGGCAGGCCAATAACAGTCCTATAAGCAGGAAAATAGATGCTCTGCATTTCAAGAGAAAAATGTTTTTGAAATCATTTTTCTTTCTAATATATCTTATATAGCTTGTAAAATTTCATCGTGTTATCCTGCAATGTTAAGTAGTTTTCTTTCAAAGACCTGGTTTCTGAAAAAGTACGGACATTGTTTTTCATATTGCTAATTTTTAAAAATATTTATTTTACATGTATATTAATTTTTTATTTTTTATTTATATATGTTTGTATGTATATTTACGTATTTATTTTTTAGTATCCTGGTGCTGTCCTTATAAAGATTTTATAAAGCTAAATTCTTCATTGTCCTCCTTTTTCATTGACATTTAAGATGATACAAATAGATCTAGATAATCTAGATATGAATTCTTGTTGACATGACAAATGTAGATTTATAAGTTTGTAGATTGAATGAGTCTCTTCATGTCAAGAACTCAGCAAAGAGAACCTTAATAATAACACTAATAATCACACTTTTTTTTTGTCTTTTTGACAGCGTGTCTGGATTGTAGATGGTTCTATGACCAGAATTCATAAATCCAATTTAGTGAAACCTACAGCCTACATTATCGGTGTTGCTTCCTTTAGCCTTCTCTTCTCCAGTGTCTTTTGTGAAAAAAATCAAAAGAATAGGTTAAAAACAAAACAGAAAACCACTCCAGGGACTCTACCTATAGAAGGTGTTGGCCCACTGGATGAAAGTTTGTTGTTAGCTGTCATTTGCGTGGTAGACATTTAGCAACATTTCTGAGCACTGCCTGCTGGACTCCAATTGCCCTTCCCCACCTGGCCATCACAATTAGAAATGTTGCCCAAAACCATAAGGCCTGAAAGTAGCTTTTGTTAAATGCCTACTCTTAAATTTTTGTAGTAGCTCTTTAGAAGATCTGTTGTATCACATATCATGTTGGTAATAGTTGAGAGAGGTTAGTAATGTGACTGAGGTTAACCAGCTATTACCAGTGCAGTCAGGGTCAAGTCCATGAGTCCATGCTATTGCATGAAACCCTATTTTTCAGAGAAAGTGCAAAGGCAGTGTCACCTGGCCATAGAAAGTCATGTGGGTTGTACACCACTATTTGTTGCCTAGATAGATAATCTCTTATACAGTTAGTAGCAAAAGCCAATTCTCTCCACTGCTCTTCAATTCTAGATGTTATATTTTGATGTTGTCCCTATATTCTCTTTTTCCATTTATAAAGTAATATTAATAAGAATGTATAAACTCTCTACCAGGACAAGCCTTGTGGGTGGATTTTTCCAGCCCTCTGTTCATAAATAGCAAGAGATGAACATTTGCTGCTATGGAATAAGGACCCACAGGTCATACGAGAAGAGCACACCGTCTCTGTGTAGTACGGTTTCAGTGTCATTTTTGTCAGACCCTCTCATTCACTTTTATGCAAATACAGTTTTGAGCCCTTCTCCAGCTACAAGCGCTGAGTTGTCTCATACCTTGTGTGCCCCTCTAGGCTTGGGATTTGTTCATCAGTCGGGTTGATCTCATCCTTACCGAAGTGCTTGGATTTGCATTATTAAATGGCCTAATAAAACCCACAAATTCAAATTTAAATAAATGTAATACATCAAACCAGTCACTACTATTTTACATCCTAGAAATCATATACTACCTGCTACTTAGTAAAATTAAGCATGTGAATAAACAATGGGCTGTAGGTGTTGAATAAGAGATCTTAATGTGGCAGGGTTCTCCTTTAAAGCACACACAAAAGCCCATTGAAATGTAATCTGTCTTCTTGGCACATAATAAAAGCAGTCTTGCATTCTGTTTCCCTTATGGAAATATAATTCCTGTACCTATTCATTCCTTTCAAATATTAATCATACTCTTTTGAGGTGGAAGAGTGAAGATGGTACTTACCAAAAATGGACAATACGGATTTTTTTTTTCCTTGTAAATTGAAAGCACAACAATCTTCACAGGTCTTAGGTTTCTGTCATTAGCCTAACATGTGCCCCAGGACCTTGTGCCATATGTACCCTTTCTCTTACATACCAGTAGGGATAGGTGAGTGATCAGCATATTTATGATAATTAAAGATCAAAACATATGTGGTGGAGTCTATTTCCCTGCTGAGTTTACCCTGGTATGGTATTTTCTCACGGGAAATAACACCTGCCTGTGGGCAGATGATTGTGTGGGAATGGGGAGGGTGGTGATTGGCAAAACTGCATTTACACAAATCCTGACGGTTCCCTGCTTACATTTGCATTTATCACATAGGAACATATGTACATGCTGTTGATAGGGGTGATTACAGAAACTGTTAATGCCTCCTGGAAGGTGAAATCACAAACTGCAAAGGTTTCTTGCCAGGGAAAATGTAGAAATGACAGTGCCACCTGTTGTTTAAACCAGAAAATTGCTTCAAGTTCTGTTGTACAGGAATAGGTATCATCACTAGGAGTCAATTTAGAACTTAGTAGAAATTCTCACTCACAGCGTGCACAGAGGCCCACGTAGGTTTCTAAGTCAGTCCCTTTCCTGACTTTATGTCCTAAGTTTCACATGCACAGGTGCCAGACCTGTAGCTCCCTTCTTGACTGTGTTAAAGAATGACTAGTGTACTTCAAGGTCATATTCAGAATTGGTATTACGTGGTGATTTGACATTGGTATTTTTAAATTCAAAAGAAGTGAAAGCTCAGGCAGGATAGTAAAAGAAACTGGAGCAAGCATGAGGTTGTAGATTGGAGGTAGAGTACATTTGAGGGCTGTCTATCAGTCTTTGGCAAGTTCTTAAGCTCGGCTTTCTGATCTGGAAAAGAGGAAATTTGAGTCATATCAGATAGAGGATTTTGAGGTTCCTTGTGCCTCTCAGTACATGAAAGTACTTGTGAGCTTATCTTGTTAATATTCTACTTGATATTTGAATTGGTAATAGTATCTGAAATGCAGATTTCAAGGCCAAAAGAAATACCATATTTTGCTTTTTTTGGATTACACGGTGATGATTACAAGGTGGCCTCTCCAAACCTCTTCAAAATTACGGTTCTGGGAGCATTTTCTGTTGCTATAACAAAATACCTGAGGTTGAGTGCTTTATGAAGTAAAGAGATTTATTTAGCTCACAGTTTTGATGGCTGAGTGTCCAAGATCAAGCTGCCTCATCTGTCCAACCTCCTATATAGGCCTCCTGGCTGTGTTATAACATGATGGATGAAGTCAGTTGGCAGAGAGGAAGCAAGAGAGAAGGGAACAACCAGATTTGCTGTTTTAATTTTTCCCTTTTTTCTGTGACAGGGTCTCATTCTGTATGTAGTTCAGGCTGGTTCTGAACTTACTGGAATAGTCCCAGCTGGCCTTAGACTCAGGACAGTTCACCTACCTTGGCCTCTCAAGTGCGAGGATTACAGGCATGTGCCACCACGCCCAACTTTATGTGGTACTGGGGAATCAAACTCAGGGTCTTGTAATTGCAAGGCAAGCACTTTAACCTCTGTGCCATTTCTCCAGCTCCAGGTTTGCTCTTTTATAACAACCTATTAATTCTCAGGAGAACTAATCTACTCCTGCCAGATGTAACCCACTCCAGAGACAAGCGTTAACCTTTTCCCAAGGGCAGTTACAATCACCTCATTCTTGAAGGTGCCACCACCTTCAACACCATTAGCTGAAGACTGTGCTTCCAGGATACACACTTTCAGGGACCAAACAATATCCTTACTACAGCAGCATGTTATCTATCCTTTACTTGAAATTCTCCAAAATCTTCATAGAAAACCAACAGATAAAAACAAATAGCTTTCCTAGGGGAAACACTCTCTTCAGCTTATTTTTAACCATCAGTACATAACATCTAATAATAGATGATAAAAATGTCTATTAAGAATATGTCATAGTTAATATCAAATGCTCTTTAGAAATTCCACTCTTGAAATGATTGTTTTAGACCTCAAGACCTTAAGCATGCATAGCTATTTTTTAATCCAAGAAATGTTTGATAGTGAAAGTAAGCGTTTACCCGTCTCCCTTTCTCTTTCCAGTTTGGATTTTCTCCATTTTGCTATTCACCCTACAAATCACCGAAGATAATTCAATAACTACTTGCCAAAAATGCACTCAGATTTCTCCGGCAAACACTTACTCTAAACCAAAGCAGTAGAAGATGAAGAAACAGAGCGAGTTCATCGAATTACATTTAGGCTCTGTTCCTGGCATCACAGGGTTTTTAGATACATGTTGATCTGGCTGCTTGCTTTAGCACACATTTCTTTACAGGGGCAAAGCAAGGTACAGCTCTCACTCGTGCATACTTCACGTCTGTCTGCGTGGTGATGCTGCTTTTCTGGCCTGAGTTTTGCTAGTGAACTGGGAAAGGGGAAACGAGCAGAGGTGGTGAGGCTCTAGACATTCGTTCGTACGCTGCCACGAGTCCACTGATGTTCCAAGTAGAAAAGATGACTGTGATTTTTGGTTCCTGTTAAGAATCTAGCAAAAAATGGTGAAACTCCTTGTAACATTCATATATACCATTTCCATTGATGTTTTAAAAACTCTTAACTTTTTTCAAGTTATTGGTGGGGATAGTATCAGCTTTATAACAAACTTTATATGATTTTTTGTATGACACAGTATCACCTCTCAGTAGCTTCTTCCTCTCCATTCTAGTTTTTCAGTGTAGGGATTACAATATTCTCAAGATATCTTAATGCCTTTTTTAAAAAAAAATAATAAGAATACTATGACCTGATCAGACAGACTGAGACTTGTGTTGCAAGTAGCTGATATAGATTGGAATCTAACATTTATTTTACTATATTACATCTGTAAACAGGTATTATCTCTTTGCTTTGTGACCCTTCCATTTCCATGTGCGCACATGTACACACTCGTATGTGACAGTTTTCAATGGGGAGGATGCACACGTAAATATTTCTGTGACTTCAGAAATGTGCAATCTGTTAGTTTCGATGAGAATGTAGTCAAGCTAGGATTGTAGAATCTTCCTAGGAACGGAAAGGACACATTAAATAAGAGTAGGTTAATGAAGACCTCTAGTTCCAGTTGCGTCAACAGCAAGCTAGGTACGTCACCTGAGCTTTCTATATGCGAATGCTTCCTTGCTTCCAAGAATCCATAGAGTATTTATAATTTAAGTTCCTATGGCCTAAAACATGGTGGCATCTTAAAGAAAATAGTTGGAGCATGCTCTCGCATTGCTGCCCAAGTTTATAAACTACTGTAGACTTCTTGTCAGCTTTGCCACTTAAGTTGTAAGTAGTTAACATTTAGAAGTGTTGGCATTGTAGGGACTTGGCATTTTACAGCAACCCTGTTTTCTAGTTAGTGAGAAAAACACTGAGACCAAGTGACTCGCCCAAAGTCACCCTACTGACTGGTGGTGGTGTGTCTGTTGCTTAAAGTTGAGCCTGTGACCCAGCGCCTAATTCTTCATCCCTATACTTGTATTTCTAATTGGGGGAAGGTGCCGTGGTGTTTCAGAGGATTGCTTCCATTCTGCAGCCCCAAACAGAATTAATCATGTGGTTTATTGTCTCAAGGGGACGGTGAGGGCTCTTAAAAAAATGACTTTGGCATTCATGAAATGAAAGCCTATGAAACTGCCAGCGCCCTGCTCTGTGTGTGAGCTCCTGCTGTGTTTTCCTCTGCTGCAGACCTTGGCCACATGGTCACTTCACTTGTCACTTGCGAAAGAAGAGGAAAAATTCAAAGGTACAGCTGCTGCAAAGCCCTGTGGTTGCCAGAGCCCTCTGGTATTTACCTTTCAGAGTTTGAAAAATAGTGATGGCATTCATACAGCCCTTATACCCTCCAGGGTCCTGGGAGACTTGGAAACACGGTAATGTTAATGGCCGAGGCAGGAGTAAAGAGGGCAGCCCCTCCCTAGAAACTCAGGCTAAGCCAGTCTTCAGCGCAGAGGACCTCCAGCCTTCTCAGAGCCCCGAGACCTTTATTTCTTATTTATGTGGTATGACAGGATATATAAAAACCCTGGAACATCCATAGGCCAGCGGTAACTGATGTGCCCCTGGCACAGGCTCCAGGTGGGAGGGGGAGGGTGGTGTTTCTGAAAGGCCTCCAGAACACTGAGCGTAGCATGTGCGTCTCCGTTATGACCAAGCTTTCTATCTCTTTAGCCCTTCTTCTCCTGCCCTATTTCTGGGTGAGGAGAGGCCACGGGAAATGAAGGCTTGAGCTTTTGTTGCAAAGTTTGTAATGCCGCCGATACTCCTCTGAACAGTCACCATCCCTGGCTATCTTTCTGAGGCAGTATGTTACTTTCAGTGTCTCTAAGGCCAGGACTGGGCCTTGGTCACTTTCCAGTTGCTGGGGTGAGACACCCAACACCCATAACATAAAGGAGAAGCACTTTATTTCAGTTCACGGTGTTAGTCCATCGTCAGCCAGGTCCAAGGCAGAAACAGCACAGCAGAACCCGCGGTGGAAGCTCTTCAGCCCATGGCAGCCAGGGAACAGAGCCAGACAGGAGGAGCCGGGGACAAGACACACCCTTCCAAGACACACCTTTCCAAGTCACACCTTCCAGGGCCCGGCCTCCAGCCAGACCCACCTTCCGACAGCACCCTGAGGTACTGGCCACATCAGTGGATAAATCCCCTGAGGCGTGGAGCGCCCCGCCATGCAGTCCCTTCCAGCCACACAACACTAGGGGACATTTTCGGTCTAAGTCATAACAGAACTGACCTGATCTGTTAAAAAATTTTTATCTTTGTTAAAAATAAAGTCATACCCTTGTGCATGGGAAAGCGCTTGCTGGCTACTGCGTTTTAAAGTATATTCCAGCGGTGTTCATTACTAATTATTTCATCCTATTTTTCACTTCTAAGTACAAATTGTTTCACAGTCTGTTTTTTGTCATATTTTTTTGCCTTCAATTCTTATTTCTTTTTAGTCCCCTAACTTCTTTTTCTCCCACTGTGAAAAAAGTCAGAATGCTGGATAAATGGATCTAGTTTATTTTGCCAATTCATTAGTGAATTTGGATATTTATTGGTACTAATCTTAATGTGTGTACTCACCCACTTTATTGAACATTTTTTAAGTGAGACTGATTATTTCTGACCATATTGGGTTATTTAGACTAGTCTGGTTGAGTTGAAAAATTCAATCTTGTGCCTTATTCATGTCTTTCTCTTAGCTTAGATTTAAGACTTCAGGAGCCTAACATAGAGGAGCTGTGGGGTTTTCCATTTCTGCATCTCACATTCTTGCCCTTGTGGGCTCTAGCACCTGTTTTCTTGGGGGCCAGTAGGAGATATGGTATATAACAGCCATTTTCTTTCATGGGGATGGTGCTGGTTATCCATGCTACTCCAACCCCCTCTGGGTACCCACTTGCTGACTCATAATTTGCATACATGGGTAACTTGGAAGGTACTCTACTCACATGCCCCCCCGCCCCACACACACACACGCACAGACACTGCTGTGGAATTACTGGATCTGGAAGCTTTGGCTCTGAGTAGAGTCCAGTGGCTACCTCTGGAGTTAGGCTGCAGCAGGATGGCTCGAGCCCAGCTCTTTCTGTGGCATCCATTTCTCACCTGGAACGCACGCATACGACACAGAGCAAATGGTGACATGCAGCCTATACCACTGCTTTCTTGTTAGCTCTCCCATTCTCTCATAACCTGCTCGAGTGAGGTCACACAGTTGGCCATCTCAGTAGATACCCAACCAGGGAACTGCCCGATGCTTTTTCTTATGCGTCTCATAGACATTTGCCTCTGGGAAGGGAAAACGCTTTGTCTTATCCTCTGGGGAATCACTTTTATCTTCAACGCAAACCCTCCACAGCGTACCTTTCCAGTTCTTGCTGTGTGTAGATGGGGAAGGACAAGTGCGCTCATGGGAATTGATAACAGGCTTCTGCTTAGTCAGCCCCCTGAGAGGGTGTCTCACATCAACTGCTGGCAGCTTCTTTAACACCGGCTTTAAATTTTGAAGAATTTATCACCTCTTTCCTCACCCCTTAGCCTCAGCCTTGGACCACAGGGAAGCCTCCCTTAGCAGGGTACAGATGAGGGCAAGATCATGACATCACTGGCTTGATCATGACATCAAGCCGGTGACATCAGGAAAGACTCCTGCCACTCCATCCACCTCACTGTGGACTTCTCAATCGTGGCTATTTCTGTTCTTGAGTCTCTTAGTGCTGTTTCTGTTCCACACTCATTTGTCCTGTTCCCCGTCAAGTCAATGACAGCTCAGCCATCCTGTGTTTTTGGGTTCGCAGCACAGCATGGCGGGTCCTCCGTGGAGGGCTCCTGAGGAGGCAGCTTGGTTCTTGCTGTAGATGCTCCTCTGTGCTCCTGTGGGCTGGCAGACATGGGTTTTGTTGTGTGCTTAGCACCTGTTGCTTTACACACCAGGAAGGCTGTAGCTGAGTTCAGTTTCCTTTTGATGTGAGCTGTCTACTCAGTGCTGAATTTTTAAAAAAGATATCTTGAGAGCAATCAGAAGTTGTTTAGATTTCCTACTTCCTCCACATATTTAAAAAATATGTATGAAAGGCAGATATAAGGATGGACTTTCTGTACCATTGCGCAGGATTTCTACCTGAGAAAGCAGAGTCAGCTGTACCCATCCTTAGGTGGAAAGAGGCACACACCAGGGCCAGCCTGAACATCCTGAGCTGTCCTCTGCCGTGTATGTGTGACACTTCCGACACTTCCCAGTTCTGGGCCACCCTGTGCAACACCCTGTCCCAACATACACACACATGTGCACACACACACTGCCTTCCTCCTTCCCTCCCCTCCCAACCAGTTACAGGGTACAAAAAAGCAAGAAAGACTTGCTTTTCTGACAATGGGTTTTTTCTCCTAACTTTAAAATTTACTTTGGAGAGTCACTACACACAGATTTCTTTTAGCATTTGGGATATGTTCATGCTTTTAACACAAATATCAAAA
The DNA here is from genome assembly GCA_004027205.1 of Ctenodactylus gundi. NCBI lineage: Eukaryota > Metazoa > Chordata > Mammalia > Rodentia > Ctenodactylidae > Ctenodactylus > Ctenodactylus gundi. The sequence goes on along the minus strand of PVKB01002661.1, from coordinate 137,693 downwards.
GCGCAATCTTTATGTCTTTGTAAAGCCAATCCTAGAATATCATATTAATAGCATAACTGATTTCCAGATGCACAGTCAAGACACCCCTGTTCATTTTTCCTCTCACCCTTGAAATGATGACCTGTCTTTATGCTAAGTAAACTCTGTGCGTATAGCTTGGGAATAATTAGATCCCCAAATTCCACGTCCAATGTGGAGGCCAGTCAGTGTGGAGGCAGACTGTAGGTACCATGTTCAAATATCCAAAGCCGTGTGCTCCGCCCTCCAGCCAAGGCTGCATGCCTACATGGATCTGGATGGAGACCCTTCGCGCAGTGACAGTGTGGTTATGCAACTGATGGCGACCTGCTGGAGGGTTGAGGGCTTGGCTCCCTCTGGGTCTCCCTTATCTCCTTTGCAGTTTTCGTAGGAGACATTGGGAGAGGATTCAGCAGTAAGGCAGATCTTTATGTTTTATTTTTGTAACATCATTTTGAAGATGCCTCCTTCCGTCCTCACACTGGCCTTCCTCACGAGTTACAGAACACTGGGCCTGCTGCTGAAGTCCTTTGTTACTCCCACAGGGTCCAGGATTGAAGCACACCACGGCAGCTTGGATCCACTAGTGTTCACATCACCTAGCTTGAGCTCCATGGCCGCCCTTTGTGAATTTATGTGACCATTCCCATCGTAGATGAGCAAGCCAGTGTTCAGGAAAGTTGCCTTAAGCCAGGCAGCTAGCTAGTTGAGAAACCAGGATTGAAAATCACATCCAGGTCCAAGAGAAGCATTCACGCTGCCACATGTGATTGCCTTTAGCTGTGAGCTCTGCTTTGCTACTGTGAGAAAAGTTTATACTCCATCTGCCGAGTCTCAGGGCATCAGCAGTATTTTAGGCTTGCTGCATCGGGCTAACCGAGAAATGGCAAGAAGACAGGACGGCTCACGTGTGTGAATCCTTTCCTGTAACATTCTTAATGTAACTCTTCCTCCTTAAAATTCTCACATTGCTGTTCCCTGTTCTTTTATTTCTGGTCAAGTCTGTATCACAAGAAAAGGTGTTTACTTGCTCCCCATTTGTGTGGGCGATCCCCCCAGCTCTGTAGCCACCCTCACCACACCCTCCATCCTGCCTAATATTTTGTGTACTCATCTATTCTCCGGGCTCCCAACATAGAGTCTCCTGCTTGAGGAAGCGGGATGAAAGCCTTGAAAGGTTATTTTCTTTAAATTCTTTCCTTGAAGTTCCTTTGGTAAAGGAGCCAGGCTGGAAATCATACTAGAACAGTCGTGTTTCATAGTTACAGTGTAATCGGGAGACTATAATTCATGGCCATTAAATTGCTTCCTTTGAAGTATAAGAAAAACCAGAACAACTTTTATGGCCCTTTAACCCACAGGATTATAGTAGACATGAATTAAAGTCAAGTGTTATGAACTCTCCCAGGTACCGTGGCTGGCGGGGTTCCATCTTCACCCCACTGCTTATTAATTGGTTGACTTTCAAGTGAAAACCGGAATGGAGGGCCGAGGAATCTTGAAAGACTTTTCTTCTCTCTCATTTCTTCATTTTTGTAAAATAAACCTGAGATGTGGATTCTTACTGTGGTAGTTTGACCAAAACAGAATTGTTACTTCTCTGCTGGGTCTCTTTAGAGCAGAGCAATACAAAAAGATCTGACACGCCCTTATCACCAGCTGGGTGTTAGCACTGTGCTGTCCACTTCTCGGAAGACTCACAATTGTGATGCCAATATTTCCATTCCCATTTCACAGACAGGGATGGTACCCGGTGGAGAAATAAAGTGACAAGCTCAGGGTTACTCGATAAGTGGTCGTGCCTGAATTCCAGTTGAGATCTAGGCCAAAGCATACACTTTTGCTCTTTAGAACTTACACTCAAAAGGTTACAGAAAACTAGACGATGTTGTTGGATAAATCACTGACAACTGTTGCATTGTCATATCTGTTTTGTTGTTACTTCTTGAGACAACCTCAAAGTACAGCTCATCCCATCCTTGTGCTCGCAGTTCTCCTTCCTTAGCCTCCCTGAGGGATATTTGGTGTATAACACCACACCCAGCTATGTTGTGGCTGTTTTTAAGAAAAGTTTTTTTTGGGGGGAAATGTGGAGGGGAAAAAAGAGCAAAAATTCATATTAATATTTAACAGCTAGATAGCTGATATATTTAAAATTTTTCTAAAATATGCCTGCATTAATGTTTCATGACATCAGTTTGTAATTTAAAGAGGTATTCAGAATAGACATAGTTAGAAAAATAAGGAAAGTAGTTTTATATTACTAAGAATGGTGTATCTTGTAAAGGGCAATGTGTTTTTCATTGAAAATGTCAATATCTGAGCTGATTCAGACGGGTGGAGGGCAGGAATCACAGTACGAACTGTGAAGTTGTACACCACTTGCTCTGACAGGGGTAACCCATAGGACGTGAAAATGCGTGAGCTTCAGTTGTATGCATTTGTTAGTACACATTCTTTCACCTGTCTTTGTTGGCTGGAATACTTGAAAGACTCAGTCCAACACCAGTTCTTAGTAGGTCATAATAAGAGCCACCACCCCACTAGATGGCGCTGTGGTAGCATAGAAACACCTGATGCCCCACTGGGGTTTGAGAAGGGGATAGGAACTTTCTGTTGAGGAACCTCAACCTGATGCAGTTAGTGAGTTACAACCCATGGTATTGTGGCGTAGTCCACAGTTCTGGTTCTGGTTCTAGTTTTTCTGTCTGTCTGTCCATTCTTGCTTAGTATCCCTCTTCCGGTTTATCATCCTTGGTGTCACCTCTTTGTGCATATCTCTTCCCAGGACCTGACACCCGTTTTCTGCCTTTAACCTCCCCTGTGCTTCCTACTCTTCACAACCTCTCTCTTAGTCGATGAGTGTAGAATGTTTCTGCGTGAGCCATGCATCGGGACCAGGCGACAGAAGCTACCAAAGGAGGTGGTCGTCTTACTCTCGAGGCAGGAGTTTTCCTCACACCTGGCCTGGTCTCAGTGATCTCACCTTCCTGCTTGTGTTTCCAAGGAATTTGGTCCTACCTCAAAACTGATATATTTGGTCCTAAGAAATATAATCATAAAAAAAGATAGGGGCTGTGCAGTCAGGCGTTGGATATACAGAGCATCTCTGATCTCAGGAATTGTTTAGATAGAAGTTGAGCTGGTAGAAGCTGCCAGAGACTCTTTTTAAATCTCTTAAAGCGAGGAAAGAAAGCTCCAGAAGGCACCAGGACTCTTCCCAGCCATTTTAATTCTCCAGGCTGGGTAGCTGCTAGCTCTCAAGACGGAGAGTCTTGCAGTGCAAAGGAATGGACCATCTGTGAGTATTACTTACTGTAGAATGTGTAATTCTGAAGATTATCAGTGAGGGGTGACTTTGGTGTGACCACCATTTGTATTTTAATTCATAAAGAAAATCACGAAACACACCTAAAATGTTTTCAGTCTTCCTCATAAGACATTAGTTATTGTTGTATGGAATTATTATTGTTTCCATCTTCAAGCCACTGTTTGCAAAGCCAGCAAGCACATGATGGCAATTCAGCACACTTCTTAGATTTGGTCAGGGGCAACTAATGTTAAAAATTCCCCATCTCTGAAACAGGATGGATTCCTCAGACCTTAGTTTCCAAGTGAGGCTTCATACTGTCTCTTCTGTAGGACTCTCTCACGCTGTCACTTACATAAAACTTTCAAAACACCTACACTCGGTAAGACTGAAGATAGGTTGGCAGGAGGAGGTGGTGCTTAGGGGAATCAAACTTGTGAGAAGGCAGACACGTTTGGGCTTGCCTGGCAAAGTTTTCTTCTTGGTGCAATTCATCTTCTATTGACATAAAACTTCCCCACTAGTCAGATGCAATACTTTCTGGGATGGCAGGTAATTCACACTATCAAGTTACATGAAGTTCAGGTGAATAGGTTGGGACGCAGCATTTGGAAGAGGCCCAGTATGACCCTAAATATCATTCTGTCTGGTGGCCTTTAGAGTACTATTTGCATTAACCATGTTCCCCTCGTCTTTCAGGGAGGCAGAGCACTGGGCAGGCCTCTTTCTTGAGAGTTGGGTGAAGTGAAATGGGTTGTTTTGGTTCTTGCCATCACAAGACTTTAAAAATTAAGCCGAGGCTTACTGAGATGAAGTAAAGCCATGTGTAAGTCATCGAGATGTTCCATGTGTGTGGAGTACAGTCTGATCTTTGTTTCCGAGCTCTGTATGTACTACAAGCAGAAGATGTGGATTATCAAATACTTACTGATTCTAGGTTATGGTAGATATGTTGTTTGTCGTCCAGAATCCTGTGGTTTAGCAGACAAGATAAATTCAGTGACTAACCAGTGATGGGTGTAAGGCTTGTAGGCTTTGTCTTTGCATCCTTTGTCGTCCTTTTGAGCAGGGAATACCTGAGAAATAAAATTCCTCATTGACTGGTTGTGTTGCAGATTCAGCGGTCATCATGTAAGCATGTTCATAGTGGAGAGAACAGTCCTTTGTAGTTCAAAGAAGGCTTATGGATTTAGCATAAATTTATGCCATCTTTGGTTTGGGGAGGTGAGAGTTTCCATCATCCCCACTAGGAGGGAAGGAAAGAGTAAGCTACTGTCTCAGTCCTCACATCTTTTTTCATTTTGTCTTTCATGATCCTTTTTTCTTGATCTCTCTCCTCTTTTCTCGTTTTTCTTTTCCTTTCCCATCTCTTCTGGGAAGAATTGAAAAATCCTGACTCTTATCAGTGTCCCAACATGTGTCACCATCTGGCTGGCTTGAGGGTAGGAAACAGGGTGAGGCACCAGGACCAGTTAGCTGTTTGTGTGTGGTTACCTGCAACCACAATGCCTTCATTGAAAAGCGAGCCCCAGCATCTGTGTATCTTATCGTTATCAAGCCTTATTCTGAGGAATTAAGCAAGAGAAGTTGTCTTCCAATACAGTGCTCTTACTGCTTAGTCACGTGTTCCCTAAGAGATTTGGGTGCATCTGCAAGACGAGTGTCTCATACTGTTTCTTCAGCAGTCCATGTTTGGCTTCAAAAGGATAAGAATCGTTGGTTTCCTTAGCCTGTGTCACTATTTTTGCAGTAGCCTGTGGTCATTTATACATTTCTATCCATAACCACCATTTTCGCCAACTCGTCTTTATGTCTTTTGTTCCAACAGACGGCTTAGTTGTTTAAAAGATGGTTTCTAGATCTCAGCTTTATAGGCATGAATCCCTGCTTTGTCATTTCCTATCTGACCATGGATGAGTTACTTCTGTGTGTCTCAGAATCATTAACTTTGAAATGAGGATAATAATAGAACCTGTGGTGAGTATAGGAGGTCATGTGCGTATAAAATCAAAGTGCTTTTGGCATAGGTAGCAGTCAGATCGGTATATAACTGTGGTTGATACCTCCAGGATCCTGTATATTATCCTAGATTTTTAAAAATAGTGCTGGAGAATTGACCTAGGGTCTCATGCATGTCTTGAAAGCCCTGTGCCACTGAGTGAACACCTCCCCAACTTTTTTTTTTGAAGTATGTCATTACCATATGTTCTTTCCCTTTTTTCTTTAATTCTTAAGTGCTTTCTCTCCGCCCTCCCTTTTCATTTTTATATCTGATAATTTGCATCTTGTTTGGTTTCTTGTTCATTTTTTCTCGTGTGTGTGTGTGTGTGTGTGTGTGTGTGTGCGCATGTGTTCCACAGTGTCAAAGAATGAAATTGTGGATGACGGAGGCAAGGTGTAGGCTAATAGGTCTTTATGAACAAAGGGTAGAGGAGTAAAAGCTCCCACTACCTAAGAAGGGGTCTGATATGGGTTGCCCTTGTATGTTTGTTTTAACTGCCTGTACATGGCAAACACACACACACATACACGTATCATAACTTTTACCATTTTGATTCCACCCCCCCCCCCTTCCCCCCATGCTAGAGATGGCAGCAAGGCCTGGCCCATGCTCGGCACCACTCTCCACTGAGCCACACCCCAGATCACATTTGAACCATTTCTAAGGATATGGTTTAGTGGCATTAGTCACATTCATAATGTTTTGCAGCCGTCATCACTGTCTGTTTTCAGAATGTTTTTAGAGCTGCATGTGATGGTGTGTGCCTGTATTCCCAGCATTCTAAGGAGGCTGAGGTGGGAGGATCACAAGTTTGAGCCCAGTGTTAACAGTTTAGAGAGACCTTGTCTCAAAATAATAAAATAAAATAAAGGAGAGCTGGGGATGTAGCTTGTTATGAATGCCCTAGATGTAATTCACAGTACCAAAACAAAGCGGAACAAAGCGAAACAGAATTTCACAACCAGGAATAGAAACTCTACTCCATTTTAGCAATAATCCTCCATTCCTTTAGCTTCCAGCCACCATTCTATTTTCTATCTCTGTGAATCTGTTGACTGTGGCTACCTGCGTAAGTGGAGGCATATAATATTCGTGCCTGGCTTTTTTCATTTAGTATAGTGTCTTCTGGGCTCATTGTGTTGTTGCATATGCCAGAACTACATTACTTTATATAGCCGAATAATACTCTGTTATGTGCAGAGACCACATTTTGTTCATCCATTCATCTGTTGGTGGGCACTTTAGTTGTGTTACTAGAAATAGAATTTTTAGACCTTATAGTAATTCTGTGCTTTACTTTTGGAGGAACTGCCACATTTTTTTTTTTTCTGACAGTGGCCATGCCATTTGATGCTCTCACCAGTGATGCCCTGGAGTTCCAATTTCTCCATATTCCTGCCAGCATTTGGTTTTCATGTATTAAATGAGAGCCATCCAGATGCATGAGAAGTGGTATCTCATTGTGATTATCATATCTTAATAGACATATTGGGTAAATAATGTAAAGCAAACTTATACTAACAATTTAGACATCCCTGTTTAGGTCACTGACTTGGAATAATCGATTCCATCAGCATCATGTTCTGTAGAAGCTGTGGAGTTCCAAAATCCTGGGAGCTCGGGAAATGAAATTATATTGTACCTTTGACCTATAGTTCATGCTCTTCATGGCCTTCCCAGAGACAGGTGAGAGATGAATGGAGTGCTTCCTAAGTGGGGCTCTTGGCGGGAAGGGACTTCCTTATCGGCATGTCTCTTAATGAGACACGGTGAGCCCAGACTAGAGGAGCCAAGCTGGGGCTGTTCTTTTGGAATTGACTTGCTCACAGGTGCTGGCAGCCCTGGCTTCCACCCAGCATAACATTTTCCCTGGAGGAATGCCACACTTTGTGTTTCTTGGTCTACACACTCCATTGTGAGACCTTTCAGGCAGGATCAGAGACAGTTTGTCTGGGCATTGCCAGAACAGTGCCTATACATGACCTTCTGTTGAGTGTCTACCAGAGAAAGCTTTTTCTCTCTTCAGGACAGCTCAGAGCTTACAGGTCCACTGGCAATGGCTGGCCCCGCTCCCAGCAGTTCTGATCACTCTCTAACTTGCAAGGCCTCTGTCCTCAGTTCTCACCCCTCACCTTTGGGCTTCTTTTGTTCTTAGTGCTCTCAGCTGCCTTGAGTTGTGAATTATTTCTTATTGTTGAGAGTTGGGAATTAGGAATGTGAACTTCGGCCTTTGCCCCTGCATTCTGTTTGCATAGCTGAGTAGCCCAGAGGAAGTTCCTTACTACGAGGCACTGTCCTTCACCCCACATGGCCCTGCCTCAGCACCCTACATTTACCCTGGGAAACTAACTTTGCTACTACTGATTCACACCTAAAATGAAATGTGATTATGTAACATGAAAGTGCATTGCTCACCAAAAGAAAAAAAAATGTTAGGTATGGTTGCTTAATCATCTCTATTAAAAGCTTCTTGAGGGGAGAGGAGGTTGGTTGTGTCCCCCAGGACCAAGTGTTCTCAGAGGAGAATCTCAGTAAATTCCACTTTGGAGAAAGATGCTCACACTTCTCAGGTCCCAGTGAAGTCCCCTTTCCAAGGTGGATTCCCCAGTGAGAATCCACTGTCTTCCACTCATGCCCATGCCTTGGTTGCTGGGAGATGGTTTTATTTCTTTTGCTCTTTCTCTTCTCCATGGAAAGGAAGTGCCCCACATTTGGCATTGTTTAATAAATACATTGTGTCCTGTGGCTTAGGACCAAGAGTCAGTTCACTTATTAAAATCCATGCCCTGGACTGTGTACAGATGCCCATAGAGTGCGAGAGCAGATGGATAAAGCTGTGGAAATGCCCCTTGGGCACATGCCCTGGAGACAGGCATCCAGGCATTCTGTACCATTGATGTAGTCTCCACAGCAGTCCATAAATCACACCTTTGCTGGGATACAGGTCATGTCAGGGCTTCAGAATCTGGGGAAGATGCGTCCCTCCTAAGCACAGGGGCATCTTACTGAAGAACAGGGAAGGAGCTGGAAGAAGCCTTATCCGAAGGCTGACAGATAGGTCCGTTGCCTTCATCCTGAGGCCTGAACTCTATGTGTACTTAGAGATGTTCCCAGTTTGGCGATACCCCTACTTTATGTTTTGAGTGTAGAAGTAGAACTCTTGCACTTGTCAGGTATTGATAGTTTCTACATGTATGCCTTGCCCTCATTTAAGATGGCTCTGAGAATACATAGGTAACTAGATAGACAAAGCCCTGTGTTGTCATCTGTGATCCTGTTTTCAAGTGATTGTGTGTCAGTGATTAGTGTAGCCCCACATCATGAATCCTGTTCTGTTCTTCTCTATGGAGAAGTGATCCGCCATCACCAGCTGCCGTGACCCTGATCTCAGCCGACTGAGTGGCAGGAGTATGCTGTGGATTGTAAGATTTTGCGGAGCTCGTGAGCTGCTCTGGACAGTTTGTCACCCACCAGCCAGCACATTTTCATTGAGTTCTCTCTGTGTGCCTTGTAGACATAGACAGAGTAGATACCTTGCCAATGCTGTTTCCATGAAATCAGCACAATGTGTGTGCTCTTTTCAGACTTTCGTGTGTATACTTATAAGGTAAAATTTTAAAATGGATTTAACATTCATTGCATTGAACATTGGTAACTGCCAGAAAGGTGTTAGCTGTTGAGAAAGTTAGACATCGTAATGAGTATAAATCTTAGTCCAGGAATGCCACTTTTAGATTGTTCTGTGGTGTGTTGAGGCCACCTTTGATATGTAGTATTAATACGTAAAAGAAGTTAAAAAAAAATTCCTACAAAGCTACTCAGCTTCTGGCTCTGATCCTGCCTTGCACTGGTGTGGTGAAGAGCTTAATCTTCCCTCCTGGACTTCTGGGTTAGCCCAGGACCAAGCTGTTAAGAGCAGTGAGTCTCAGCCTTCTCTGTCTCTGCAGGTCTGTGGCTTTCTGTTGCTGCCTTGCCACACATAGGACTTGAGAGTTGTGTGTGCCTCTGTCTACTTAGATGCTTGTCCTAGGGAGGTCGTACTCCCACACATCAAGACTAGGCCCATGCCCTGCAAGGTCTCTGGGCCTCAGGGTCCTTTTTTCCTAACCCACATCCCTCATTTTACTTTGGACACTGCCATAAACTCCCATGAGTCACCAGCAGTCTAAGAAAGAGGCAGTGCATGGAGAGGAAGGTCTTACTACGTCATCCAACCTTGCAGTTCATATTTGTGCAATCTGTTAAGATTTACCAAACATCTTGCCATAAATTATCTATTTAATCCTCATAGCAACCTTAGAGATTTGTTATTAATCTCTCCCATTTTCAGTGTGTAAGTATTCATAAATTAAATATTTATCACTTGAGTGGAGTCATACACATGACAGACAAGTTAATGGTGGTTTCAGAGTTCAGGTTCATTGGTTCTGCTGTACCCAGTGAGTATTCTACAGCACACTGCTTCTTCTTAGGTTGTGCTGTGGTATACTGAGGCCACCCTTTAATAAATATGGCAGTTTACTTAATGGACTTTAGAAAAATTTAGGTAAATGGTGTGCTTTGTTTTATTTGAATTTTAAGAATTAAAATTTTAAGGTCAGATTTTTACCTGTGTCCTTTCACATTGTCTGTTTTTACAGTTTCTTCGTCTTTTGTTGTTTGACCTTATTCCATACCACCTATTACCGCAACCTGCATATGGATGGATAATAAGAGGGAAGTGGCTGGTGGATTAAGCACCATGTGTTCTTAACCAAGGGCATAAATGTTCGTTTTATGACTGGGGCCTTGTCACTTCTGAAATGAGGCCAGAAATACCTCATGGAACTATGCAATTCTCAATTCAGTTTATGACCTTGCCTCATTAGAGCCTTCAGCTTTGGTCAGCTTAATGATTTCTTTCTCTATCTTTCTTCCTTCCTTTCTACTTTTCTTTCTTTCTTTCTTTCTTTCTTTCTTTCTTTCTTTCTTTCTTTCTCTGAGACAAGGTCTCACTCTGTAGTCTAAGCTGGTCCTGAATTCACTACATAGCCCAGCTTGGCCTTGGACATATAGCAGTCCTCCTGTCTCAAATTCCTGAGTGCTGGGTTTACAGGTATGTGCCACCACGCCCAGTTAATCTTTATATGCTTCTGGGGAACCAAACTCAGGGCCTTGGTCTTTAACAGCTGATCTCTACCTCCAGTCACAACAGTTTCTTTCAAATAGCACTACATGGTTTAGAAAGGGGTTGCTTTGAATAGCCAGCCACGTCACCTGTATGGGAAAGTCAGTACGCACATTCTTAATTGCTCTTACAACATGCTACTGCAGATTCAGGGCTTTTAAACCCTCTAATTTATCATCTTACAGCTCTGCAGGTCAGAAGTCTGACATGTGACCACTGGACTAAAAATCAAGATGTTAGCAGGCGGCTGTGTTCCTTCCTGCAGGCTATTGGAGGATCTGCTTCAGTCCTTGAGGCCACTGCCATCCCTTGGCTTGCGCCTCTTCCTCCAGATGGATCATCTTGGCGAGGCATCTGGGTTGCAGGCAGTGTCCTAGTTCCTGAGAATGTTGGTTGAGTATTGGAATGCAAATACAAAAATCTACTCACTGCTTACATTGCATGTTTCCCTTCTAATTATACTCACTAAGAACCGTAACAAACTCAGAAATTTCATTCAAGGTCTAAATTACTGCATGAGCAGATGAAAGCGGAAGTAGGGAAGAGTTCTTTGTCTAGATTTCTCACTTTAGGGAAAGATATGTAAGAGAAAACCTTACCCATGTCCCTCAGATAACCCAGGATGGTAGTAGAATTTAGAGCTGTGCAGTATTATAGAAAAGGTCACAGAATGGAGGCTGTTTGTTTGGTTTGCATAACGGTTTTAAAAATTGAGTTTTTATGCCTTAAGGCACTGTATTGAAAGACTTAGGTTTTCTGTCTTTATTGTAGAAAACTGTATTTTGGTGTTAATCTCTGAATAAGTTGAAAGTGGTTGGGAAAGATTATGAACTGTTTTCAGCCCCACAAACCCTACTATACCTAAATTCAGTTGTAAGCCTCTGGCGAAAACAAGAACATATTTGTAATTGGAAATCAGTAATGCAGGATAGAGATTGTCCGTCTTTTTGATTCCTTCGCAGTACGTGATAAGACGCCTAGAAGGCCAAGGCAGAAGCCTGTGTTTTCTTATTTTCTTACCATCCATCGAGTCACTTGTGTAACGTTTTATGAATCAGTGGATTTTTTTTTTTTTTTTTTTTTTTTGCCAGCCTGTCATGGGTCCAGCCGCATATCAGACTTTGGGCCTAAACAATAAGCTAGATTTGTGCTGCTGTGCTCTGCACTTTGCCTCTAAACATATAATGCCAAGAACAGGGATGACATCTTTCGGATGTTCACAACCTCGGTTAAGGGGAGAGCAGTCGAGAAACATCACAGTGGAACTAGGGGTGGCAGAGACCAGTGACATGCTGTGGGAATGTAGAAGTAGCTTTGGAGCTGGTTCCTTTTGAAAGATCTTTCAGCAGAGGAGTCGTTTAAGTTGGACCCTAAAAATGGAGAGGGTTTTCTTGGGAGTAGGAGGAAACCAGGACCTTTCAGGCTGAAGAAACCTATCACCATAAGTGCTGTAAATTTTAAGATAGGTGTAAGTATTTAAATTAGCCTAAAAAGTCATGCATCATAAAATTGGGAATGATAAATTTCTACATTTCAACACTCTCATCCTAGAAATTCAGCATGAATTACCATGGTATCGATCTTGGTCACGGGGGAAACAAGAAACCTCAGACTAGTTTATATGATAAAGTTCAGGAGACTTAGTGGCTCACACATTTCAGAAATGCAATTAACTCAGTCCTTAGATGTAGTTTGGTAAAGACTCGTGGTAGCAGAATGACTGCTATACTACTCAGCTGTCTACTGCCGTGACAACATGCCTGAGAACACCAACTTAAAGGAGAAAACATTTATTTTGGCTCAGAATTTTATAGTTTTTTGCCCGTGATTCCTTCGCTGCACAGAGCATGATGGCAGTGAAGGCATGGTACAGCAGACTTGGGCCATTCCAATCTGCAATAGCTGCCCAGTGTCGGTCTCACATTCGTGTACTTTACAGTGCAGAAGAGATATTCCCTTCTCCCCAGTCATCAACTACAAGTTTATGGGTTCATTCTGATTGGCCTAATCTAAGATACAGGCCAGTCTCTCTTTCAAGCCTGTCTCTGTGCCTAGAGGAACACTATCTGCTTATCAGCCAAAGCTCTTGCTGTGGCAAGGGCACCTATTACTATGGTTTGGATTGGGAATGTACCTCAAAAACTTCATGTATTTGGATGTAGTGGGAAACCCAGGGAACCATGTGCTATTGGGAGAAAGGGCCTAGCTGGAAGGGGAAGATGCTTGGGAGGGATTGTGTCAGCTTGTTGACACTGGGGGAGAGATGCCTGGAGAAGAGCTTCCAGGTGTGTATTGATGATTTATGGGCCAGGATAGTAAGAGGAAAGAGGGCACCCACTGTGGGCATGGGAAGCCCAACTGGCAGCTTGAAATAAGCAAAGGAAAGAAAAAGGAACATTGTTTCAGCTTTTCCTGGGAAACCTCTAGCCTTTGCCTTACTCTCCAGACACCTACCTTTCCTCACTCACTGGGATTTCTTTCTGCAATATGGTGAAGAGTTTCTCTCTCTTTTCTCCCACTAGACCCCCACCACCTGCTTTCATTTTTGCCAGTCATCAGTGAATAGATAGCGTGAAACCTTCTGAAACTGAGCTAAAATAAATCTTTCCTCCCTCGAGTTGTGGTTCTAGGGTATTCTGTCCCAGCCACTAACAAGTAACTAAGACACCAACTGATTGGATTAGGCCAGTTCAAGGCCCTTTGCTAAAACAGCGTCAAATCCAGTGCCCTCCGTACTACAGGGCCATTTCTCTGTGTGGCCAGTGGTGGATTCAGAAGGAGCTGCCACTGTCTACCTACTGAGCCTGGGTAGGTGGTTGAATTTCACAAGGGCAGATATGAATTACTGTTGAGCACTTTCTGTATACTGAGCACCTACCACATGTCAGCCAGTGTTTGCAGTTTTATCTAGTTAGTATCTCTCATTCTTTACAACAGTTCTTGTAGTTTAGTATTCTTTGATTAAGTTCCATTGAGAAACCTGAGACTCATGGAGAGAAAACGACTTGACCAAAATAACTCACCTACAAGTGGCCAAGCCAGGATGGAGCCAGCAGCTCCCATACATAGAGGTTGGGCTTTCCATTATATCACGATTGTCTAGGAGGAAGCTGCACCCTACTTGGGAAGCTCTGACTGGGAGGGCATGTATATGTCCAAGGACACGCGCACTTGGATTTATTTAATTTGGTTTGGCTTGTCTTTTTGTTTAATAATGTGAAGCCGAACCTGCCTTCTCGTGATTCCTCTGCATTTATTCTACTTCTGAGGTGTAGAGCAGTAGTTGTCAAACCTGAGAGCATGGTGAAAAAACAGCTTCCTGGGCTCTATGCCCCGTCGACAAAGTCGGAATCTGGAGGTGGAATATTGGAAATTATTTTTTCTTAATTTTCCAGAGATGATTCTCTGACACAGATGGTTTGCAAATTTCTCCTTGAGAACACAACCCTTTCTCTACCACATTACATACCGTATTACAAACCTTCAAAGGGTTAAGCGTATTACAAACCTTCAAAGGGTTAAGCGGAGTTATTATATTTTGTTAATAATTGTTCAGCTTCCTTGGTTTCTTCAGCTCTTCTTTTTCAAGCAACGTGTCTTCCATATTTGAGTCTTACACTTCTCATTGTTAGTGTTTTCTCTTCTTTTCTCTTCACATGTAATTCTTCTCCACTTCCTGAAAGGGCAACTCTAGATGTCTGTGTTAGCAAATAGTAGAAATGTGATGTCCTCTGGTCTGAGGACAGAATTTCTGTGGGTAAAAATATTCTCTGGATATTAAACATCTTGGAATTTCCCATCCATATTTACATTTTTTACTCTCAGGAAATTTCCAGTAGATAATTAGAGGAGCATCTGTATTCTTGAATTTTCAGAAATTCTTCCTCTTGGTCTCAGGCCTATGAATATAAGTTAGTTTCATCATACAAGTGGATTGCTTCCAAGACTGTGATGATCCGTTTTTATCTCGTGGAGATCTGTCAGCATTTTCCTACTCAGCCGCAAGTGATGACTAATTTGAAATGAGGTATGTTCTCGCAGACAAACAGCTTGTCCACAACATGTGCGATGACATTTACATAAAATGCAAATACGTTCATTTAGTTCTATTTAATTTGGTCTCTTGATTCTCAAGTATATATTCATTTCTGTATCTACATGAACCAGTTTTCTATAAAATTATCTTTAAGGCAAGACTGTGACTGTTTAAGCTACCCATGAGGGTCCTATACAACCTGTTCTGAGGCACAGAGCATGAACTCTTCGAGAACACACATAGTCTTACTGTGGTACATGGGTGGGCCCATTATACCAGAAGAAGTGAGAGTGGAGAAATGGAAACTTTCTGAGCATTTGATGGTGGGTCTGCCAGGTAGGCTTTTCAGAGTAGTAAAGCCTTCACTGAGGATCATGGAAATGCCAGAGTGCCGCATGTTTCAGTCTGTTAATTGAGGCATTTACTATTGGCCTTAAATTTTTATATAATTTTGTTTATGGTATCTTAAGAGTATAAAAGCTGCTGGGCTCACTAGGGGGAGGTGTAATTAATCTATAAAACTTGGACCAGCTCTAGGAATAATAGTATAGTTGCAAAATGTCAGAAATGTATTTCAGAGTGGCCATTTTTCTTATTAAAAAGTCAAAAAATAAACTCAGGAACTTACAGAAAATGGAAAATTCTCCAGTACCACCTTCCTTCAGCTTCCCTCCTTCTTCTTCCAATTGTAGGAGAAAAACATCAGTAATGACAAAATTTCTCCCCCCCAAAAAATCTTTTAAAGAATTCTTAGCTACACCCAAATCCAATTTTAGTGCCTCCTAATTCTTAGAAGAAATGAAGAAAAAATTAAACATTTCAGTTTAGTTGAAGTAAATAAATACATGATGATGTTTGTATGAAACTTAGTAGAAGCAAAGTGTAAAAATGATCCTGAAACGTTTATGATATAGCTCCATAGAGCCCAGCCAGAAAAGTATGTTCCCTTGGTCAGAGTTTCTGGTATTTGTTATTTAAAAATAATTGTTATCAGAGGTCATATTTTCAATCAGGTATTATACTCCACATTCATGATACAAGGGGGCTTTGCTTGTTAATTTGTTTTGTTTTGTTTTCTCAATAAAGAGACTCATTCTGTAGTCCATGCTGGTCCTGAACTCACTGTGTCGCCCAAGCTGGCCTTGAACACATAGCAACCCTCATGCCTCAGTTTCCTGCATGCTGGGATTACAGGCGTGTGCCCCCCATACCTGGCTTATGTGGTGCTGGTGGATTGAACCCAGGGCCTTGTGCTTGCTAGGCAAGTGCTTTAACCGCTCACCTCCAGATCCAGGATTCAAGAGTTTACCTTTGAATAATACTGAGATAGTTTTGGATAACTAACTTAATGGAAACAAATTTCAAGTGGAATGGGAGACAGAAAAGAGCTTAAATCCAAAAGAATTGGGGAATATCTGAGGAAAAAAAGGAAAATATTGGAGGAATAATTTTATTAATAAATGCTTATTCCAGCAGGAGAAATAGAATATATAGGAATTTTTAGATGTGAAAGAACATGACATTTTCAGAGATGCAATTAAATAGATCGATATTTACAGATATTAAAATGAGGAGAAGGCAGTGAGTAGAAATGGGAAAAATCAAATATTGAAATCTGAATGTTGTCAGAGAAGCTGACATCTTTATTTCCAGGGCAGTGGGGAGCTGTTGAATAATTTTTAATAGAAGATTATCATATAAATTTGCAGTATAGAGATGAGAAGCACAGAGCTTAGAATTAAGAGGCCTGACTGGTGGACATTGCAGTGGTCCAGATGCAGTTATGACCTACACTGGAGCAGCAGGTACAGAGGGCAACAAAGGGATAGAGCTGAGATAAACGTGGGAAGTGGATGGAAAGGACTTAAGAGACAATCCTGAGCAGACTGACTCGTGTAATTGAGGAGCCATCTTGTTATGTAGCCCCTAGTGGAAAGGGAACAGGAGTGAGGTAGAAATTAATGTATTCACTTTTAGGCATTGAACACCTTGAGGCACCTTCTGGACAAATGGAAAGAATTGTTTAATTGATGACCATTGAACTGATTTGAAGTTTGGGAGAAGTCTAGCCTGGAGAATCCGTAGTAGGGAAGCAGAGCTGAAAGACTTACAGATGAGAAATTCCCAGGCAGACTATAGAGAGCGGGAAGAGCCACAAAGAGGGCTCTGCGATGGCCTAGATCTGGGGCGTCCCCAAAAGCCTCAGGTAGTTGAGTGTAGTCCCTGTGCAACCATGTGCTGTGGGAAGGTAGGGCCTGGCTGGAAGGGGTGAATGCTTGGGGCTTGACCTGGAGGCACTGTGTCCATTTGTTGAGATTGGCGGGTGCCCAGAGCAGGGCTTTCAGGTGTGTTATTGACTTGTGGGCCATAAGAGAGAGGCACTCATTTTGGGTATGGTGGGGGGCAGGCAGCTGGCAGCTTGAGGTAATTAAAGGAAGGAAGAAGAAACATTGCTACAGCTTCTTTCTGGGAAATCTTCAGCCTTGCCTGAGTCTCCAGACATCGACTTGGCTTCTGATTCTCTTGTCTTCTGTCTGCAGTGCTGTGAACCTATCTCCAGCCTCCAGCATGTGCCTCCCCCATTGCCAGCTGCCTATGAATGAACTGAGACCTTCTGAAACTGTGAACTAAATAGATCTTTCCTCCCTTATATTATGGATGTTAGGTGTTCTGTCCCAGCAATGAATGAGTAAGTAAGGCAGGATTGTCAACACTTGAGGGGACAGTGCAAAGCAAACATTCTAAACCAGGAGACCAGAGAGCTGCAGTGGCTACAGTGGGAGAGTTAGTGGGAGATGCAGAGTAGAGAGAGATGATAAAATCCAGTAGAGGAAGGAAACACGTGACAGCTGAGCAGTGCCAGGTCATGCAGAGTTGTTGAGATAAATAGCGTCTGAAGAAGTCTCCAGTGATTTTTCAACTGGAAGGGCCCCCAGGACCAAGGGCTGGGCAGGGTCAGCACACTTGAGGACTGATGTCAGTTTATAGAACAGGGAAGAAGGGGTCAAGAAAGGTTTGTTACATGAAGAACAATCTCTTTTAGAATTCACATGCATGCAGCTGGAGAAATAGCACAGTGGTTAAAGCACTTGGCCCGAGGCCCTGGGTTCAATTCCCCAGCACCATATAAAGTGGGCATGGTGGTGCAGTCCCAGCACTTGGGAGGCTGAGGCAAGAGGACTGCCGTGTGTCCAAGGCTAGCCTGGACTCCATAGTGAGTTCAGGACTAGCCTGGGCTACAGCACGAGACCGTGTCTCAAAAAAAAAAAAAATTCACATGTGTGTAGAAGGACAAAGATGGCTGCAACCATCTGATGAAGTAAGGGAAGATTTTTCTTTGTATTTTGAAAGGATAGAAACTTGAACTTATGCTTAGAGAAGGGAGCAGCATAGAGGGAGAGACTCAAGAATGTGGAACAAAAGTAATCATCAGTGTACCAAGTCCTAGAACCATGGACCTCACAGTTTTGCTGTGGACCACCACCTGGGAATTCACTGGACAGATAAGTTATCAGCCTCCAGTCCATTTTCACAAGCCCTGCGGGAGATCCTTTTTGCTTTGACTCTATAGACACTGGAGTTGGAGAACTGCTACTAGAGAGGAAGAGGAGGGTGGGATCCAGGGCCCAGGTGAGCAGGCTCCCATGCCTCATGTGGGGTTTGGTTTGGAGGGCACTTCTGCAGGATAGGTTTGGAGAGATTCATGGTAAATGGTTATGAATTTTACTCCCACTTAAATAGCTTTGCTTTCTGAAATAGGAAGCAGATTTGTCCACTGAAAGATCCTAGAAAAAGAATAGATTGGCTCCATTCAAATACTAACACACGGCTAAGGTTTTAGAAATATTACTTTCTATTTGTAGGTGAAACATCCCTTTATTTTTTTTCTCCCATTCCATTCTTTGTCTTTTCCCTTTGTCACCAGGACTAAGCTGTTCTACTTGTTGGCATCTGATTCCTCCAAAGTTATTTTATCATACTGTGTGTTTGGAGTCAGTCGTTAGGTGTTCAGAGACTTTATATTTGTGAGTTCACTGAGGCTTTTAAGGGTTCATCTTAATCATTGAGTACTTTCAGGAGGTTGCTAAAGTCAGATCATTCAGGAACAGAATAAACAGTCTGAGCAAGCACCCACCGCATCACGAGAGATTTATAGACGTGAGATTTTATTAACACTCCCACATAGTCGGTTTGAAACAAGGAAGAGAAAAACAGTTCATACATTTTAAGAAGAAAAGTCAAGCAATGTAGCTCTGCTTTGGGCATCTGGTCGCAGGTCCCAGGACGCCTTTGATCTCCTCAGATGCTTTTCCTGGTTGGCCATGGAAAGGTGGTCATCATTTTATTTTTGTGATATCAGTCCTGTAAAAGGACTTTGCTAAAGAAAGCAGCCCTGCAGCACTGCAGCTGGGAGCATAGCTCAGGGGTTGTAGTGCTTGCCTAGCATGCTCAGGGGCCTAAGCGTGATTGGCCAGACCACATAAATATTAGCCTGGAATCCCAGTGCTTGGAAGGCTGAGGCAGGAGGATTGTCGTGAGTTTGAGGCAAGCCTGGGTTGAGTGAGTTCAAAATCAGCCTGGACTACAGAGCAAGATGCTGTCTCCCCCCCCCCCCCCCCAAAAAAAAAAAAAAAAAAAAACAGCACTTCTGGCATGACTGGTTCTTTTGGAAAATAATGAATCAATCAGCTGTATTAAGCCATTGATTTTCTATTTTCTTTCTTTCTCACAAAAATGCATTTATAGTGTAAGTTCTAATAAAGGAATATAAGCCCCACGGGTGAAAGAATCTCAAAAATTATAGTTACAAAGAATGTCCTGGAAGCTGTAGCAAAATAAGAAGGGGCAAAGAAGACAGGCATCGTGTTGCTGAAACCATCAGCATCAGCATTCTTGATGATGGCTTGGGAGGCAAGGTCTCGGGGCTAATCACCTGCCATCATGCAGAGCCTGGGCTCCTTCTGGGTTCCTGGGAGAAGCCCTTGATCACATCCTGAAGGTGGGACTGCAAGACAAAGCCGGTGTCTGAATGGGCGGCAGCTCTCCTCACAGCAAAGCCAGTGAATCCGTCTTTGCTTGAATTTTGGTGCATCGTATGGAATAAGTGAGATTTTTAATGTTGTAAAAAATGCAGTGGGCCATGTGTGCTTTTCTGGAGAACCTGGGTTTTTTTTTTTTTAGAAGGGATATAACTTAAATATGAATGAGATAGGCTTAGAGGGAGATTACTAAAAGAATAAAGAACCCCTACCCCCAAAAAAACTCCTAATGCTGAACATAAATCTTCCCTGTTGTATGATTTTGGTATTTATTTGATATAAGTATTTAACTTCTAAGTAATTCCTGTTGTTTTAAATCAGCGCTCAGACTGACATTTGGATTGTTTCATATTTGATAAGAAATGGAGACAAGATGCAAGTTTTATTTAAATCTAAATACTATCTTAGAACTAACCAAAACTCCCACCACCTCTAAAGATGGAATTCAGTATTATCATCCCTCCCCATCCCAGAAAATTTAAGGAACAAGATGCCTGGATTGTGTACAAGATTTGCAGCACGACAAAGCACCCCCCAAAATGAGACACCACAACACCCAAGTTGCACCGACCGTGGGTATTTCTGGAGTCAGACTGGAGAAAGCTGGAAACGTCCCAGCTGTGTTTGGCAGAAGATAATGTGTGTGAACAGGCAATAGGGAAAAAAAAAAATAGAATGAGACAAACAGTATCAGATTCCTAGAGCAACAAGTTCTTTGTGATCATTTTCTGAGTTAAAGGGCCCTTCTTACTTTGAATCGAACCATAAACAAGTTTATTGGAGCCAGAACTTGCACATGCTTTTAATATGAATACTAAAAGATCATTCTCACAAAACTCTGGTGTTTTCTTTCTTTTTTTTTTTTCTTTGCTTTTGTTATGGCAGAATAGATTGGACCTTTTTCTTTCAGATCTGGATTTTATTCTTCTCCGCTCAGTACCTTGAGCATTTGTGTTTATAAATGTTTGCCTTTTGACAGCTGTTTTGGGTTTAACTGTGAGGGAACCCTTAAATTTGAACTGCTTTGCAAGTGTTTATTCCCCCTAAAACATTTCTAATGTAAATGTATATACATAGAAAAAGGATTTCGAAAGGTTCTTCTGGGTTAGGTTTAATCCGAACTGACAGCACAGTATTACTGAATTCTGGTAATGATTATGTTGTGGTCGTCTGTCTAGCCTGGTGCTCACAACAGAGGGCTCCCAGGTTGCTGGTCACCAGGGACCATCCACAGCAGCACAAGATCCTCAGTGTGTGCTCTCTGAGAGGCAGAGGGCTTTCATGCACTCACTAGCCAGGTGGGCACCCCAGCAGTGCTGCAGGCTGCAGGTACTTCTTGTCAGGGAATCTTGGTATTCATTGGCTACGTAGTTTGTCTTTACTTACAGCCTCACAGAGCACCTGCTACTCTTACAGGGTTCTGTGAGGTAGGTTTTAGCCAGAGGTAAGATACTTTTTCCTTAGAGCTCAATTGTTAATATAAATTCATCAGATTTTTGTTTTGTTTTGTGTAGGGCCAGGTAGTAAATTTTTTTTTTGACTTTCTGGGCTATTTAGCTCCTCTTACAGTCACTCTACTCTGCCCCACCACACAGAAGCACACATAGGCACGAGGTGACAGAAAGGCTGAGCTGGGTGACAATAAGATTTCCTTTACAAAAACAGTTGGCTGTGTATCCCGGGCCAGGTTTATCATCCGCTGGTCAGACAGTGCCAGTCCAGTGGGGCAGCCTCCATGTCACAGTCCGGACTCACACTGGTTCTTCAGACTGTAGCACATCTCCCAGCACAGAGCAGCTGGAGCAGATTAAATGCATTTCTCAGCTTTGCTGGTTATTACAAAATTACTGACTGCTGCATTTGTTATGTGCTTGAGTTGCTTTCTCTGCCTTAGTTTTAATAGATTTTCCCATAATCCTCAGTGAGAAAGTATTACCTTGATTTATTCTCCATATCAAGTGTGTGTGTGTGTGTGTGTGTGTGTGTGTGTGTGTGTGTGTGTATGAGAAAGAAGCAGAGAGATGGGCAGGTTGACAGACAGTTGGCAAACTGAGACCTTGAACTTGGAACAAAGCACTGGACTCCTGCTCCCATGGTAGAGGCAGTAACGTATCTTCTCACTTGCTTCCAATAGACCTCGTTTGCTCTTTGTGCCTCACCTTACTGATGTCGGGCACTGCTGACGACATAGACTTGAGTCTTGCCCCCCGGGATCTCACAGTCTCAGGAGAGAGAAAACTCTGCCTTCATTCTCCAGCTGCGCTGATAGCCCGTCACACATACGTGAGGAAGGTAGGAGGCCTTGACTTGTCCTAAGTGAGTTCGCAGTGCAGCAAGTGTTGATAGAAAAGAATGCACACTGAAGTATGATCCATTGATACAGCCTGAGGTAGAGGCCACACTCCTCAGATTGTTAAGTTCTCCCTCCTGTACGAAAATGTAAAGGTTTCCCAGTGTGCCCTGCATACTCATCTGTGAGGCAGATCACAGTATCATTGCCGCTGACAGGTGGGGGAACTGAGCCACCAGGAGCTCTGTGCTCTTGGCAGCAGGGCTACCATGTGGACCTCAGTACGCTGATGTCCAAATGCAAAATCCATGCTCTTAACTTCTAGGCCCTGCTAGGTAATCCTGCCCTATTAAGTGTGTGTGCTCATGTGGAACATTCAGGAGATTGCTTATTTTTTGGTCAGAAAGAAACAAAGCTCTTAAAACTTTTTTTTTTTGCTGTTGTTGCTATTTTCTGTTTTGAAAACAAAATGTGATTACCCACTGAATAGTAAGCCCTGAAAATAGAGGCAGTGTGATTGTTGGGATTCTGGATTTGACCAACAGGTTTTTGAAATATCTTTGTTTCGGTAGTGTACTCCCTCCTAGGGCTGCCGTAGGAAACTGCCACAGATTGTGTGGCTCCAAACAACAGAGTTTTCCCTCTGTGGTGGTAGGGATTGATCCCAGGGCCTTCACATTGAGGTACCACCCCAGCCCATTTATTTAGTTTTAATCTTAAGACAGAGTCCCACCAAGTTGTCTTGCTGACCAGGCTGGGTAAACAACTGAAATTTCTCACAGTTCTGGTGGGGGCTGGAAGTCTGAAAGCAAGATGGTTAGCAGGATACTTCTGTGTGAAGGAGAATCTCTTCCATCTTCCTTTCCAATTCTTTCGTGAGAGCAGGCATCTCTTGGTGCTCCTTGGCTTGTAAATGCCCACCTGGTCATCTGGAATTCCCCGGTGTCTGTCTTCACATGGCTGCCTATAAAGCCACCAGTCAGAGTAGATTAGGGGACCACCCTATTCCAGTATAATCTTGCCTTATAATCACATCAGAATGCCCCTACTTCTAAGTCAAATCACATTCTACAGTATCGAGGATTAGAATTTCCTGTAATGACTGGCAGACACCTTTGGAGTGGATGGCCCTTCCTTCTTCACTTCTGTGCCTTCCTCATTCTCTCACCTTCGAAGAGATTCACAGATCTGTAGCCAGTGACCTGGTCAGCATTTGAGATGACGGCTCCTTCCTTCAGGATGCTTGTTATGGGCACGCCATCTTGGTTTCCGTCAGTAAGAAGTCGAGTCTGTTCTTTTCACGAAATATGATTTCTACCCACTCATGGAGTAAAATGCCACATTCAAGAAAGAGTTCTGTAGGTAATTGCAGTAACCACCTGCTTGTAAAAATACATATCCATTGAGAGTGGACAGCTGCCTCAAATTAGGCCATCCTCTGCATCTTTGGACTCTTCTGTGGGAAAAGAACTCATTATTAATAAGGCGGAAGGAACTTTTCTGCCTCGAACCCATAACTTGGGTTAGCTGTGTTGGAAGGAAAAAGAGGATGTGAGAGCAGGAAAGGAGGTGGGAGGGGAGCCTGGGAAGCAAGGGAAGGGTGGCACAGGTGGTGGCAGTGCCGAGGGAAAGAAGACGAACTTTTGGACATGGCCACTGTGTCTTCTGTCACGGGGTTTGTGGTGGACCAGCCGAGGCAGCCTAATGCCTGCTTTAGTGGATTTTGGACAGACAGTAAGAAAGCTTTTGAAGTAGCTTTTTCTTTCTCTCTTCCTCTTTCCTTATTTTTTGCAACCAAGATGATTCCTAACCACTTCTGAAATAGAAGTCACACTCCATAAATAACTCTTTAATTTGGGAAACATAGAGCCTACCTCTGGAATCAGACCAGCTCTATAAACGACTGACATAGTGAACGGCAACTGGTGTACTTAGTTTTTATAGGACCATGTGGTTGAATTTTAATTTATTGCAGTTGTGGTTAATTTCTACCAATTTTAATTGCCTGCACACATTAGGCAAGCTTTTTTGAGTATCTTCTGTTACGTTGGGTACCACTGGAGACGTGATTCTTGTCCTGGAGAGGCATATAAATTAGGAAGAAGAGAAGATATAAAACAAAATTAAGTAGCGGTGCTAGCAACGGGTCAGGGGCCTAGAAAGGTACAGAACTTCTCTGGATGTTCAGACTTTGGAGTGTTTCCTTCATTATTTATTCTACTGTTGTTTACAGAGCTCCTACAGGGAGCCGCGTGCCCTGCTGTGTAATGATTATAAATGGTGTGGAGTTGAGGGACATGAACTCTGGGGCCTGGCTGCCTGGGCTTGCACCTGGCTCTGCATCTTATCCACTCGTGACCTGAAGGAGATGCTTCGCATCTTCCTCATTTGTTTAATGGGGATGATACTGATCTCTAACGCACAGACTGAGAGACAGAACGTGCATTTGTTCATGGGTCATGTGCTCTTTAAAAGTCGTGTGCTGTCCGCCTTTCTGGAGCTTACCTTCAGAGATGTTAATAACAGGCCAGCAAAGAAGTACATACAGGAGTTAGTATAAGTGGAGGGCAAATAAAAGATGAGTAGAAGATTGTCATGGAGTTGAGAAGATGTACTGGAGAGTCTACCTTAGCTTTTGTGGTCGGGTTGGGCTCCTTCCAGAAGTATGCAAGCTGTACCAAGGGGGAGAAACTCTGGAGAAGGGGAAGAAGCATGGTGCGGCTGGCTGTAGCAGGCAGAGGCTAAGCATGTAAAGCCTCGTAGGCCCTTTGAAATTTAGATTTTACTCCAGAGTATTGGGAAACCATTGAAAGGCTTGAAAGTGGCTGTGACTGGATCTAATTTATGTTTGCAAAAAGATGCTTATGATATTACGTAGAGAACTGATTGGAAAGACCAAGAGTAGGGGATGACTGTGAGGCTCTTACCAGGAGCGGAGGAGAGAGATGGCAGATTGCAGCAGGAAGTTGGCACGGGAGATGTGAAGAATGGAATAGATTCAGACTGACCGCTCCCGTACACACCTGTAGTTCCAGCCACTCAGGAGGCCGAGGCAGGAGGAATCACTTAAGCCCTGGAATTCATAGCCAGCCTAGGCAATTTAGTGAGACTTCATGTCAAAAAACAAAACAAAACAAACAAACAAACAAAAATCCGAAACAAACAAAAAACCTGGACAATCTCAAGAAATGTTCCGGGAGCAGACTTGTCAAAAGTACCTGACTGGATACTGGAGACTGGATAGAGTAGAGTAGAAAGGGAAAGAGTGAGTTCCAAAATCTTTCTTGGGTTTCTGGCCTGAGCATTGTAGTTGGTAAGATGGGAACATGTGAGGGAGAAATAGGTTTTGGAGGCATCACTTGGCTATATTAAATTTGATAAATATCACTAAAGACAAAGACTGTGCTTGTTAAAAAGTAATGAATTAGATTCGGTAGGGTCAGAGCTGAGACCCTCACAGTGGGGAGGGGGGAGGTCTTTGAGAAATGTGGGCCAGGAGAACGGCACCCTCTAGCAGAAGGGTCTGAAGTTTGCACTTGATTGAAACTATCTAGCTCAATCAGCACAGCATTAAAGATGATGTAGATACCAGACTATTTTACCTAATGACCCTCAGCGGAGGAAGTATTCTGAAGTGAATAATGTTAACATCTGGAAAGTCTCTGTGATGGTTAAAGTTTATTTTTCTGGACATTTAAATTTCAGAATGATTTATAAGAATTAGGTCTGTGGCCAACTCTGTGAGCCAAAGAGGGCCAATTTAAGTGGAGTTGCTTGTGCCGATCAAAGGATGTCATTGAGGGAAGTGCTTCTCAGCTGTGGCTGGTTGGAGCAGTTGTCCCTGCTTTGCGTTGTCGCGTGGTTCTTGGGCAGTGTCTGGGTACACAAGCAGTGATGAGTGGACTGTAAGTCTTTGCACTGAGATAAAGAGTCTTGTTCCCCCTTTTCCCCCTTCACAAAGTAAATGCTTGTTCCTCCTCTTCTTTCCCCACATGTACATAATAAGCTACTTACTTTCTCCTGGCTTGAGTGGGCAAAATTCTTGTGAAAACAGAGAGAAAGTTTAATATGTTATACACATTTCCATCGTTTAGCAGACACCTGGCATCTGGTTGATGTTTAATACTTGCAGATTTGCTGAATACTGTGTACAACATGGACACCCCTAATTGAATGACCTTCCCAAATTCCTTCTGAGCTAAGTCTAAAAGTTTCCTGCTGCAACCTAAAAAATACAGCAAAAGTAACCACGACTATAGCAGTTGATCCAAGTGCTCTGCCCTTCAGAAGGAGGCGTGCTTCAAGTCTTTTTTTTCCACAGGAAAAAAGCTTTGCTTTTCTCCAGAGCCATCCACATGTAATTCATTTTCCTTTTCATAGCTACGGGAAGCTGCGGGCTTTGCAGCTTGAGGCCATCTATTCAGCCTATGTGGAAAGTTAGCTGCCTTGTCCGATAGGTGTGGCAGTGGAGGTCATGATGCCATGGTGGAATCATCGTCAGTTTGTTGTTTGTGCCAGGCATTACAGTGAGCAGCAGAGCCCCGTGATGGGAGTTGAGGACGGGCTCCTACGATGGAGGGGCACGGCGCTAATTCAGCAGCTCACAAGAGACAGGTGCTTAGTTTTCCTCACCAGTAGTACAGGCTATGTTCGAGGTTGGTGGCTGCTCTGCCTCCTCCCGTTGTTCAGGGCCTTGATGTCTTCTGTAGTGTCTCCTCACCATCGCATCGCTGTTGCCTTCACACGCTCCATCCAGAGCCTTGACAGAAGCGCTCCATCTCCAGGCGTCGGCCTGGAAATAGATCCCGGCATTCTCACTTGGATTCTGTCGGCAAGAACTTCCTCCTGCGGCCGTGTCTAGCTCCGCGGGACAGAGGTGCCCTGGGAGTAGGGAGAGCTGATGCGGGTGAACAGTCAGTGATCGCTGCCACATCCAGCAGTTTGGGTGTTATTCTGCACATTTCCCACATGGAAATTTTGAACTGGGAGATTCAGTAAGTTGTTCTAGAGTTGTGTGTGCGTGTCTGTTTGAGAGGGAGACTTTTAGCCATCATGCCTAAGTCCAAAACCTGTGCTCTTCTCAGCATCACAATGTCCTTGAATACTGTATCATTGTCATAGAGCCCTTTAAAGTTTCCAGTAGAGTGAAAATAATCTGTTACTAGGGTCCTACTAAAAACATACTAGGGCATAGCCTGGAGTGAGCTAAATTCCACTCAGTGTCCCCTGCACACATGGTATGGTGATAGAAGCGACCAGTGATGGCCAAGGCACTGCTAGATCAGCAGGCTTCGGGGGAAGGAGATTCAGTGATGGCAGGTTGCTGTGCTTGGAAGGAAAGCACAATGTTCGCTGCAGACTCTCTTCAGACTCTCTTTCACCTAGGTTCGGACTCTGAATCTCTTCTAGTTACTTAACCAAGTAAATAACCTTAGGTCATCTTAAGTCTGAGGGTCCTCACCTGTAAAGCGGAGATGATTAACCCTACTTCTCGGCGTTTTTTTAGGTACTGTTTGCTTGGTTAAGCAAAGGGGTGCTACAGGTAGCTTCTCAGTAAATAGTAGTTGATATTGAGAAGAACAGCATCAGCAACTGTGAATGAAGTGTCTACTGTGTGCCAAGCACCCAGGTTGGCTCTGGAGATTCAGAGAGGAAAGACGGAGTCCTTTCCCTCCTTCAAGGATACCTGTAGATAAAAACAACAACCTAAGCACAGGTGTTCTCTCAGGAGGAATATTGTTGCCTAATCAGACTGGAGTGTGTGTTCTGTTAATAGATTATGTAAACCGAAGTTGTACAGTAGGTAGGTAGGGTGCAGTGAGGTATTCAGATGGAACACTGACATTTTTATGTGTTGTTTAATAGTCTTTATGATAAATGTCAACAAAATAATACTTTTTAGAGACACTTGGTTTTTACACACACTTCGAGAGGTAATAAAATCTCCCATTAATGCTAATAGCATTCTGACAGAGGGAAGACTTAGTGGTGAGACAAAGGCTAAGGCACCTTGCTCTTTCCTTAATGTACTCTGAATTTCAAAGTGACACAGAGGAATGCTCTCGGTGTTTATTCAGGGATCTGCCTGCTTATTTAATAGATACCATTTATCTTTAGTCGGAGAATCCATATTCCTGGTGTCTTTTTTTCCCCTCCCGGTTAGTTTGGATTTCCTCAACCCCCTCGGCCCTTTTAAAGGCTGTGTGCTATTAAATAAATGAACAGAGTTTGTGTGACTGATTTACAAGGGGATGGCAAATTCAGGACAGAAAACAGGGTCAGACAGAGACCGGACCCTGAAACTGCTGATTCCAACAAGAGAGGTTTTGGTTGGTGGCTTTTTCTCCTTGGCTGAAGCCTGAAAAGCATGTGTAGCCTGGCAGAACATGCTCGCTATTATCATTGTTAGTAGAAATTTTGCAACTGTTACTGTATTGACGGTGGTCATATTAATGCTGGCTATGTTTTGTTATGTTCTTTTATCCATTCAGCAGTCATGATTTAATTTCTGTGGTTATCATAGCACTCCTGTGTAATTAATACAGGCTCTCCATTTCTTAGTTTCAATAAGAAGTCTAGCAGGTAATTTAACTTTATTTCACTTCTTCTACTACTACCTCAAGAGGTTTCACAAGTTTTTATAATTTTGAGAAAACTATAGTAGAGATCAATTTAAGTAGTCTCACCAAAGCAACACGTTATTAACTTTTAAAAAATCGAATTACACCCTTTTTAGGAGTTGCATCACTGCACACAGAAGCAAATTTCTCGCACCTGAAATTGTCCAGGCTTATGGCACAGATTATACCAGAGGTGGGAAGAGGGGGTCTTTTCTCCATAATAGTTAGCTGGCCCAGGATCATGTGCCAATACTGGGAACTTAGCCTCCACTGGTGGTCAGTGAGAGGGAAAGAGCCAGACCTGTGAAGGCTGGAATGTACAGCATAGGAGGCAAAGGCAGCACAACGTTATGAGCTGGAATTCAGGAAGTGTGTTTTGTATCTAGTTTATACTTGTGACCTAGCCATTGTTCAGTTCATGTTCCAGGGGTGAAAACTCAGCTTCAGCAGGATTAAATAACATGTTGAAGGTCATAAGATTAAAGGCACCAGAGCTGAAAAGTAAAGCCACATGTATCCGACCCCAGGTCATAGCCTCTCCTTTGCCTCACAGTAGTTTATCTAAGATGCATTGGTAACAAAGTTTATTTGGCCTTGAACTTCTTTCACCCCTGCTTTGAATGGTGTCCTTTTTCAATGGAATGTAAATTCTGCATGATTTTGTTAAAAAGTTCTAATCATTCCCAAAAAAGGGCGGGAGGGAAAGAACAGAAAGAGTTTGGACCTTGAGGGATAATTATCATTTCAGTAAGCTTATTAAAGCCATTTCAGGGGGGAAATAAGTTAACAACAATGGCATTGAGGTGAGAAACTTGTGAGAGAAAGGTTTTAGTCTCAGAGCTGTGATCTGTGATTTTTTTTTGATAGCAGTGTGTATATTGAAACAGATAAACTTAGGGAGGAGTAATATTATCCATATATGCTGTTGGGGAGTAGTGAAGTCTAGATTTTCATTTATTTGGTTCAGGAGACATGGCATTTTATCACAGGTATCTCCCAGGCTATCAATAAATTTACACTACACTGGTGACAGATACAAGATTTTGGGGGAGGAAGCACTATATGAGGCACATGCCCAAAAGTTAACTATTCACCAGAAGTGGCAAATAAGGAATGGAAACATGAAGCCACTAGTGCACACCCCTCTCCTGCCTGTTGCCTAGGACCAGCCGTTCTACTCACAAAGCAAACAATTTTCAGGAATGATGAATTCACTGTGCACTTAATGCACCTTCTGTTTACGTTTTTGGTCCTTTTTACCTTCGGAAGAAATCTTGGGTTATGTGTGCCTCTATTTTGAGGCTTCAGGAAGTTTGTGTCATACAGTAAACAGCTCAGTGGTGAGCCCCTCAGGTGAACTGTGTTGGAGATTCGGCGTTTATCCCCCAGCATGTATCATACTGGGTACAGATGGTAGATGTGGTCACAGGCTGACCTTTCCTGCTCCCCAGGCCAAGACAAATTCATAGTACAACAGATTTTCAGGGACAGCTCCATGCTACCTTAGACGCTTATGTGCTGTTGGCTTCTCCAGATGACTTGTCCCTAATGACTCCATAAGTACTGAACCCCAGCTGTGTGCCTGGCATTGTTTTAAGGTTGATGGAAAATGTTGGTGTTGAGAATATTGAGTTCCTTTTCCGTTTTTTCCCTTAAAAAAAGACTTTTATAAACATTTAGTTATATTTGAAATGACCGTGTTCTTGCCAAGTAGTGATATTTATGACAAAGTTAGTGTTAATTAAGGTAATATGGCACTAGAAACCCACATAAACGTAAGAATTATGGTGGAACCTTTCAGTTTCTTCTCTCAAAAAATCACTGCCACCCAAGAATGACAGGAGGCTGTGTGTTGTTATCTCTAACATGGATTCCCCACAGAGGTCTGAATCCAGGGGGTGGAGCTAGGTAAGGTCATGGCACTTACAGAGATGGGAATCCGTGAGAAGACTCCTTCCAGTAGAACTGTAGAAAGGGTCAGAAACCGATGAACCAGATGCTGAGGATAAGGAATTGAAGTGGGAATCTTAAAGAAACAGCATAGGAAAGACTCCATGGGGTCCATCTCCCTCTTCCCTACACCCAAGGCAGAGCTGTGCCTTGAGAATCAGGGTTTCTGGAGAGAAGCCCCAGGCCCCAGCCTCCAGCCTCAGTCTCCCAGAGACTGGGCACAAGGAGGAACTAGAACCTGAAAGATTGTCCTCTCGAGAGCCAGATCTGCCGCAGGTAAGCTTACTCTGAGTTGATAACGGTAGTTCTATGCCTACAAAGAAGATTGGGACAAAGTAATATTTCATAATTTTAGTTGTGAGAGAAAATTGTTGGGGACCTTTTTGTCTCTACTTTTCACATTTTATTTAGCGTTTGTATATCATGTTCATGTTAAATTTTTTTTCTTTTTGGTTTTGTGGTACTGGAGTTGGTACCCAGGGTCTCCTGCATGTTAGGCAAGCAATCTGCCATTGAGCTACATCCTCCTACCCCACCACTATTTATTTATTTATTTATTTATTTATTTATTTATTTTGAGATAGAGTCCAAGGTGCCCAGACTGGCCATGAGTGTGCAGATTTCATCCTCAGACTCCCAAGATGCTATAAGTATGTTTCTGGCAATCTTGATTTTTTTTTAAGTAAACATAAACTATATGTTTTAAGACAGCTTTAGATTCGTGCAGAATTGAACAGGGAGTACAGAAATTTTTCCTCCGTTTTTCTGTTCTCCCTGTACACTCACAGCCTCCACTGTTGCCAGCTTCCTTCACCAGAGTGATACATTTGTTGCAGTGGATGTAACTTCACTGACCCATCATTGTCAGTGATTTGTTACTTACAGCCTTTGGATCTACAAATCAGTTAATTTTTTTTTTTTTTTTTGTTTATAAATCAGCTCTTTTTTCAGGCAGTTGGTGGAAAACCTTGTATATGAAGCAGATGAATAAAAGCTCCTAGCATGTGGGTGGCCGTGTGATGTGATGTGATACAGTGTTCAGGAGTATGACGCTGACGCGGGTTACTTGAGTACTCTGGGCCGCAGTTTCCTCATCTGTAAATAATAACCGTTGTACCTCTCTGGTGTGGTGTGGTTTGTCCACCAAGGATTATTGTGATGTAAGGCCTTGTCCCTAGGGTAATGCTGTTGGGAGGTGGGCATTTGGGAAGGTCCTGAGGTCATAGAGGGTTTGTCTCCAGAAATTAGTTCTCTTGGGACTCCTTGGTAGTTCTTGAAAGGGTTATTATAAAACTTGAGTCTGGCCCAGCTAAGCTCTGTCCACTTCCTAGTTTGCTGTTTTCCCTGCTCCATACACACTGTTCCACCTGCCACCAGCATAACCCTCCCCCAACTCCCTGCCCCAGCAGGGTCAGTCTTTCTCACACCGTTGGGACTTTCACCCTCCAAAGCTGAGCAAATTCTTCTTAAATAACCTGTGTCAGGTGTTTTATTTTGTAATAATAAAAAAGCTGACTAATATTAGTAATTGATAGGTTTGCTGTGAAAATTAACCAGCCCCCGGCTTATTCCTTCTTTCTTGTATTCATTCAAAAACTTATATTAAGCAACTTACTATATTCCCAGCTCTACTTTAAGGAGCGGGGGATGGCAGTGAACAAAACAGAAAGCTCAGCTGCATTTCCATAATAAATATTAGTTACAGTAAAATGTGTTAGGAGAGATGGGGTCCCCCTTTGATACTATGCCCCCCTCTATCTCTTTTGCTTCAAGGATTCCTGATAGCGGAACTTGAAACCCACTGCTCTAGGCTGTCGTCTTAACATTCAGGGCATTTAATAAAGCAGGAGAAAAGTGGGGCTATCTGAACATGTTTGTATTTCCCTTGTTGATCTCAGTTCTTTCATAGACAACAGGTGGGAGAGTAGGATGGCGCCTGGGCCCAGGGTCCAGTCTGGAGTGGTAGCTCTGGACTTGCCTGTCTTGCCTTTGGCTGTCTGGACTGCTTACAGCTATGCGTCGTACACTGCAGAGTGTAAAGGAAACTGGGATCCAAAGTGCTGGCAAGATGTGATTTATTCAGCGGGAAGACTCATTTCCCTTAAAATGAAGTTATGACCCAGCTCTTCCTTAGCAGTCTGATATGAGGAATGTGGAAAAATCTAAGAGAATTATGCTCCTGGGAATCAGGGTTGACTGTTTGTATCAAAAGAGTGAACTTTCACCATTCTGCTGAGAGAGGTAGAAGAAAAAATGCCTTTGTTGCAGTATCTGAGAATTTAGAGTAGCTAATGACCTCTGTGTGAGTATGCAGTGCTGGACATCACCACGCAGTGAATTCAGACACCCCCAGACATTTATACCCTATCTCACTCGGGTTTTCTTCTGTAATTTTCAAAGACACCTGGTAGAATTTCAACGAGTTGAGTTCATTGGAGGGGCTGGTATAGTTTTTCATCGTTGCTCTTTTGGGGGGTTATGTACATAGTACAGAGGAGACCTTTGGCGTTCACGTTCACATGGAACAAATCCTAAGGGACAAATTTTCAAATGTAAAACGCATAATTCTTCCTTTGTTTCTCCTTGAAAGGTGTAACTGGAAAAACTAAGTTACTCTTCCAGATGTATAGTGATTCTGTAAATTCAAGGTTAAAGTTATTTACAAAGCAAATTTCTGCCTATTTTGTAGATTGATTCATTTCTGTGACTAGCGCTATCACTTGGTTTTTACGCCAGGATCATTTTCCGACAGAGAAGATGCTGCCACTTTAGCCAGACTTTTGCTTTCATAACAGAGCCATGTGATTCACAGTCATTAGCTAAGAGACTTTTTTCTGTGGGCAGCCTTACAGTAAAGAGAATTCAAATACGTTTCTCAATAAAATGACATGATTACGTTACCGTAGATCTTAAGCATCATGCAAAGTCAAGTATTCAAGTATCGGGGCTGGAGGAAAGGCTCAGCAGTTAAAGTCCTTGCCTGGTAAGTGCTAAGTCAAGCACCAAGTACCAGAGTTCCTTTCATTCCTCAAAACCACATAAGCCGGCGTGGTGGCGCACGCCTGTGATCCCAGCACAAGGGAGGCTGAGACAGGAGGATTGCTGTAAGTCTAAGGCCAGCCTGGGCTCCATAGAGAGTTCAGGAGCAGCCTGGATCACAGAGCGAGACACTGTTTCAAAAAAAAGCAAGTATGAAATCCGTGAATATTAAGTGTGTACTGTAGTTCAGCTGATTAAATTTTGCCAGTCAATACCGATTTCCCTTTGGGCATAGATTTTTCTGCATTATTTTGTTTTATTAATTTTTTTCAATATGTGTTTCTTTTTTCAGTGATTTATATAAAATGAGGATTGTACTCATTTTTTCCTCTTTGAACATTACATACTATTGCTGAGATGGGAGCCAGGGCAGCTGTGGTGTAAGATACACAGTCAGAGGTGTTAGATACCAGCATGTCCTGTGAGAACCCTGGGGAGTGAGCAAGGTGCTTTTCTTAGACTTGGGTTGACGAGTGTTTTAGAGACCTCATGGCGGGTCAGCTCTTCACAGCTCTCTTTTCACTGTTTACTTTATAAATAGAGAAACTGGAGTCAGATGATTTATCTCCTGAAAGTCACCCAACATTGCCAGGATTGGAATCCAGTTTTCTGACCCCTACATCTGTAGTATTATTGGTTCATCTTCTTAAAAAATAAGGAAAAAAGAAAGCCCTTGATCTGAAAAAGTCTAGAACCAGAGACTATAGAGCTACAATAGATATCTTGGATCCCAGTCTTTCTCTGCATTTCGTGTTAGGGTTCTTTAACATCCCAACAGGGTATTATCTAGAGTCTGTTTCCGGGGGTGCCCATCCTACCATTTCTTTAACCCTTTATTATGTTATAATGGAAAAATATAAAAAGAAAATTTTAATACTTGTTTATGTGCATTAACTAAATATATAAATATTTTATATGTGGCCCAAGACAGTTCCTCTTCACTCAAAAACAAAACAAAACCCCCACTGGTCCCCACTGGTTTCTCTTGTTGTTTTAGTTTTTTACTCAAAGGCCACAGAGCACCTAGGTGCCAGTCACCATAACATCTGCTGGAGATCTAATGTCAAATATAAAGTAGTTTCTCCCTTCTGGGAGTAACCTTAGTAGCCGAAGAAACGGCTGTGCAAGTCCACAGCAGTGGTCCAAGAATAAGTACTGCCGGAGAGGAGGGAGTATCCCTGGTGATGGAGGAGAAGGGTGTGATCAGAGCGGAGGTGGCGGTCAGAGGAGGAGGACAAGCCTCAGAAGGAGGTGGCCCTGGAGCTGCATTTTGGAAGAGGAGGTGAGTAGATGAAGTCGCCCAGACGTTGCACAGGAAGGCCCAGAATCGCTATCACCGGACACTTCAGGAGACAATGTGATGTCCTGCAGGACTGGAATAAGGGACATTCAAGGCTGGTGATGGGAGCAGAGTGAGAAAGCTGCAGGGGCCAGTTTCTGAGGGCCGTAGGGTTGCTAGGCAGTTGGCATCGTGTTCAGTGTTCAGGTGGGTTAGAATATTCATTTACAGAGCCACCCTGCGAAGACCCAACTTGTCCTGCTTTGGAAACCCGAGGGTTACAAAAGGCTAGATTCAGTTGGTGACATTGCTGCAAAATGTCCCTGAGCCCTAGCCCCTCAGCTATAAAATGAAGGGGATAAGAAGTACTCCAGCTTTGGTGGGAACAAAAGGATGTGTGCAGGGTTGCATGCAGAGCCTGGGTATGGAGACAAAGCTCATTTCCCCTCTTTCCCCAGGGTCTCTGCAGTAGCTATACGCAGAGTCCCTGCCTTGGCTGGTGGGAACTCTAACATTAGCCTGGGATTTTCTTCCAAGGAGCCTGTTGTTTTTAACCTAACAACATAGTTCTGTATTTGAGAGTGAAATGATGTTCAAAGTAGAGGTTTCTCTCATTACTTCTGAAAACTTGAGAAAGTTATTAAAAAGCTGAGCTAATGACTTTCCCAGCTCTCCTTTTCTTTTTTTTTTTTTAAGTAGTAAAACCAAGTCAGAGATTGAAGATCTTGGAAGAGAGAGAAAGTAGAAAGTGAGGAAAGCTGTTGGATTTGATTGACGTGGATGGGAGAGACAGTATTGATGCGACAGATAAATTTTGTTTGAAGAAGGATTTTGTGCTGCCTTAAATAGAAAAGCAATATATCTAGAGAGCGTGTACTGGTCAAAACGGATGCATGGAACACAGCCGTATGAGCAAAGTTTTAGGGTGCAAAAGAATTGAGTTGCTTTCAGTTAAGCACTTGCACAAATTAGAGTGGAAAAAAGAATGCACAAAGAAAGGTCAGATTAGCAAACAAGGACTAGATACTCTTTAATTTCCTCTAAGAATATATATATATGTTGAGACAAGATCTTGTTCTATAGTGCAGGGTGGTCCTGAAGTCACTATGAAGCCCAGGTTAGCCTTAAACACATGGCAGTCCTTCTGCCTCAGCCTCCTGAGTGCTGGGATTACAGGTGTGCACCACCACACCCAGCTTTTATGTAGCACTAGGGGAGCAAACCCAGGGCCTCTTGCTTCCTAGGCGGGTGCTCTAACCACCGCACTATACTCCCAGCCCTCTCCAAGAGACTTTACCAAGTCAGGAAGAGAAATATGGAAGAGGGGAGTGAGTTTGGTGGAATGTGGGGAAAGGGAAAGTGAAAGATGGAAATAGAAGTGAAGAAAAGGGCGACACGTAGGCTTTATTTGTACAAATGTGTGTCTAAGTAACGGCTTTATTTTCCGTCTCCGAACCCCTTCACATTTTGCTGAATAGACAGGGTCTAAATTGTTACCATGGAAAAAGATGAAATTTCAGTTAATAATACTCAAATTCATAGAAAAAATTATATGTAGTTGACAGTCTTCAGTTTACCTCTGGATTTAATTCCTTTTCATAATTGTCTGTACCATTTCTTTTGAAAGTAATTGCCTCGTGCTGCAGATAAGCACATTCATTTTGGATTGGTGTAATTTTTCTTCCCTGCATCTTCACTGGTGGTGTCACCCTAAGGATTAGTCTCAACTTTAGTAAAATGATAAATAGACTAATAATGACGTGCTGGGTTGGTGATTATTTTTCTAGGGGCTTGATTCTGCTGAAGGGTTAGCATGAAGTGTGTTAAAAGGACAGACAGGGTCACTCAATTACCTGAACGTGATATGCAGTGTTCAAAACAAGGGATGGCACAGCGAGCGACAAGTCATTGCCTACCAGAATGTGCCGTCAGCGGCCGAGGGTGGGAAAGGAAGGTCAAAACACAGTGGCTACCACCATCATCTGGAAGTCTTTTCTGGAGCACCACAGCAGGCTGGTAGTCAGTGAGGGCAAGAGTAGAGGAGACGGGACAGGGCCGGTTGGCAAGGCAGGGGCAGAGAGTCTTCCTAGGGTTGGAAAGGCAATCGAAGCGAAGGGGAAGGATACTTGGGAAGTTTAGTGGTTTTGTAAGGTTCAAGAATCAGCAAGTAGAACTAAACCATAAGAAATACTGCTCTCCTGCCCAGATTGGGTACCATGTCCCATGTCACAGTGTCTGCTTTGTTCTCTTAATTTTATCCTCTCAGATTATTGTGAGCATGTCTGCTGCTAGCAGTGGATCTGACCTGGTTGTGTGGGTAGATGTCTCAGATGTTAACCCAGCATCTGAACTTGCACTGGGCTCTAAGGAGGAGTTGGCCACAGTGAATCAGTGAATCAAACTTTTTTTTCTCAAAACCATTTATCTTTTTAAATTTTTATTTTTTTGTGGCAAGCATGCTGTGTACTGGAAACATTAGTAGGTATTGGTATAAAAATATACCATGATTTGTTTATGTATTCTCTTGATAATGAACATTCGAGATGTTTGGAAGGCTTTTTCCCCCCATGAATTTGCAAACTGTGTTACTGGGGACTTTTTTTTTTATTATTAAGTACCTTCTGGAACGCATCTGCAAAAGGTTCTCTTACCTAGCAAAACTAAACTACAGCTACATGCATCAACATACAACATACATGATTCTTAAGAACATAATGTTTTATATTGAGCCAAAAATAAAAATAAACAGAAGCAAGTTATAAAATAATAGATATGGGCAATTATAATAGACTACATCTATGCAAAGCTAGGTATATCGTATGTTGCTTGGGGATGCGTGCATGTGGGATGTGTCCTTATTGCAAAAACAAGGGAATAAGAAGCACAGCACCAGAATAGTGATTACCTCTGGTGGTAGAGAAGAAATGAGATGTGATGGAGCCCAAAGGAAACTGTTGTGTTTATCAATACTTGAGGGTAGCATAAATTTGCATCTTTTCAGTGATAAGTAGGCAGGAGGATTCTTGACATATTATAAATATTATAAGCTGATCCTGGTGGTGCAAGCCTGTAGTCTCAGCATTCTGGGAGGCTGAAGCAGGAGGATTACAACTTTCACACTCTGCTTGCACAACGTAGCAACTTAGTAAGACTGTGTCACAAAATCAAAACCAAGAAGTGGGCTGGATATGTAGCATAGCGCAAAGGCTCTGAGTTCTCTTCCTAGGACCAAAATATAATCATATATATTGATGTATAATGTGTTTACATTGAACATTATTTTATAATGTAAATGTATATTTAATATTTGGGGAATTATATATTTAATTTTTAATTTCTGAAAAGCGGATATGGATTATGACCTCAAGGAACTTTTGACTTATTGAAAAAGGAAAGATATATATGCGAATAAATGCTGTAGAGTGCTCTGGAGATGCGAGTCAATGTTTAGTTACTAGTACTTGATAGTAGAGATTGACTTGAGTAATAAGTATCAATCGAAGCAGAATGTGGTCAGTGCTGTAGCTCATGTTTAAAGTGTGATGAGGGTTCGTAGAAACACATATCATGGAAGTTCTTTGGAGGAACATTTAAGCTTGATCTTGAAGGATGTATAAAATCATGAAAGACGGGTGGTAAAAAAGGCATTTTTAAAAGAAGAAACACTGCGAACAAAGATATAAAACTGAATAGGGACAGGACATGGCTGAGCGATGACAAGGAAGCCAGTGTCACTGAAATATATAAGAGACCTTGGATAGACCTTGAAAGGCTAAGATGAGGGTGGTGATGGTGGGACTTCAGCCTCATGGCAAAAGCATTTATCTTTATTCTGAACCACAGGGTAGAGCCACAGTTCCCTTTGGGAAATCAAGTCTGTTCTTTAGAAAGATTTATCTGGTGGCAGTTGGGCTGGGAAGAGTTAGGGCCAGAGAGAAGGTCTGGGAAAGTTGTAAGCAAAAGATCACGGCAAGTCACAGCAGTGGAAGTGTCAGGGGAGGGCTGAGATGCAGGAGTGACACTGAGCTCCATGGGCTGACTGGTGACTGAGTCCCAGGAACCTCCTCTTTCTGTATCTTTCCCTATTCCTTTCTGCCGAGGCCTGTCCCATACAGTCTCCTCCACCTGTCTCCTCTTGTTCCATATCCTTGATTTGTAAAATTGCCACAGACTGACTGAAAAAGGAGTTACCAACTGCATTTTAGCCAGAATATTTAAAATACTTACCTGGGAGAGTCTAGAAAGCTTTTGACCACTACTAATGGTTATACAGGACAAACGGTGTAAGGAAAGGAGGAAAGTATTTTTTTCAAATTATAATTTTGGTCCTTCAGAAAATTTATCATGTATTTCTGACTTAAGTAATCCTTGAGTTGACATGTAAAAGTGCCTCATATACTCTGTTGTTTTCTTTTTTGCTTAAAATTATTACATCCTTTTGTCTTTTATTTTTAATTGTTCACAATAAAGAGAATTATTGGATTACAAAGCTAAGCAACCTAGACATTAAAAGTGAAACACTGAACCTCCTAGAAGACAAATCAGGCAAATATCTAAAAGACATAGGGGTAGACAAAGACTTCCTGGACAAGACACCAAAAGCCAAAGAAATTATCCCCATTATTAACAAATGTGATCTTGTCAAATTAAGAGGTTTCTGCACAGCAAAGCAAACTATCAACATTGTAAAAAGAGAACCAACAGACTGGGAAAAAATATTCACCACCAACATCTCAGATAGGAAGCTCATAACTAGAATGCACAGGGAGCTGAAGAAAAGTAAGCCAACCAAAATAAAGGATCCTGTTGAAAAGTGGGCAAATGAAATGAAGAGGCAGTTCACTCATGAAGAAGTTCAAATGGCCAATAGACACATGAAAAGATGTTCAACATCTCTAGCCATAAGAGAAATGCAAATCAAAACAATGCAAGGTTCCATCTCACTCCAGAGAGAATGGACTGTATCAACAAGTCATATAGCAATCAGTGCTGGTGAGGCTGTTAAAGAACCCTCCTGCACTGCTGGTGGGAGTGTAAATTCATACAACCACTCTGGAAAGCAGTATGGAGATTTCTCAAAAGAGTGAAAATAAATATCCCCTTCGATCCAGCGACACCCCTCTTGGGAATATTTCCAAAAGGGGTCAAAACAACACACAACAGAGATACATGTATACCCATGTTCATAGCAGCACAACTAACAATAGCTAGAATATGGAAGTCACCAAAATACCCATCAACAGACCAGTGGATACACAAACTGTGGTACTTATACACAATGGAATACTACACATCTGTAAGCTCCAACAGCGTGGAGGCTTTTGCAGGCAAATGGAAGAAGCTTGAGAACATCATGCTTAATGAAGGGAGTCAAAAGCAGAAGGTGAAACATCGAATGGTCTCTCTGATATGAGAGACCCAGATCACAACTCTTATGGAACTTAAAAGGAAAAACAAAGTAAAACAGGGGGTAGGGCAGGGAGGGAAGATGAGAGGGGTGAGTAGGGGGAGGGACAAAAGGAGAGAGGGAAAGTCCTTGTCACCTTGACAAGATATGTATGTGCACAATATGCTCAACTTCATTGTAAACCTTAAATTTTGAGCTTATATATATGTATCAATAAAATGTTGGGAAAAAATTTAAAAAGCTAAGCAGAAAGTATATTAAAAATTTTAGTGAAAATTGTGGGCAATAATGTTGAAAATTCTCTTAAGCCTTAACAGATAAGAGTTTACTAAAACATTTCAGTGTTGCTTCTTGTTGAATGTGGAGGCTGTATTGGTGAGATAGCATACTGTGGGATGTCACAGGACATAATTTTGAAAGTCTATGTTGGATTTTTGTTTGTTGCTGCTGGGCGTCTTTCATAACTCAGTCCTACTCATTGGCTAATTTTCATAAGGTTTTCTTCCCCCCACTTCCTCTCTTCAGAGTAAAATATATATATATATATTTAGTTAAAGAATTGGTATACTTGAAGCACATGATACCAGTATGTGATCAAATTTCCTAGTGTGGTGAATTTCAACTATAGCAGAAGGCATAACAACTAAATAGTCTTACTTTGCCTTACTTCTTTTCCTTGTTAAGACTGGTACTAGTTTGCATTATGACTATCAAAATCTAACTGTCTTTAATTCTTCTTTGGGAAGAACAACACTTCATTCAAAAGTGTTTATTTTTATCACTTTCTGAGATGTTTTGGGGAATTTCATGATTACATGCCTACCAAGTTCCTTTGTTTTAGATTCTTAACAGCCTCCTGCTCGGCCACTTAATTGCTACCTTCTCTGTCTTGATGATTGCTACACCTGCCTTCCGCCTAGTAAAATCTGGTCTGGTTATGTACTTTGGTGTTTCCTTTACATAGAATGCCAGCCTCACTGGGAGCAGGGGCCATGTTTTTTAGTGGTCATTAACAGGAGAACTTAGAGAAGTACAAGAGTCTCGTTTGCTTGATTAGAGTAGTAGTAAAAATGCATCCCAAGTTCAGACCGTCAGCGTTTACTTTTGGCAGCCTGCATTTGCTTTTGACGATCAAGTGTTTTTAATTTTTTTTTTAGTTTTTTTTTTATTCCAATTAGATTGACAATGGACTGAACTATCACCAGGCAGCTGTGTGAAATCATTGCTGTCCCCCACCCTCTCACACCTTAATTCTTGTCAGTTTTTTTCTTTTCTAATCCAAGTATGGATTAGCAATCAGTAACTCTCACACCTCTTACTCCTCTTGGACTATTGTAATTTATTTATTTTTTTGCTGTCAACTCATTTGTTTCCTTAATCCTGGTTTTTAATGGCTTATTTCTTTTTGTTTCTATTTTTGCTGCATTTTCCAATTATCTTGATGCTATGGGGTTTTTTTTTAGGCTGATCCATTATTGATAATGGTTTATTTTCCCCCTTTAAGTAGGCTTCCCAATAGAAATCTCCCCACTCTGCAGCTTTAATGAGGTGAAATTGGCTTACAGAAATAATCTTTGCCTACAGGTATTGTGTTTTATTTTCTTTGAAACCCAACATTTATTTTCCTGGTATTGATAGCATTCTAAAAACAGAAGATTAATTTTCATTTTGACTGTTTTGCTGTTCACTGTGTTTGAATTCAAAATTTGAAACCTCACATATGAAAATTCAGTTACGTTTGCTGTGATTGCCAGATCCGGGGTCCTTTAGAGGGTATGTGCTGCTTCGCTTTCAGATGTTGGAAGGAAATGCAGGCAGAGTATGTGCAAAGTGAAGCTGGAGGGAGAGAAAGGACCATTGGAATTTTTTAATTGGAAAGAACTAATTAAATCTGTGTAGAACTCAGAAAAAGGAGAGCTTGACTCTCTTATTTGTGGTAAAAGGAGAGCACACTTCCTCACAAATTAAGAAGTTCAGATGTCTCTTCTTGGTGCAGCTGATATTGAGCAGGGATCGTTAGACAGGGCAAGGCAAAGGCAAAGCGGGTCAAGCCCGCTGAGGGTCAGACACAGGCCACCCAGGGGACTTAACAGAGCTTGTACACAGTCATAAAATGTTTTAAAGGGTAACTGATGAGTATGTGTGCCTTGTGAAACAGCAACTGGGAAGCACCAGTTCTCTTTGTAACTAAGCAGTGGAACAGCCTCTATGCCGCCAGGCTTCCGGCTGACATGTTACATTACCCACTCTGCAGCTTTGCAGGTTGTAAAAGTGACAAAAAAAATGATGTGTCTCCCTGCTTTTTTTTCCAGCTCTTGTGTAGGTTCTATAAACTCTCTCTCTCTCTCTCTCTCTCTCTCTCTCTCTCTCTCTCTCTCTCTCTCTCTCTCTCTCTGTGTGTGTGTGTGTGTGTGTGTGTGTGTGTGTGTGATGCTGGGATGCTGGGGATTGAACCACTGAGCTGCACCTGGCCTCTTGTAAATATCTTTACACACACACACTCAGTGTTCTCAACGATCAGCACCACTCTTCATAAGGAATGACATCTAAGGTTCTAGAGTGTTCTGTGATTACCTAGCTCTTTGATTCATCAGGCTAACAGTGACTGACTGTAAAATCCATCTCTAGATTCTCTACCCAAAATATCTGCAAAAATGCCTGTACTTGCGTTCTTTAGAGAGAGATGTATAAGGGTCAAAGAAAAATGTAAACTTGGGTTTTAAAATAACTAATTTAAATTCTGTTCCAAGGGAGATGGTGCTGCTTAACTCAATATAGAAAGAAGAGGCTGGCAGCACACGTGCACCACGTCCCCTCTGGGGTGTAGCTGCATTTGGCAAGTCCGTTGACTTGGCTCCAGCAGTGTCACTTTATATCAGGGTCGTATTTGGGATTTTGAGTGACGAGTGGTAGTCTGGTCCATAGCAAGTGACTCAGACATGGTGAAAACAAAGAACTGGGAAGCTGAAAGTGAGGGTGACCACCTTCGGGCAATGCTGAGAGTGAAAGAGAGGACCAGGGCAGCCCAGTTTGCTTAGTGGGCAGAATTGTAAGAGACAGAGGGGTGATCAGGAACTCAGCGCCTGTGTGGTTCTAGTGACGGAAACGCCTTGTCTTCAGATACCCCTTGTATAGATTACAACTTAGATTCTCCCAGGAGCCTCCAAGTGTGTATAATGATGCTGTATTAATTTTAAGATCTCTGAAATTAATATCTGCTTTACAAGTAGTAGTGTGATGGAGTTCAGTTGTGAAATGTTTTCCTTAACGTACTTTCCTGGTGGTCATCTTACTATTTATGTCTCATAGGTGATGAGCTGTTGTAATAATTATGATCTCACTACAATTCACTACATTTTGTGTGTGCCAGGAGTTGTTTCAAGGCTTACGTGTATTTTCTCCATTAATCCTCGCAATATTTCTGGTTTATAGCTTTCTGGTCAGTTCTGTGCTTTATTTCTGGTCTCTCTTCCTAATACAAAATAATTGGCCAGTTGTTTAAAAATACAGGCACTTGTACAGTCCAGCACATTCCACCCCACCTAAAGCGACTAACTCCTGATGATTTTAAATGTGATGAGGTGGGAAGGCAGAAGGGATTCATGAAAGAAGAGAAAGCAGTTGGGTTATTCTGGCAGCCCTGGGAGGAGGCCGGGCTGGGCTGGAGGGGATCTTTTCTATTTTGGGCCTGATGTTCCGTGTATGAAGGACTGAGAATGTGGTGACAGTCACCCGCACAGTGTCAAGCCTTCATGTTCTCTGTTTTCTTTCAGCCATTTGCTCTTTTGTAGCTGATTTGTCTGCCCTGCCTGTGCCGGGAGAGAAGATCCCTGTCTTTGTGGCACTGATTTGAGAACGGTGGCGAGCTGCAGTTAGATGGTGGGAGAGGGGAAAACTCAGAAGGCATCATTTTCCCTTACGCCCCCAGCTGGTCTTCAGTAATCCCCAGCAATCCTTTCTGTAGATGATCAGAACGCGTGTGGAGGCCAGCACACCTCCCCGGGCCGCGATGCGGGCCAGGCTCAGAGTCCCTGAATTGATCTGACACGTTAGAGTGCTGCCCTGCGTTATTACAGCTCGCCTTGTGACAGCGTGGCTTACCAAGACATATGGCCGGTAGTCAGGAACATCATCTTTGGCTGAGGAAGTCTAAAATTTGTCAAAATCAGAGAGAAATGTGACATTTTTACATTCTTATTGGAATTACTTGGAAAGTGAAATAAGGCAGCATGGGAAGAGGGACAGTTTTTCTTCCTCTTTTCTTCCAAGTGCCTCATACTGTGCTTACCACGCAGCAGGTGCCTGAGAAGTTCCTGAGCAAGCCTTCGTCTCTGATGGGCATGATCATGGTATTCTGCCCCAGACCTTGCTTTTTGCTTCATCTTCCCCTTGTCTGTGCTGTGTAATTTCATTTTCTGCTAAGGAAGTTATTGTAACAAACTCAGCCTCACGGATACGTGAGATCATGTGACTGCAGCACGGGAGAGGCTCTTGGAGTTCTTCGCCTTCCGGCCGCGGAGACGCTGTGCTGATTGCTCTTTTGCGAAGGGGTTGGAGAAGCAGAAGACATAGTGGAGTGAAAGTGTGAAGTACTGCTAACTGTTTGTGGCA
Organism: Ctenodactylus gundi; assembly: GCA_004027205.1. NCBI lineage: Eukaryota > Metazoa > Chordata > Mammalia > Rodentia > Ctenodactylidae > Ctenodactylus > Ctenodactylus gundi. The sequence continues at coordinate 92,925 of PVKB01002661.1, read as the reverse complement.
TAGAAAACTCAGAGATTCTGCTCGCAGACAGGACATTTAGGTTTTAGTGAGGACCTTCACTTCAAGAAAAACAAAATTGTTAAAGTATGGCATGTTGGCGCTCATACTTGTAATCCCAGGACTCTGGGGGGCTGAGACAGGAGGATTCAAGTTTGAGCTCAGCTTGGAGAACTTAGTGTTAGCAAGATTCCATCTCAACATTGAGGAAAAAAAATGAAAGGAGGGCTGGATATGTAGCTCAGTATGAAGGCCCTAAGTCCAGTCCTCATAAGAAAAGAGTTATTTAATGTTGTGATGTTTAGGCATGTTCAGCAAGTAGTGTAGGAATGCCCCAAGGACTGTCCCCAAGACCTCCACGCCCACCTCTCAGGCTTGCTGTTGCTCGTGTTCAGTCTTCTCTTTGTCTCCTTTCTGGTTCTTCAAAGAAAAAAAAAATGAAGATGTGTCATTTCAACACTACTATCTTTATCTTTTTTTTATTCACTTTGAATGACATAGAGTGAGCCCAGGACATGTTTTAGTGGTATATTAGTCTTTTTCCTGAAACAAAGAGTCAACATGGTGAGTCTGTGTACTTGTTATGCAAAAACATGTTAGTGCAATATCTTATGTTACCACATGTTGCCATGTTCATCTTCTGAAAGTCGATGTGGTCTGCCTAGGTGTTAAGTTTATGCCAGATCTCTTAGATCAAAGTAGAAAGAAGAGCTTTTAAGAATTTATGGTTGAGTTGCTATTTTGTCACTGTAGGTGTGCCCTGTGAGGAACGAGAAGCGTCTGTTAGACATGGGACTCCAGGTGCTTGCTGTGGCGTCCCTTCTTCAGGGAGCTTTCGCTGACCTGCCCCAGCCAAGTTGCTGACTTGTGTTCTGGGTGTTAGTTCAGTTTGCAGGTGTGCTTTGGATTTCTGCGTCTGTCCCCCGTGCTGGTCTCAGAGGTGTTGAGTGTAGGGGCTTCTTACTATGCTTTCTTGCAGCTCCAGATGTTGAGCTGTGTTGCTGAGTGCTAAAATATAGGAATGAGTTGAGAAGGGGACGAGAAAAGTAGAGGACATATTAAGAGAATCCTTTTCTTTTTTTTAACCTGTTTAATGGTCGTTGCCTTGGCTTATTAACAGTTTTGTATAAAAGTCACAAAAGCTAACGAAGTTACTGGGAAGAAATGTACTTAGTGCATATTTATTCCTTTGACAAGCTTCTTTGAGCATACACAGTGTGTTAGACTCGTCCAATATTCCTCCTCCCCTCAATAAGATTAAAACAGAATCTCAAGCTTTTTAGAGCTCCCGTGTAAAGACGTATTTGCACCATACTGTGCCGAATTTGGGAGTGGAAGGGTAAGCAAGTGCTGTGGGTGCCTAAGCCTCTGTATGCAGCTGGGCAGGTCTGAAGGCCTCTGCCAAGAGGGGACTTTGAGTCTGGGCCTTTGAGAAAGCGCCAAAGAAGAGACAGGAAAGGCCATGGAGAGCAGATAAGCTCTGTGGTTAAGCTTTCTTCCCCAAGCCAGGATTAGTCTGTCCTTCAAGCCCCTGCCTATCCAGAGTGCTTTCATACTCAGGAGAACCCACTACTTAGCCAAGAATGTCCTCAAAATTTCACTTTCACCAGTGTCCATTGTAGAAAAAAGATAACATCTAATCGATTTTTCCAGATTACCTCCTCTCTTCACCTTCTGCTGAGCTTGGATGGACAAAAGTACAGATCTTTTAGTGAGTCTTTTCATGGCTTCCTCAACATCCTGATACAATTCAAAATATTTATAGCAATTTATGTCAAAAACATTACAGTCTGTCCTACCTGCTTTATTCATGGGATCTGGCACTCTGTGACTTCTCCACATCGTCAAAATGACTTTGAAAGGTAAATGTTTCAAATCAACTCAGGACATCAAGACAGGGTTAGGAGCAAAAGTTAAAGACACTAAAGAAGCTTTTTCTATAAGTGCTTCAGAAAGTGACAAAGATGATGGGCTAAGTATGCTCAAAGCAGGGTTGTGCATTGTGAGCAAGATTAGTCAGTGTATCTTTTACTGTAATATTTTTAATTAAACATTCATTTAATTTTTGTGTTTATACCGCATGTATGTAATCATTCTGGGTAGTTTGAAATGTAGCTGAAGAGGAGACACATGCCAGATTTCCTCTGAGCATTGTAAACGTCTCACACATATCACTAGTCTTTGTGTATTTGGCCTTTTGTAAGGGAGGGAATAAAGCATAATTATATGTCTTTTCTAGTTCCTTCTACATTTCTGAAAATGAAGGGTTATACATTGAGAGATCACAAGAGGGACTGTGGAGTGTCTAATCTCCCAGTCTAATTTCTTGCTGCCCATGTACCATATCACTTAAGTTGAGTTAAGTTGTGACTCTCTCTAGTTTTGACCTGTGTCCTTGTTTCCCTGGCTCCTCCCTCTGGGCTATTGGGAAGTTTTCAGGTATAAGGGTACATGGCCAGCTACAGAATGACCAACCCAAAGAGGCACCCCCATGCCATCTACTGCTACTCCCTACTGAAGCACCCCTGGGTGCTGGACCCTAAAACACCTTTACATGGGTCTGTGCAGCCTGTAGATGAGTCATGCCCACTTCATACACTCTGCGTGAAATGTGTACTCCAGATGTCACTCCCTGAGGTGTCAGATGTGATCAGTGTGGAAAACCCTTGCCTGCCGAAAGTCTCTTCTTGTGAGAATATTCACCTTAATTTCTACGTAGCGTCACCTCAGCACACACTGGAACTTATCTTTCATTTGGGAGTTACATTCAGCAGTTGGTTAGTGTTCAGCCTGAACTCCCGCATTAAACTTATTCATAGTTTTCTCCATTAACTTGATGGAAAAGCGCAGATGATTTGAGCCTCATTCTGCTACCCGCAATTGAGTCTCAGTCAGGTGATTGAACACACACAGCACACCTCGTTTAGAGACTTTGTCCTGAAACAAAGACAGATTACAGTGAAGAATATGGGCGCTGCCTGGGGCTGGATTTCTATACCAGTCATGTAGAAAAAGGATAATGAAACTAGACTATCCTGTAAGTAAACATATTTATTTATTTATTTTGGAGATTGAAGCAGCACAAAAGAATTTTAAGTGAGATCTACGTGAAAAAGTTAAGCTCATTATGATCAACTTTTTGGATAGGAACACATCTAAATGGAATTTGTAAGAGAAAAGACGTATGGAAGAGCTACAGAAATCTGTAATAATACCATATAATAAATTATTTAAGAATATCATAGTAGTTCTGAGCCTTAGGATGTAGGAAGAAGATTAAACAATAGAAATCGTATTATAGAGCTTTCTGCTTTCATACATATTTGAGAGACGTTTACAGTAAGTGGTTTTTATGTCAGATGACTTTAGGGAGGCAAAATACCAGGAAATAGCCTCGGAGAAGGAACGGTGAGCAAATTTGTGTATCATTCCTCTTTCCCTGTCTGTTGTCAAGGATAGTTGTTTAAAGTGTCCTCCGGGAAGTTAGAGTCTCAGAAAATGAAAATGTGCTCACTTCGGTAGCACATACGCTACAATTGGAATGATACAAGAAGATTAGCATGGCCCCTGACACAAGGGTGACACACAAATTCATGAAGGAAAATGAAAATGTTGGGACAGAGGGAGAGAGATAAAAGAGTAAAGCAGTTTTGTGATTGCCATTCTCTTAGCTCCTAAGTCATAATTGACTTGGCCATGGCAAGTCATTGTTGACTAAGATGCGTTGTGTATTTATTTGAACTCAGATATTGAAATACGACAGACTTTATTACGGTTGTGGAAACACTTGAGTATACGAGAGTTTGAAAGGGCACCAATCCAAGTATATTGTTGTATGGGATAGGATAAAGAAGTTATCATATGTAAGATTATTTTAGTTTTTACTTGGCCTGCATGATAAAAAGAAATTTATAAAATATTTACTAGTATTCATAATATAAAGAGAAAAACTCAGTTTTCTCACATAAGTGATATATATGATTTAATTCTAAATTGCTTTTATAAAAAATTAGCAACACAAGTTTTTAAATAAACTATATTTTTTCTTTGAGTCTAGGCAGTTTCTCATAGTCATGATCTAATGGTCAATATCAGTGTAATTTTCTCTTTAAGAAACCAGTTAGATTATGTTTTACAATTTTCATGTTCTTTTTCTAAATTATGAGATCAGAGAGAGGTTTCAGGTAACTAGATGCGTGTACATTTCAAGTACCACACTGGTGAAAGTTTTTATGTCCTCTGCTAAAAATAAGGTTATGTATTCACTATATATTCTCTTTGCAACATTTTTTTAAATACAAGAGATATCTCCAGAAGCTTTTTATAACTTTCAACCAAATAAAAGTGATTATATGAAACAGCTTGAGACACCTTTATAGGATTACCGTTTTTGAAAGTTCATCCTTTTACTTTTGTGCTTTTGTATTTAAATTTAAGCAGTTAATTTACAAATAATAATTGCTTATATTTATTGGGTCCAGTGTGATATTATGCCATATGTATATAATGTGCAGTGATTAAATCAAGCCAGTTTGCCTGTTACCTTACCTTAGTTTTGGGGGTGAGAAATTTGAAATTTACTATTATAAACTTTAAATTATATGGTATCACTAACAAGAGTCATTGTGCCATGCAATTGGTTTTAGGAACTTATTTTTTTGTTTAACTGAAACTGTGAACCCTCTAACCAATACCCCATCCCTTGCATCTCCAGTAACTACCATTATGATATATTTTTATGATCTCATTATTTTTCGGTTAGCGATCATGTGGTGTTTGTTTTTATGGGCCTGGCTTACTTTGCTTAATAGAATTCTCCAGGTTCATTCATGTTGTCACAAATAACAGAATTTCTCTTTTCTTTTTAAAAGGCTGAACCATATATATAACACATTTTATTTATCTGTGCATTATTCATTGATAAACACTTAGGTTAATTTTTATTTTGGCTACTATGAATAATTTTGCAGTGAATGTGAGTACAGATATTTTGTATTTTATTTCTTTTCCATATGTACCCAGATTTGGGATTGCTGGATAATATTGTAGCTCTGTTTTAAGAGGCATAATCCCACCAGTGGTGGGCAAGTGTTCCCTTTTCTTCATACCTTCAACCTTCACCAGTACTTTCTTTTGTGTTTTGGTAATACTTGTTCTAAGGGGTGTAAGGTAAAATCTCCCAGTGGTATTAATTTGTGTTTCCCTAATGATTTGCGATGTTGGGCACTTTTTCACTCATATTTTGGCCATTTGTATGTCATCTTTAGAGAAATGTTGAAGTCCTTTGCCCATTTTTTGAACTGAGTTACTTATTTTCTTGCTGTCAAGTTGAGTTCTTTGTGTACTTTAGATATATAACCCCTTGTCAGATGGATGGCTTGCAAATATTTTCTTCTATTTTATGAGTTGTTCCTTCATCCTGTTTCCTGTGCTGTGCAGAAGTTTAATTTGATGCTGTCCCATTTATCTACTTTTGCTTTTGTTTCCTATGCTTTTAGGATCGTATCTAGATGCGTCTTTGCCTTTCATCAGTAGTCGACTGGGTTTACAAATGAAATAACATCTGATTAGGAAACACTACGAAACTCTGTATTGCCAAATCACCACAAAGAGGCTGCTCAGGACCTGAGTCCTGAGCACCATCTACCAAAAAATACGCTCTCTGTTAAAACATGAATGTCTTCCACAATTTCTTGATGAATGGATAATACAGTTGTTTTAGTTATTGATTTTTTAAAAAAAACCTGAAATTGAAACAGATGCAGTAATCACACTTACCACTACAAGTCTTCTGCAAGCACGTTTGTTCATTTGGAGCTTGTGAGCCACCGTGTTGGGAAATGTTGCCTCTTCTCTCTTGAGCTGACCTTCAGCCTTCCTCCCCAGTCTGCCACGCTCACTGCCAGTGTCATTCTGGTTTGGAGCTTCCAAATGATTCTTCATCCTCAGGGTTGGTAAAAGATGGTACATGGGTGACCGTAAGAGTGAGTGGGACATTAGGAGATCTAAACTGAGTCCTGAAAGGTAGACAAGTAATTGCCACAGAGGTAGGAGAGATCTGAGGAGATTTTCCAATCTCTTAAGGGTTAAGAGAAGATACTTTAAAAAAAAACTATTAAATAAAATGTCATATTTTGTGGGAAGAGAAAAATATGCCCTGACTGAAATACTTATTATGCTTCAACTTCATAGAATTAATAGTTCTAGGAGACTGTGGGAGGAGAGGAAGCAGTTATTTTGTATGGAAACTTCTGCTTTTGGTTTTCTTCTTATTCTTCCTCCTTCTAATTCTACAGAGTTTAATAAATGAAGTACAGTAAAATCGTTCAAAAATTCACCATTAGTCCTACTAATTAGTAACCTCTATGTGGCTAGAGGCCTGAATAACAAGTATTCTTTCTTAGCCCTGAATAGGGAAATTGTAAAATTGATGCAAATTGTGTTTGAGGAGACCACTTTGTATTTGTGTTCAGAAATTCAGTTTCTATTTAAATATATTAAAATTTTAAATTAGGAGTATTCTTTGGGTTAAACTGTGCAGAAGTCAGTAGTGGGAAGAGCTGGAAAGTGGATGGCCCTTCCGTTGTGGTGTAGGATTCCTCTGCTCTGGTTGGGTTGTACGTTTTCTTATAGCTGTTTAAAATTGTTATGGCAAGGTGATGCTACAGGGTGATTTTTTTTGTGTGTGTCTCAAAATCTTGAAAGCTGTTGTAACTTAAAAACAATCTTGTGATTCTAAAGCTTTAGGAGAAAATGTGAAATCTGATCACATGGCAGGTAAAATATATATAAGATTTTCACTTTATGTTTCAACGTTCATTGATGTTTTGCCTATTCTACAGGGAAATTTTTTATCTCAGAAGACAAATGTCAGATTCTGAATCTAGAACCTACACAAAATAGCATTAGAATTTGATTCGTAGAATGTTTTGTATTCCACTTTGGTTGTTTCAGTAAAATATTGGGATTCCATGACCATTTAAACTAGCTTACTAGGTTTTGTCTCCTAATGAGGCTATATTAATTATAGCATTTTAAATTATTTTTTAAAAAGTTGCAAAGAGTAGACGTAGCTTCACATTCAATAATAATAAAATTTGTATATTCTAGTTTCATGCCACAGGAAGCATTTATAAAGAATTCATGCTTAATATTTTTTAGAATGACTTCTTTACCCTGTTACTTTTATTTTTATGTCTTTGTGTTCAGTATTCATTTATTTTTGGCCATATGCAATTTTTCTTAAAACATGTTTGCATTGAGTTAAGACTTTAAAAAATGTTTAACGTTTATGTTTGGTCACTCTTTGTATATTTTACTTCTTGATAAAGAACAATCCTTTTCAAATTAATGCTCAGGCACACTGGGACATTTTTTTCATCTGTTCTTTCATTTAAAAAAGAAATATTACCTGAATTGCCTGATAGTCATCATGGCCGCCAGTGGTACCATCAAAAATGTTTCTTGTGAAGTTCTTTGTACACAAGGTAATCCTGACTGGAAACACCATTTTAATAAAAATGAGAATGGGCCAAAAAAATAAAAAAGCACTTTCTGATCACAGGTTCAAGAAGCCTACACCACACACACATAACTCTTAGAATAATATGGATGAGGAACTTGTTTGAAATTTTATTGAATCAAACTTAAATCACTCTACGCCTATCATAGAGTTGAATAGGATTGAGAATGATAAATTGATAATAGTAGATATAGGAAAAGGAAAAGAGAAAAAAAATTAAAGGAGAAGTGTAAGAGAAACTCAAAGGAAGGGAAGAAGGCATTGGAATACGATGGTGAACACTGTCTCAACTCAGTATCCTATGGGGTAGTTGTGTAGGGTGGCACATACCTGAGTAAAAAATTGATCTCGTGTGATAAATACTGCTGAAGGGATAAACAAAATCACCTAAGTTCAGGAATGAGGAATAGTGTTCCAGAGGAAAAGACCACCTAGTTGAAATTTCCCCTTGGAGCTCTTCTTCTGAATAAAATCCATCTGAATAAAACTATTTTGGAAAAATAATTTAATGTTCTTCATAGTCCAGAAAAAAATCAGTTTAGGTTTGCTTCAGGGTTAGCAAATTAAATATTCGGTGTGGTTTTTCATTGGTGGGTTACTTCACCTGAACCTCTGGTATCTCCTTCCCAAATTCATGCTCCTTTAAAAATGTTTATAGTTTAAAAACACACAGTCTTTGGTCCTGCATTTTTATCGTCTGTTACATACATAAATTTATATAGGAGGTACACTGTTGCAGCTTAATGCAAAACAGATGCCTATGAAGCAGTTTAACTGGTGTTTGTTTCAAATATTTGCATGTATACCAGTTTATTTCCTCATTTGAAACTCGTTTTATCAGACTTTTAGGTGGAAAAAATGCCAAATTGTGATAAGTTGCACTGCATTTTTGTGTAAGAGCTGTTTGGAGCAGTGCAAGGATCTCACAGGACTACACGCTTTTTCATACTTTGTGTTCTTTCATATGAGCCTGATTGAGAGAAATCTGTTGCCACTACTTTTTCCTCTAAAGACACTTTCTAATGAGGCAGCTTCCATTTGTAGTCACTGGCCTGTCCCAGGTCTCTAATGGTCTTCTCTACTTTCTTTTTGATGAGCTTTATTATTTTTCCTTCTAAATTTGTATCTATAGCCCTGACTACTTCTCTGGACTCCATTTGCTCAGTCTTAGTCAAGCCTTGGTTGTCACTTAAGCTACTTCTAGTGGATATAACTGGAACAGAATGGTTATACTTACAGGGCCCATTGACTGTATGTTTTTCCTCATCTTACTAAATGGCAACTATAATCTTTCACTTATTCAGGCTAAAAACTCAAGCATTTTCTTGACTGTCTTTGTCCTTTGTAAGCAGTCCTCCAGGAGGGCTGGGGGCAGTGCTCTCAGGGTCACCCCTTCCTGCTGCTGCCAGGAGCTTCCTGTCCACCAACTTATCTCACCTGGACTTGACTCTGATCCCTGCTATTTAATATCCTGTTCTCTAACCAACAGCCAGAATGATTTTTTTAAAAACAAATCATATCCCTTCACCTCCTGGCTTAGAACAACCCCAGTGTTTCTGCATCTTTCAGAGTCAAATCCAAACATGGCTGGTAGGCCCTATGTGCTCTGGTTACTTCTCTGGTTTGTATCTTACCTCTCTCTTTACCTGCTCTGCTTTGACCAGACCAGCCTTTGTGCTGTTACTCTGTGTACCCAAGAACACTCTTCTGTAGGGCCTTTGCATTTGGCTTTCTCCTAACACAAAACTTCATTTCTGACGTGTGTGCATGCCCATTCCCACAGTCATTTATTTCCTTTGGTCTCTGCCCAGCTGTCACCTAATCCTAAAACTTTTCTTTATTTGTTTGGGTTTATTTTTTTTTTTGAGAGAGAGAGAGAGAGAGGGTCTTGTTCTTTAGCCCAGGCTAGTCCTGAACTCACTATGTAGCCTAAGATGGCCTTAAACTCCTGGCGATCCTCCTGCCTCAGCCTCCCTAGTGCTGGGATTACAAGCATGCACCACCATACCCAGCTTTATGTGGTGTTGGATAGTCAAACTCGGGATCTTGCTCTTGCAAGACAAGTGCTTTAACCACTATGCCATTCCTCCAGCTCCCTAAAATGCTTTCTTGACCTCTTTTCTCTCTGTCTTTTTACTTTACCTGATTTATATCTTTAGCATCCCTCCACATGTGATTTTTTGTAAATCGTTGGATTAAAAACATTCAGCCACCCCGTAGATCTTAAGCTCTGTTAAGGCAGACACCTTGTTTTGTTCTTCACTGCTCTTTCCCTGAGAGCTTTCTGAGCCAATGTTATATAGCCAGGACCTAGATTTCCTCATCTGAAGTCCAGTGTTCCCTCCATGATGGTGTGTGTTCTTGCATACATGTATACAATTGCACAACAGAGGTTTTAAAGTTCCTTGGGCACAGTCATTGCCCATTTTATTTATTTTTCCTAAGCTGAGGACAGGGCACAGTGGTCGCTAGTCCTTCCATCAAGTCACAGCATCTGAATCATGAACTCACTCGGGTGGCACTTTATATTTTGTAGGAATAAGATAAACTTCTGTACCCATCAGGTACAGTGGCATTGGGAAGCTTCAGGCAGTTTGAGTGGAAAACATGGCAGGTGTGGTGTACTATGGTGGGAGTCTTAGGTAGCCTATTCATATTCTGATTTTTGAACATCTTATGTAACCATATAATTTTGGGATGGGAGTGGTTAGACTGCAGTTAATAATTTCTCTGCTAATGTAAGTAAGCCCCAGGATGTTGTTATTTCTACACTGAAACATCTGGTGTCCTTGGGGAAGCATGCCCTGGACAAGGTGTCTCACCAATTACAAAGCATCCATGTTTGGCTTGGATCTTACCACAGCAACTACTGAAAAGCCCGACATTTTATGGTCAAAGTTTTTATTTTCTTGCTTATAAAGTTTCTTAATTGGCTGGAGTAATGGGGGTTGTCTCCTCTTGTTTTCACAGGTGATCTGCAATTCTTTCACTATCTGTAATGCAGAAATGCAGGAAGTTGGTGTTGGCCTGTACCCCAGGTATGGCAGACAGTATTTCATTGACTGGAAGACATGACCTTAATTTCCACCCAGCTCCTCAGCCTTCTGGAGGTAGTTAGAACTACTGTCACAACAGCTGGCTCAAGAGCCACACTCAAAACTCAGTGATGAATTACAAGATGATATAATAAGGTTAATTTTATAAGTGTCCATTATGTGCTTTGCTCTTGAGGAAGAGGCAGGCCTCAGACCTAAAAGTCTCCTTGGAGGAAACTGGAATGGGAAGTTGAGGATCGTGGCTGCTGATTAATGATCAGGCTGCAGTTTTGCTGTTCCCCACACCTCCCCTGATCTTGTTCTCCTACCTTCTGGGCTAGAACAGGCAACAGTGGTCACAGAATTGCTGTGGTCATCAGAGTTGCTGTCCTGTACTAATGGGTTGATTTTGTCCTTTGCATTACCATACCCTGAGCATTGTCACTCTGGAGGCAGGAAAACTTCTAAGATCAGCGATGTGCAGTGCTTTACAGCTCTCACGGTGATGGTCTTTCTCTTGAGCTACTGGACCATCCTTCCACAACAGAAGAGTTGCTCCTACTTGCTTGTTTCTTTTTTTTTAATACCAGTTGGCTCCAAATATAAATATACTGTTTTTTATGATTAACTGTGAATCGGCAAATTCTGCTTCTATCTTATTTCCTGCAGGTTAGGTCTGCTGGTACTAGTTCTCAAAAAGCAATAACACAGAGTGGTTCAGAGCTTAGACTGTGAGCACAGCCACCTAGTTCAGTTACCACTTACTACCTGTGTGTCCTTGGAGAAGGCCAACTTCTGTGTCTCCGTCAGTCTCTTCATCTGTAAATGATCCTCATAAGTTGTTGTGATGGTTACATTTGGTACATAATAAGTGCTGATTCTAATTACAGTTAATTGATAGTGGCGCTTACATACATTCCATTTCCAAGATGGTAAAATGTGCATCTGGGGTAATAAAATGCCAAGACTATGTCCCAGAATGCACCAGGATCTAGTTAGTAAGGCCACCCAGCTTTCCATTTAAGAGGAAGTCCTCCTAATTATTCTTCAGTGTGAATGCTATAGCAGACACGGACTTTCCTCCAGCAGAACTCAACAAATGAGATCCTTTGTAGGAAAGGTCAGGGGTGTCTGGGCTGCTGGGGCTGCTGCAGCCCATTATCTCAGAGATGATTTCTTTACAGGTCAGTTTTCTTCCTATCTTCATGTGATTGCCTTATTGGCTGGTGTCTAATGAGACAACATCCTTCTCACTCCCACCCTAAAAGAATTCAAAAAATGTTTTCATTAGCAAACTTCTCTAATTAACTTCCATTCTGGGAAGCATTTTATTTTACATGAAGGGAGCTGGTGACACTTTTGTGAATGGACCCATAGGACTCAGTTCCCAGAGCCCTCTGAACCTTACCTGTTTCTTCTCCATACCCAACCCCAGCCTAACATGTCTTTCCCGTTGAGTTCAGTAAATATAGCTGTTTAACTGTATCTGCAGGCCACGATGGTTTTTCTCTTTTGTTTTCTTTCAGTATGTCCTTGCTCAATCACAGCTGTGACCCCAACTGCTCCATTGTGTTCAATGGGCCCCACCTCCTATTACGTGCTGTCAAAGACATTGAGGTTGGAGAAGAGGTAAGGAAACTTGTGCTTCACCCTGTCTGGCTCCCTTTCTTGCCAGGGACCTTCTCAGCATGGCCTTACTTGCCTGAAGGACAGTGTTTCATTGTCCTACCAGAGAGAAGATACCTGATGCGGTCATCTCTGTCCAACGATGAATCATGTTCCAAATTATGGATATATTAACTTTTTGGGTGGTCACCTTATTTCTGAATGTTGATAATTTTATTGCATGTATGTGAGAGATTTTGAGAATGTATGTTTTAGGCACATGCATGGAACTCATTAAATATTCTCAGTGATGACATTTCAATGCCAGTGATGATTCTTCCCATGGCAGGGAAGCCAGCCCACTTCTCAATAGGATCCTTGGGTATTTCTCAGTCCTGAGGCCCCTACTCACAATTTGAAGGTGATTATGCATTTGGAGTTTCATGTTAAGAAAGAAAACAAGTTTTATGTTTTCAGGATGTCATTGGACCTTCGTAATAACAACCTGCAAAAGCAGCATCTGGGTGATCATGTAAGCAAAGCTGGGAAGGGAAGAACAAATCACCAGGAGCATGACATCTGGCAATGAATTACCCTTGACTCTCAGGTTCATAGATAGCCAAGCCCTATTCTTTGGTGAGGAACCTTCGCAGCATCCTGAGGTCTCTCAGGCAGCTGCCCGTGGGCTGTTCCAGGGCAGCTGAACCTGAACCTTCATGGAGTTGGCTCAGTTACCATTGGAGCTGAGTCCTAAGTTATACATATTTACATTCTGTAGAACCTGGTTTCATTCTACCATCCAATTTGCTGAAGTGGGTATTTATTGCAGAGAAAACAGAGGATCGTAAGCTTTTATTGCATTCACACAACACTCTGGCAATAAAACCTGAACTCAGAGATATCGTATTTTATGGAGACAGGGATTTAGTTTTGACAATATTCCCTCCTCAGTGCTATCAACTGAATGAACCACGTTTTACACTGCAACTTTTTCTAAATTTCCAGTTTTTGGAACAAGTATATCAAGTACATACATCTATCAGTGATTTGTAGAATCTAGATTTATTATTCTGGAGCTGTATATAGCTTCAAAGCAGATAAGAGGGGAAACTAATACCTATTTTCAACAATATTAGTTTAGAGGTCAAACAATGGCTGTTGGTGGTGATACTGTTTTACATATCAAAGACAAAGCAAGAGCTGGGGATATGGCTTAGTGGTAGAGCACTTGCCTGGAATGTATGAGTCTCTGAGTTCCACCCCCAGTGTCACAAAAGAAGAAACTACCTTTACAATCAAACAGAAAAGCTGTTAAAAATAACTGAAGTTTTTAGAAACACAACATTTTCTTCTATCATGTTTTTTAGGCTTAGTCATCAGTCATTTTTCTTAGTTGGTTTTTATGTAGTTGAAAAAAATCCACCTTATTTTTGGTAGTTATTTTATTTTTCAACATCCTTCTCTTTCTATCTCTGGAACAGTAGTCCAGCCCGGCTTCTTGCCTGGTACAGAGTATTTCTGCTCAACCTCAGGCCCTGCAGACTCAGATATTTTTTCTCTATGATATTATCAAGGCATCTTTCCAACAAAAACAGAATTTTTTTCACAGTAGCTTGTTAAAAATAGAAACCCCTCCATTCTGTGGCATGCATCTTGGTGCGTGACATTTCCTCTGCTTCCTTGTCCTTTTCTTCTACCTGTCGTAATGCGGTGTGTCCTCCAAGGCCTTTTCAAACATCATCTCTCCCATTGTGCTTGTCCTAGTTTCCCACATTAAGGGAAGCTCTCTCGTTGGTACCATCCAGCTTGTTGGTAATAGCTTACGCTTGGCACTTATCCTGCCTCTTGTGATGACTTCTGTGCACAACTCTGATCTTCATAGGAGCAGACAGTTGGGTTTTGCTGATTTCTAAAACTCCTAGCACTCTTCTTTGTACCTAGGGTACATTGATACCTCTTTACTGAAATAACTATTAATCAAGCGTACTTTAAAAACTGACAGTGTTTCTCAATGGGCACCATGGGCATTCTGGATGGAGCCATTCTTCCTTACGTGCAGCTGTTGACTGCTGTAGAAGTCCTGTGTCTCTAGTGTCTGCTCAGTTAATGCCTTTAGCTGCCAATAGCAACTGAAGTGTGTCTTGTGTTTTAAAACTGATCCCTTGGGGTAGAGTAGGAAGAGAGAGACCCATGAGAGAAGAAAATTTGAGGTTTGGTTAAGGAGACTAATTCCTGTGTAATGTGCATATATATCAGCTTTAACCATATTGATGAGGGGAGGATATTTAGAAAGTTTAACAGTTACATTTTGCTTTAGTGATCATTAGAGCTCCCCAGTTTTAATGTGGTCTGCTTGCAGTACAAGCAGTAGGCTACCGGCTCTGTGAAGGAAGATTTATTGTGCCTAAACAGAAGATCCTCAGCTTGTATTTATTAAATAAAGGACAAAACAAGGGGTGGGCTAGAATCTTAGAGCCATTTTTTAAACTACAAACAGTACTTGTTATATTCCCATGTCTCCCAGAAAGAGGGGAACATTGAAACCAGCCTAGTGCCAGGTATAGAGGGGGAAGTGTCAGTGCTCACACAGGACAGCTAGAAGATTGTGTGAGGTTCCACAATAACAGAAATTTCCTTGAAAATTTTTTACCCTTTGTCCTCTTCATGAAAAACTATCCTCTGGACCACTTTAGGCCATTTCTGTCCAAGCCAGCACTGTTCATAAGACTTTGTAATTTAAGCATTTTCACTGTCACAATGAGTTATTGAGTCTTTACTTGGTTTTGGCAGGAGTTTTATTTTTGTTTTTGTCTTGCTTTGGTTTTGTTTTTTGTCTCTTCACCCTGCCACCTCCTACAGAGGAAAGTTTGTAACATAGTCATACAATTCCTGTGCTCATGTCATGGTTCACATACTGGATTGCTAATGGCTGTCCCTGTAGAATTATGTTAAGCTATGAAATACATTTGATGGTCGGATAGTCTTATAAAATACAGATCAGGGAAGAAAGCTGGACAGTCAGGCCCCCCTCATAGGAATTCCTGGTTTAAAAATTTGAGGCTGTTATGACTAATGCCATCGGCTGCCAGCATTCTCTGGAGCCATATTACTTGAGAGAAATGGGATTTGCATGAATAGAACATATCTGTAATGTCAGTTTTAATCTGAGGTGTTTTGGGGTTGGAGCAGTCTTTTGCTTCACTTAGTCATCTTTATGTATTTGTTAAATTATATAACACATTTACTCAATGCTTAAAAGGTAAAAGGAGCTGGGATGGCAGTTTCAGAAACTTCAAGGAATGCAAAGATGAGTAGCTTTGTCTGTTGGAGTTCAAGGCGTAACAAAGGAAAGTGGCACCAAACAGAAAACGATAATGGGATATTAGAGTTAAAATGGTGTAAATGTGTACGAGGCTTTACTGAAGTTCAGAGCAGTGCATCCAAAAGGTAGTACGGGGCAGGAGCTGGGGAGCAGCTGCAGAGGCTTCCAGAGAAGCGACTCCTGGATTTGAAGGGAGCAGTGCGGTTGAAGTTGGGTGAGACAGGGGAGGGCTCTATCCAGTGACATGGAGGCCGGCCGGGGAAAGAATGGTGAGTGCAGGAGCAGAAAGCAATTCGTATCAGTAGACCAAGGAATTCAGATGTGAGCAGCCTGTGAGGGAATATGTAGGGGTCAGACCACTGGGCCCCTTGGGCCTTCATTACAGAACTCAGTTCAAAGAAAGATCCCATAACAGTGTCTGGTATGTTGGAGTCACTCAGTATATCTCTGTGGAAAGGAGAGCAACAGGCAGTGGGACATCACTGAAGCGTTCACAAGGTGTGGAGAATAGCCAGCCCATCGGCCATATTGTCCAGCCTGACCAAGGCAACTGGCACATTACGGGTGAGTTAATTAAGTACTTTACCAAATACAGCAGGTTAATTTTTAAGTTGATAAGTTTGTATGGCCTGCATACATAAATATCCAAAAAAGGTTTCTCCAACTCTGGCTTAGGCCAAAAAATAATAATAATAATAAAAGAAAGAAAAAAGAAAAAGAAAAGAAAAGAAAAAAAGAAGAAGAAGAAAAGCTGAACGGGGAGAATTTCTGTGTGTAAACAAGATTGAGTTAGTGAGGATCAGGGATCAGGGAGGTGAAGTAATGCCTGTCACCCAGGCAAGAGGTGGCAGTGGTGGCTGGAAGTCAGAAGAGAGGCAGGTAGTGGCTCAGGATGGAGGATTTGAAGAATGTAAAGAAGCTAAACCCAGCAGGCTTTGTGAGACAAAGAGGAGACGCAAACGTGACCATCAAATTTGACTTTTTAAAAATGTGAGATGTTTCCGAGTCTTTTATTTTATTTTTTTAAATTTCAGAACCAACATTAGGAGGAAAATTTGTAACTGTGGCAGGATAAGACCAGAAATGAAAACAAGGTCTAATTTTAATTTGGCTTTTCCATTCACTCAGTTGTAACAGATGGTTTAATGGGTAGGGAATTTATTTTGTCTTGAGATTTGAGTGTAAGCAATACACTCAAGATCCAGAAAATCTCTTTGATAATAGTACTCTAGTGTTGGAAATGGTTTATTGCGTTCCTGATAAAAGCTTCACTACAGTGGTAGAGCAGTGGTCAGCAGCATTAATATTTTAATGCAATTTTGTTGTATGACATTAAAACTTCAACTGATCGATGGCAAGTTTCCAACGTACATTCCTGCTAAATGAGCCCTACATTTAGTGAACAGACACTCCATTAAAACTGATGAATCATTAAGTCTTTAATAAAGGTTTTTACCTTCAACTGATAAAATGTTTTATCCATTATTACTTATTAGTAGGTAGTAATCCGGCTATATTATTTTCCATAATTTTTTTGCCAATGAGCCCCTCAGCTTTAAAACTATATTTTGCCAACTTCAGTGTCATGAAAAGCAATACAGGGAAAAATAACTCACCGTTGCTGAGGATATTAGCATCAGTATTTCAGCCAGTCTTGAAGGGTAGTGAGCTCTTACTTGGTAGAATATGTGGAAATGGTGCTGACGGTGGCAGCAATGCACGGAACAGTGTTGGCATGGTGTGCACTGCTCCAGAGGCATGGGCATATATATAATTATGGTAGGCTCAAAGGAAGATGTTGATACTAGAAGCAGTTCTAAAATCAGTAGGGGAAGCCGTAAGTGTCCTTACTCCATAGGCATTGAGAACTCATCAAGAGTCTCCATGTAGAAGCAGTGTCATGATCAGGTGGGAGTTTGGGACCATCTCTCTGAAAGCAGTTTACAACATAAAAGGTACACAGAAGGCAGCGGGTGGGGGGGGGGTGCAGTTAGAAAGCCGTTGCCTCAGTTGCGGGCAGTTACAGGAGGCTAGAAGAATTTGTTTATTGGGGTTAAATGAAATAACTTGTCTCTTGCTGCCCATTCACTGCCTGCAACAATCAGTCTTGAGTTTTGTGCCTTGTAATGAAGTCTTGGGTTAGTCAAACACCCCGGAGAGTCAGGCTGTACACCATCTCCCCGCCCCCCTTCCACCCCCAACCCCGCAATAACTACTGCCTATTGGCCTGATCTGTTGGCTGGGCTGATAACCAGGATGCACTGGGCTGGAATGAAAATATGAAAATGAAAGTCCCAGTGTTAATCCAAGAGGTAACTTAGAGATCAGCTAATTTACCACTTGACCCCATATGAGGAAACCAGGACACAGTCACCCTGAGGCTAGAAGATGAATGGACACACTGCTTCAGACTTACTGGTAGTGTGCCCCAAAATTGGTGATTTGGAATATGGAGCGTGGAATTCTCCCCAGACCAGAGGAACTTGCCTAATATGATGGAAGTCCTGGCTTCAGCTTATGGAATGAGAGTAATACAGAGGGTATGAAAAAGTTGTCTAGTCTGAAAGAGTGCTGTTGCTGCAGAGCACTGCCCCTCCCTGGCTTGTGCCCTTCAGATGTGACCATGCAGCTGCAGCTGCTTGGGAACAGGCCGCTCCCATCTCCCCCACCCCCAAGGATGAAAAGCAGCTGTTCTTTATATAAGAGAATCAGGTTCGAACCAAGATCTCCAGGTGTAAATCCCAGCGTTACCCAAATCCAAGACCTCTGCTGATTTTCACACTCCATGCTTCCCTGGCCGCTGTGCAGCAGGTAGTGGACATTCAGTAACATCATTGTCTGCATTTCTCAGGGGCAGGTCCTCTTGTTCCTGTGTAGGAAGCCTCATGTTAGAGTTGCTTAACACAAAAAGACTCTCGAGAGCTGGCCAGCCAGGTAAGGCTGTGGCTTCTGTCACATGGCGATGGCCACAGTGGGTCTGACAGCCCTGGCTGGCCTGCCTTTCCCCTCCTCCCTGTGGAGTTTTATTGAGGCATCCTGCAGCTGTTTTCTGTCAGAGAGGATGGCCTCCTCTGCCCTACTGTGATTTCAGGCAAGTAAGATCATGTTTTGTAGACACAAGATTCTCTCCAGACCAAAAAAAAAAAGTGTTTGCTTTAGGGAGTTTCTGTCATCTCCTTAGTAGATAATCCTTCCTTCTTCCTCTTCTGCAATATCCCTTTCTTCCCACACCACACATACCCCCATAATTACTTTCCACCTCCGAAAGCAAATAAGGAGGTAATTTATATCTCATGGCACAGCTGATATATGGCACAGGGAAAAAAAAAAAAACAGAATGAAGGAGTTAGAAGTGCTAGGATGCAGTGAGTATCAGGTTATTTTAATTAGAGGACTCAGGTTGGCCTCATTGAGAAGATGAGATTTCAAGGAAAGAAGGTGAGCGAGGTCGGCATGGTGATCTAGAAGAAGGCAGGAAGCAGCTACTGCGCAGGCCTCGAGGTAGGAGTCGGGAACAGGAAGGAGGCCAGGGGGCTGAAGCAGTGAGACCAGAGGGAGACATGAGTTTTGAGAGGGAATGGAGTCAGATTATGTGAAGCCACTGCTTCTCCAACTGCCGATGATGAAGGACCCTAATTTTACCTTGTTGCAGTCCAATGTTCTTATAAACTTTATCAAAAAGGAGTTGTTAGAGAAGGGAGGGAGGGAAAGTGGGGGGAGGGACAAAAAGAGAGTAGGAAAGCCCTTGTGTCCTTGGCAGGATACGTATGTGCACAAAATGCTCAACTCCGTTGTAAACCTTCAATTTTGCACGTATGCATATCAGTAAAATGGGGGGGAAAAGGAGTTGTTAGAAGAATGAAATGTGAATCTTCCAATCAAGATGGCAGCTGAGTAACAGAGCTGCACAGTGTCTCCTCATCGGCCGACTTAAAAAGTCCAGAGTTTAGTTAGAAAATATGTGTTCAATGTATCTAGGGAAGAGAGAAGCATCCTAACAACTGAAAGAAAGCCAGGGGAAGGCCAGAAATTCTGAAGAAACATCAAAAGCAGGGAAACAAATTCCAGCAGCCCAGGAAGCGGCCACCGGCCGGCTGCAAATGGCTGGAGCCGCAGGCAGCTGCAGACAGAGGAAAGCTCGCATGGGCCCAGGACATCTGACAGAGCTGGGAGATTACAGAGCACCACAACAACAGACAGGAGGCTGCGGGCGGGTCAGAAATCCTGAAGTCACATCGGAAGAGGAGTTGAAAAGCAGCCAACTTGGCGTGGCCCCGAGCTGCCGGCATCCACAGACCACAGACAGATCCGGAGCCAGAACCTCAGCCCGAGGTAAGCGCGGATCCAGAGAAGTGGGAATCGTTGGCAGTTGGCGGCCCTGGCCTCCAAAACACCAACCCGCGGGTGTGTGTACTACAAATGCAACATGCACTCCCGCTAGAAAAGGCCCCTGAGAGTGCACATCAGAAGCAGCACTCGGCAGCCATAACAGGCAGTGACATCAGCAGGAGCCATTTTTAAAATAAGGGGAAAACAAAAGCCGAAGACTGAACCCTTTAGAGTAAAAGAAAGCTCAGAAGAGCACATCATGACTTTGGGGTTACCCTTAAACAGTGCCTAGGAAGAAACTGGCACAAGCGGCAGAGAGGAGAAAAGGGGAAAAGGCTACTGATCCCCCTGAACGGCTCAGGGGCACCTCTCCTCCAAAGGTGGAGAGCCCTGCTCTGGGGGAGGGAAGCCAGGACAGACGGAGAGCTTTGCTGAGTGGACCAGGGGGAACAAGACACCTCAAAAGGGGAATCATCGCCCCGTTCCTCTGGCACATACCAGAGGCTTCCGGTTCACCGCTGCCCTGCACGCCAGAGGCATCTAGGATCCAGACGTCCATTGTCCACTTGTCCTGCGAGCCAGAGGCTTCCAGAGAATTACATCACCCTGTCAATCCTGACCTGAGAGGCTTCCAGAGGCATCTAGGACTGGGAATTCCATCGCCCTGTGTGTCCTTTGTGCCAGAGGGTTCCAGAGGTACCTAGGACTGGGCCTTCACCAAACCCTTCTTTCCTGCACACCAGAGACAGCAGAACCATGAGGAAACGTGGTAATAAATCTACAAAAAGATCTGGCACCCCAGAAGATGATACCAGGGATACTGAAATTGCAGAATTCAAAGAAGAAAATGGCAAAAATGATGGTGACTTCTGGGCCCAGAAATACATTGATTTGAAGCAGGAAATGAAACAGTGCAAGAGCTACACCAAGATATAACTAAGCTAAACGCAAGCCTTGAAAAGCAGATAGAGGAGACCAAAGAAGAAATAAACCAGAAGATAATGAAGGCAAAATAAGAAATTAGAGAACATGACAGAGATACAAAAACATTGAATGCAGATATTCAGAAAGTGAAAAACACACAGGAAACAATAAGCAACCACTTTGAACATCTTCAGAATAGAATGTCAGACGTAGAAGATAAAGTGACTGAGTTGCAACATACATGCTGTGAAGATCACAAAGTAAATAAGGAAGAAAGTGAATCATTACAATGATAGATGATTCAAAGAGAAACAACCTCAGAATTATGGGAGTCCAAGAGAAGACTGAGGACAAAACAAAAGGCTTAAAGGACATATTCAATGAAATTATGGAAGAAAATTTCCCAAATCTAAGAAAAGAAATGAACATGGAACTACTGCAGGCATATAGAACACGAAACAATTTTCATCAGAAGAGATCCTCATCACAACACATCATAATTAAAATTCTAAAAACCCAACCCAAAGAGAAAATACTAAAAATGGTAAGAGAAAGAAGGTGACCTACAAAGATAAGCCCATCAAGATAACTGCAGACTTCTCAATCCAGACGGTCAAAGCCAGGAGATCATGGAGCAATGTCATCAGAGCGCTAAGAGAATATAAATGCCAACCAAGACTGCTATATCCAGCAAAATTATCTTTTAAGTTAGTGGGCGAAATTAAAACTTTCCATGATATAGAAAACTTTAAGGAATTTGCAGCCACTAAGCCAGCATTGCAGAGAATACTTAAAGGAAACATAGAAAGAGAAAGGGACGTCAATGACACCAATGACCCCAGAGAAAAAGTGACAACAGCTAGAGGAGAATGAGCTGAGAAAAAAGTAAGCCTATGCATGAAATTAGGGATGAATTGAAACGTAAAAGGATAAACCAAATAGGGCAAAATGTTAATAATTAGTGAAATGTGAGTAAACAATTTATGAAAATTAACAAAATCTGAAATAAACATAGCTATTTATTGCTTTAACTGTAGTATACTTATGTGATACAGATGTAAGTCCATTTAATGTAGCAGATTGATAAAGTCTTAAGCTTGTTGATTGAAGTAATTCACTTTTTTGATGTTGAATGTGAGTTTATCATCTGAGAGAGGCAGGAAGATAAGCAGCACCAAAATAACTTGGAAGAAAGGTAACATCTAAAGAGAAAATGTAATAAAAAATAGATTGGTATTTAAATCATTTGATAGACTTCTAAAACAGTACCAGCTATTCTATAAAATCTGTGAAATCTCCCCACATTATTATTATTAGTGATAGTATAGTAGTGTGCAAAACAGAATAATAATGCAACATGGGGAATTGACATAACATTTTTTAAGAATACAGATGCATGAATATAGGGATGGACAGGCAGATAAAATTATAAACCAAATCTAGCAGAATGTTAGTAACCAGTGAAATGTGAGTAAATAAGTTATGAAAGTTAAAAAATTCTGAAATAACTAAATTTGCCTTCATATCTGTTACTCTAAGTATATTTATGTGATATGGATTTAAGTTCATTTAATGTAGCAATGTGATATAGTTTTAACTTTGTTTTATTGTAGCAATTCACTTATTAGGTCATTGATGAAAATTTAGCCTAAGAAAACTGATTGATGTAAAGATAACCCTGTGAATGTACAAACATGTACCTTCCAGTATTAAGCTAAGGCATTTGAAATTTAGCTTTTTTTTCTTCTTTCTCAAATATACTAGTCTGTTGAACTACATGTTTGTAGTTACTTTCTAATGTGAACTCGTGGGTAAGGACTGGTTTAAGAATATCAACAAAGATATAGCAAAATATAGAAAAATGAAATGTCTTAAAATGAAAACTCCATGCTTTATTATTATAGTCGGATCAGTTACAAGATTAGTATAAAGTTTCTACATGTTGACTTGGTTTTTTTGCTCTTTTTTTCCTTTCTCATTTCGTGATGAACAGACGAGCAGTTCAGCCTGTCGACTAGGTCAGGGACCACACTTAGAGTTGTACAGACTCAGTTGTAAGGATTTGGGCCTTACTCAAGCAAAAGGGATGCTGCTGCAGCATTTCAAACAGAAGCCCAGGTCTATTAATATCTGGCCTTTTGTGGAAGAATTGCTCAGCTAGAAGGGGAGTGTGTGGAACCTAGGAAAGGAAGCCGGGAGATCAGTTATGAAACCCTTGTATTTGACAGGCAAGAGATGATGGGGATGTAGCATTGGGAAAGGTCAGAAGCAGTTGGTTCTGGTTTTAAGGTAGAACCCACAGAATTTCCTGGTGAATTTGGGCGGAGGTGTAGAGGAAAGAGCTAAGTCATGGGGCCTCTGAGGTTTCCACACGGGAAATGCAAAAAGCAGTTGCTGTCGCCTTAAATTGGAAAGCCTGTAACTGAGGTGGAACCTGGAGGTAGAAATAAACAGTTCCTGTTTCACATATTTTGAATTAGGTTGCTAGTGAATTGGAGACTAATTCCAGTGGTAAACATGTAAACACCTGCTGTTACCTGTGACTAAACATGGGCCCATAGGACTACAGAGAAATTTGAGTTCTTTAAGTGTGTCCTGTCTCCTTGACTTTTTTACCCTCCATGGTAGGGACTAGCTACTACCTTTGAAAGGGCCCAACTAAGTCAGTTTAAAAATTTCCACCAGTGATTTTCTTCTAGCATTAAATTCTTCCCTCTTTGGAAGTTATTCCACTTTTATACATACTTACAAGTAGGAGAATCAGTTTCAAGGATACAAAATTTGGGTAACACCTATTTCCATGTGGTAATTTTAGGATTAAGATTTAAGAGTAATCTGGCTTCCCCATCTGCCAGCCATTTGGTTGCCAGGGTGCACTTCACTTTATCTGATTGCCAGTGGGTGTAGCATACATGACCAAGCCTCAGTAATTCCAAACATACAACAGCTCATGACATTGCATTGTTTAATGAAAGAAAAATAAAAAAGAAAGCTATGAAAATATATAGAGTGGTTGGGGAAATGGCACAGTGGTCAAAACACTTGCCTAGCAAGCACAATGTCCTGAGTTTGATTCCCCAGCACCACATAAAGCTGGGCATGGTAGTACATGCTCAGTGTCCCAGCACACAGGAGGCTGAGGCAGGAGGATTGCCATGAGTTCAAGGGCTACATAGTGAGTTCAGGACCTGCCTGGGCTACAGAGCAAGGTCCTGTCTCCAAAAATAATAAGAAAAGAAAATATCAGAGGTCATGAACCCAGTGTGTTAAACTAGCATATGATATATATGTGCTCATATTTAACAAATACCAGAAGGCAATACATTACAATTTTAATGTCAGATCTGAGTAAAAAAAAATCTTTTAAGAATTGTCTTCTTTCTTAGACTTGTTGGTATATAATAAAAATAAATTCTAATATGTAAAAGTAATAATAATCATGAGTTAAAGAAAATGAATATGGCAGCTGTATAAACTCTTCCCTGTCTGGGACCTCCGCAGCTCACCATCTGTTACCTGGACATGTTGATGACCAGCAGAGAGCGCCAGCAGCAGCTGAGGGACCAGTACTGCTTTGAGTGTGACTGTATCCGGTGCCAGACCCAGGACAAGGTATGATGTATGCAGCCACTTCCAGGCAGTTTCTAATGATCTGAGGATCAGACTTGATTTCATTAATCCAAAAGTTAAAGTCCCTTAGTGCATGGTAGGAAACAGAGTATAGAAGCAGATCTTTGTGTAGCATACATTTTATTTCCTAGAGATTTTGTCACCATCAAGTGGAGTTTTATTTTTTTGTTTGTTTGTTTTGTTTTGTTTTGTTTTGTTTTGTTTTATTTCCCCAATACTGGGGGTTGAAGTCAGGGCCTTCACTCAGCTCATTTTTTATTTTTATTGTGAGACTAGGTCTCATCAAGTTGCTAAGTTGGCCAGGCTGGGTTTGAGTTTGTGACCCACCTGCCTCAGCGTCCCGGAGTGCTGGGATTTGATCAGCCTGCACTACTGGGCCCAACTCAAGGTGAGATTTAGTCACAGGGAAAGATCTATTGAGCTTAGAGTGTAGAAGAAATGCAGAAATATATGACATTAAAAATGTAATTTAAAAGACATGACAGGCCAGAATCCTATTATAGCATACACAAAAGATTGAATTACTATATGATTGATAACAATTATTGCTCAGTGATAGAAGTTTTATGTAGTGTATTTTCTTTAAAATTTGTTCCATAGAGGCTTTTTGCCTCAATACTTAATCAAATAAAGATCATTTTTTAAAGACAGAATCTTGCTCTGTAGTCCAATCCAAGATTGTTCTGAACTCACTGTGTACCCAGACTGGACTCCGACTCAATACATTCCTCCTACCTGAGTCTCTTGAGTGCTGGGATTGCAGACATGTGCTATCACACCTGGCCCATTATGTGGAACTGGGGGATTAAACCTGGGGTCTCGTGTTGCTAGGCTAGCACTTTAACCACTGAGCTACATCCCTAACCCAAGATCATTTATGCAATATCAAATTGTCAGGAGAAGGAGAGCCCAAATAAATGCCGTAACTATAGGGAATGATCTGTCCTCGTGTCACACACTTCCCTTGTTTTGAACCTTATTTATTCTTTGTTTTATTCAGGTTATCTTATAAAGTTGTACTTTTGGAGCATGTTCACGTTGCCAGATTTCTATTATAATCATTGCCTCATTTAACATCAGCACTTAGGAAAACAATGAGGAAACAAAACTCAAAAAGGTTGATCCTGTGGGAGACGATGAAAGAAAAGATAGCAGAACTGAGCCCACGTTCGCTCTTGGCTAGCTTGAGGACTTCTTGCACTGTACTGCAGCTCCCTGTAAATCCTGGTGCCAGCATCAGTGGAGATAGGCAATTGTTCACACTACAAGACCAAAGACCATGAGCTCATTCTAGTGCTACAGAAGCAAAGGGACATAATTATTAATAGTTTTGCATTAAAGAGGACTTTTAGAAACAAGTGAGAAAAATCAAATCCACTGCTGATAGTTCTCCAAGATAAAGTCCACTTTATTATTAGCCTTTTGCCACTGGCAAGCATGCCAGAAGCCACAGAGGATCCCCTTGAATCCTTGTCCCTCCTGCCCCTCAACAGATTGTAATCTGGAGTGGCACCAAACTGATTTCTCACTGGCATCTTGGTTCGAGAACAGGAAAGCTCTTGAATTTAGTTCCTTTAGGTGCTGTGACCTTCAGAAAATTCTTGAATGGTGAATGATGATGCCTTCCTAAAAAATGAAACCATGCTCACTTTTGTTTTCCTGCAATGGTTACCAGACTGGCTTCAGCAGGTGGATTGCCTTTGTCCTAAAAATTATGGAGAAGTAATCCAGGGTAGAGCAGCTATTCATAGCTGTCATGGTAAACCCCGAATGCTTTTGTCTTCCTCCTTACCATCTCTGACATGTGGCTTTTGCGCTCATGATCCCCAGATGAGTGCCCTTTTTCTCCCATCCCCCACTCTCCATGAGAGTGTCCAAACTCCAAACAGAAAAAAATGGAGACAGAAAGAGGCACAGAGCAAAGGGGAAGTCTTCCTCGGGATCTCAACTCATATTTCATTGCTCTAAACACATGGCCACATGGCCACGTTTCACTGTAAAAGAGGCAGGGAACTCGTAGGTATTTAGATTTGACACCAGAGGAATACAAGGAAGAAAAGGGCAGATAGTTGATCCAAAGTGTCTGTATCCCACTGACACCATTTCACTCTCTTTGTTTTCTCTTGTTGGGCTAAAAGTTTGTTTAATATTGTATTAGTCGAGGTTCTACACACAATCAAGTGTTGTTTTTCAGTGTGGAAGCATTGTAAGAAATGAATCATGAAATAGTTTTGTTATTGTGCCAAACCCATAATAACATGATATACTGTTTTATGATAAACTTATTTTGAAGTAGAACATTCTAGAATAACAAAATATAGTACGAAGTAGTAACATAGCCATTTATTATTATTATTATTAGATACTATACATAATTATACATGCCATACCTTTGTACAACTGGCAGCACTGTAGGGTTGTTTCCACCAGCATCCCCAAAGCATATGTGTTATAACGTTACAATGACTATAATGTTGCCAGGCAATAAGACTCTTTTATTTCTATGCTAATTTTATAGGACCCTTCTGTTACATACAGTCTGTCATTGGCCATAGTATCACTTTACAACTCATGACTCAGGGATAAGAGGGTTAGAGAGAGAAAGAGAAAAAGATTGATTATAAAAATTGACTTGTGTGGTTATGAAGGTCATGAAGTCCCAAGATTTTCAATGGCAAGTTAGAGACCCAGGAGAGGCAGTAGTGTAGATTCATGTCTAAAAGCTGGCAGGCTTAAGACCCCAGAAGAGCTACTGTTGTAGCTTGACAACAAAGAAATGAACAATGCCTCAGCTCCAGCAGTAAGTGAAGTTCCCAATTAAGGATAGTCAGCCTTTTGTCTATTCTGGTCCTCAAACTAGAGGGTGAGGCCCATCTACATGAAGGAGAATAATCTCCTTCCTTAGACTGTGAAGCAAATGTTAATGCTAGACAACCTGGAGCAAGTCAAAGTGGCACGTAACATTAGCCATCACAATTATTGTGTTAGAGAATGGTGGAATCTGGGAGTGGGGGTGGCTCAGCAATTAAAGTGCTTACCTAGGAGGCATGAGACTGCAGGATTGATCTCCCAGCACTGCATACTAGCTGGGTGTGGTCGCACACACTTGTTGGAAGGCTAAGGCATGAGGATTGCTGTGGGTTCTAGACCAGCAGGGACTACAGTGTTCAGGACCCGGAAGACCAGCGTGAATCACAGAGCAAGACTGATGAGAAAGAGAAAGAGAGAGAAAGAGGGAGAGGGAGAGAGGTCTAGGGCAGGTCATTGAGTCTCTCTGGATTTGTTTTATCATCTAATATAAGAGATATTATTTGACTGGGTGATCTTAAGGTTCTTTCTAGCTCTTGTTATTCTAAGTTTTTATGAAATTTTTCCAAGTAGAGGCAAGATATATACCTGGATGAGAATATAAACTTCTTTTGTAATTAATTCAGCAGTTATAGTTCCAAGCTTCCTTTTAATCTAAGAATTTTGTTCTGTTTAATCATAGACGTGTCATTTCTGAAATCTCTATGCTATTATTTTTCTTAGAAAAAAATACAGAGGTATATTCAGTTTAGTGCATTCACTGAAGATCTTAAATTAAAAATTCAGTTCAGTCAGAATTATGCATTCTTAATTTCCTAGGTTTAAAGTTTTTAAGCTTATGTTTAGACTTTTTCTCATGACCTAGAAATTCATCTTAACAGGTCTTTGCATCAAGCAATATTTGCTATGTGTCTGTATCTGTGTATTACTGTTGGCATGGTATCGTGTTTCACGAAGGTAGGAACTCATTTAATTGTGGCTATAATTATATGTATGGGGTTGCAGCTTGTAATTAACAGCCACTTAATTTCTCGAAGAAATAAAACTTAACCCCCTACGGGGTTTTGAAATGATATGCATTTTCTTATGGCTTGCCCAAGCCACAACTGAAGGCAGAACAGGACGAATGGAATTGATCCCCTGAGTTTGAGAATAGTACGTGACATGCTTTGCTGGCTGTCATGTGCTTTACTGCAAAAGAACATTTTATTTTTACTGACTCTGTCACATTTTTTCCTGAAGGTCTCTTATTTCTTTTTTTAGGATGCAGTGTCATCAATTTACTCAAAGCTCTATTGTGTCACTTCCTGTGTTATGGAAATAATCTGTGATTATTCTCCTTTTATTTATTCCACACACCATTTAGATAATTTTTCTCAGGTACTACCATTTTCTTCCCATTACTTCTCAGCATTAAACATTATCTTCAGTGCTCAAGATAAACTTCAAATTCTCAGCATGGTACTTGGCATCTTCCAAAGTCATGACAAGAGCTAAGAAGCCTTTGTTTCATTTCTTCTCTTTTTTTAAGTTACCATTTTCCTTTGTCTGATTGAACCCTTTCTCCATCCAAAAGATTCTGAAGAGCTTGCCCACATGCCTGTGGACCCACCAGTAGACACATCTAAGGGTATACTTGCACATCTAATACAAAAGCACCACATTTTATGTTTATCTGTGAAATAACAGTGACAAGCAAAAAAGATGAAAACAAGGTCGTGCCCACAATGCACATCATGTGATCATTTTTAATAGTGACCTTGATAAATTGCACATTTGATCTACTTTCTTGACAGGCACAGCCAAAGGCCTATAGTAGTCATAGGATCGAACACACTCGTGTCTCTCCGCCGAATCAGTCTTCCATTGCTTTGAGGCCTGAGGTACTTGCAAAACATTCGGGTTTCCACAACTCTTGAAATAGTTGATTTTTATAGTATTCCTCGATGTGGCTGACTGACATAATTTCAAATTATAACATAATAAAGGGAGTAACAATAAAGGGGAAAATGATGCAATCTGAGATCTTATCTCCAATGATTCTCTCTGTTTCAAGGAGAAAATTTACTCTTCATAGAGGAAAGCCAGGACTCCATGGGCCTTAGGTAATCTTTCATTCATGCTATTTTTTGCAACCAGTCTTTCACATTTTTCTTCACTTTAATTTTTGTTAAAGTGATATATGTGCTGTTTAGTTGGAAAGTCAAAGAACTGCTACACAATGGAAAACATAAGGCGCCTTTTCCTCTCCTGACCCTGCTCCAGTCTGTCCGTCCATCCATGTTTGTGTTTGTGTGTTTGTGTGTGTGTGTCCATGTGTGTCCATGTCCGCCCGTCCTGTCTGAGATAACCCCCCTTGAAGGTCTTACCATTTGTTTCCTTGTTTCTAAAATCAAAACTCCCTTAAGCCAGGTAGAGATGCTTTTTGCCTCTGGGTTAGCTTAAAAATTATTTTGTATTTCCAGGACTTCATATTTGTTTTTCTACATCTGTCTTTTCTATGTCTCTTCTTATTTTATAACTTGTTTATCTCTAATGCATGCTGCTACATTGGGCCACCTAATCAGGTTTTGTCTTTGTTTCATAAAGTTTATTTTACAGAGGGAAATCACGTTCTGATGATTTATGTTGCTTACCTTCCTTCACATTGCATTTTGTTAAATGTTTGGGACATTTGTGTGGCAGACTCATTTTCAGTGGGGGATTTCTATAGGTTTGTTCCTCCTCCTCCTCCTCCTCCTCTTCCTCCTCCTTCTCTTTCTTTTCCTCCTCTTCTCTTCCTGTGCTTTTTTTGTTCTTCCCTTCTGTCTGGTGGTTTTGTGTCCCCAGACCCTTCAGCCCCCACTTCAGAGCTGAACCTTAGCAGCATTCAGCTGCCTTGCATCCCAGGGGTGTCCAGGGCAGAGCAGGCCTGGGAATTTGGGTGGTGGGCGCCTTGGTCCTGTATCTCTTAATCTCTTTGGGCCCATGGTTTTCTGTGAGTATGTGGCCCAAGGGAAGAGGCTGGTTTTCCTCTCTCCTGTTAACCTCTCTATTCCCTAACGTTGGCTTTAAACTTTGGAGTTGACTCGTTCACCTTTCTTATGTGAAACACTTTTTTTTTTTCCCAGCCACCCACCAAGACTGAACTTGAACCCCCTACTGTCTGTTTTCCAGACCTGAGCTCTATAGGTTCCACTTCATTTATTGCTTTGTGTTTCTGGTATTTTTGTTTTGGTTTTTAGGAGTTGCTTATCTTATTTCTGAATTGGAAAGGCTGCCCTTGGCTTGTCTGTTTATACTTCACCTGTCATTCCTGTGGACTTGGAATAGGTGGGAACACTTCAAGGTCCAAACTCACATCTTTTTTCTCAAGTCTGTGAAGTTGGCTTTTCTAGAACATGTGTGAGCACCTAGGTCTTCAGGAGCAAAGGAAAGGTGCGGAGAAGCGGCCACCCGACTCTCGTGAGGGCTTCTGAGCATGTGTGCTCCTTGCGTCCGGCCCCAAGCCTGTCTCTAGAGCAGTGAAGCCAAAGGTTTTTTGGTCGCTGGGCCTCTGTGGAGAGCAGAGTCGTTCTGTAAATGTACACGTTATGGAAACAATACGTCTTGGGAGGAGGGGCCACAAGGCTTCTTGCTCCTGGAGGCTACAGTTCTGTGTCCACTTATCTTATTTTCTTCAGTACAAACAAAGCAATGTCAGCTATTGCCTTTGGTGAGTATTTCAGCTTCTTTCAGAAAGTCTCTTTGTAACGTGAAGTTGCCTTTTGTTGGTTCCTTCTGAGACCTCCACAACACCTATAAGCTTCAGAGCCCCGTGTAGACCAGACTCCTCCTGGCATTATGCAGGACTGGCCTCAATTCCTGTATGCATTGTACATCAGGAGAAATTGTAGCTGTTTCAAGAAGGAAACGGTACTTGCCTGAAGCAGAAATACAGCAGTGCTTGAGTCAAAGCTATAATCAAAGGAAATGAGAGGTTTTATGCCCCCAGAAAGTTCTGATGGCAACTGAAGTCTGTCTGAAATGTGAGCAATTACGTAAAGGTCATTAGTACACCAAGATTTTTTTTTTCTCCTGTGGCCTTCCTTTATTTTGCTAAGATAATTGTAAGCAGGACTGTTCATACAGGAATGATGAGCCCAGCTAACTCTAAACTGTTTTATATTTCAAGTTTTAACAGTCTAAGCAGAATATGTTTCCTGTCTAAAATTTTCATCATAACTAAAGTATGTTGTCTTAAGGAAAATTAGGAGAGTTAGTATGGAATTGAAGTGTGCGTGTGTGTGCGCACGTGTGTGTTTCCACTCCCGTTTGGATGCGTTTTTAAGCAGTCAACGCCTTACGTTGCTCTGTTCCTTGTCTTGCTTCTCTCACCAGGAGAATGAGTTCCCCAGGAGTGAATATAGGAGTGACTGGCATTCATACTAAAATGGAGAAAGGAGCTTAGGGACTTCATAACCACTTAATGCCATTGGCAGTGTTGCCATGAAATACTGGGAGAGGTTTCTGGGCATCATACAATGGGCTATGAAATTGGCTGGGAAATAAACAGTGTAGCTCTTGTGTTTGTTTTGGAATGTGCTGCTCACCACATCACAGACTGTGGCGCTGCAACATTGTCTTCTAAGACAGGCAGTCGGCCCCCCAGGCTCTTCCATGTGCTCCTGTTAGGCCTAAAAGTACACCTCCAGAAACAGAGGGTCTCTCCACTTTGTAGTCCGCGTAAGCCATTTTGTAACTTTTCCATCTTTGCACTGACTTCTTTTTTAATTCCTGATTTTTGCTGTACATAAAATTGACTTGGGACAAACTCAGTGACTGCAGCTGGTGTGACACAAACCTTGTGTGTTCTCTCAAACCAAGCACCTAACCTGGAACATTGTCCACAGTATTGCTTAAGTGTTGTGGAAGGAGTCAGGATGACGTTCAGTGATTAGAGTACTTGCCTAGCAAGCACAAGGCCCTGGGCTTGATTCCGCAGTGCCACATTAGCCGGGCCTGGTGGCACATGCCTGGAGTCCCAGTACATTAAAGAGTGGCTGTGTCGCAACCCTTCTACTCCGAACCTCTGTGAGATCAACATTTTAGCTTTCTCATACGAGTGAGGTCTTGTGGTCTTGACATCTTGTGTCTGGCTTCCCTTAACAGTACAATTTCTAGTTCCTTCCATAATATTAGAAATGATAGGATTTTATTCTTTTTTATGACTGAATCATATTCTAAAAGTATTCAAATATGTTAATAATATACATGAGTAAAGAAAATGTGTTATGTGTATATATTCTTTTCTTATTGATTAGTTTATAGACACACTGTAGTTGTTACCCTACTTTCGCTGTTGTGGATACTAGGAAATACGGGAGTGCATATGTCTTTTTTGAAATACTGATTTCATTTCCTTTTGGGTATATACCCAGAAGCAAGATTCCTAGATCATGTGGCTGTTTTATTATTAATTTTTTATGAGCCTCCATACTGTTTTTCATAATGACTGAACTCATTTGCATCCTCGCCAGCAGTGTACAAGGGTGAATAAAAATTTTCTTCTCATTTTTGTGAATATCTAGGATTGGATTTGCTGAGTTGTGTGGCAAATATATGTTCAACTTAATAAGAAATTGCAAGATTCTTTTCCAAAGTAGCTGTACCAGTTGAGTTCCTATTAGCAATGAATGGGAATAATTGAGGTTATGTTACTCTAGATCCTTGTCACTCTTGATTTTGTCAGGGTTTTTTTTTCATTTTTAATCATTTTTATAAATTGTGTAACAATACTGCGTTTGGTTTTCATTTGCATTACCTTAACTAGTGGTATTTTGTTGTGTATGTGTTGACCATATGTGCATCTTATTTGGTGGTGTGTTCGTTAAAACTTTGCGCTGTATAAAAAGGTACCTTTTGTTATTTATTTACATGAGAGTTTGTTTTTCTGTGTACAAGTATTAGCTGTGCAATATATGACCTTTTATTCTCAATTTGTGGCTTTTTATTCTCTTGACAATTCTTTTGAAGGACAGAAGTTTTCAGCCTTCCTGTAGTGTATTCTCTCAGTACTCTTCTGTTACGGGCCAGTCTTCTGATACCTTATCTGAGAAGTCTCTGCCTAAACCAAGAGAACTAAGGTTTTTCTCCTGTGTTTTTTATTAAAATTTTCTTAGTTGGTAAACAGTATGTCTTGGATTCACTTGGAGTTAATCCACTGGGTGGCTTAGATCCAGAATGTTCCCCAAAACCTCATACATTAGGGTGTAGTGGATACCTGTGGAACCATGTCCTGTTAAGAAGTGGGGCCAGGTCAGAAGGGGTGGATTATAGGCATGTGGTGGCTTAGGGTCCTGTCGTATCTCTGGACTTATGGCGCATGGTGTGGAAGGGGTGGATTACTGAATCTTATCGTGGCAGGGGTGGAAAACTGGGGCTTGACCCAGAAGGGATATGTTACAGGGATGATACTAGAAGGGTATACACTAGTTCTGCCCTTCCTCCCTCACTTGGTTTCTTGTCTGCAATGTCGTGAACAGCTTTCCTCCAACCACCATGTACTTCTGCCATTACCAGTCACCTATGAATGGACTGTGACCTTCTGAACTATGAACTAAAATAAATCTTTCCTCCCCTAAATTGTGGATGTCAGGTATTGAGTCACACAAGGAAGAAATAACTAAGACATCCACCTTGGGTTAATTTACATTTATGGCATAAAGTCCAGTTTTTGTATGTGGGTATCCCACTCTTTCAATACCATCTCTTGAAACATTATTTTATTTGAAATCATAGGATAACTTAGAAAGAGTGCTGAGCTAGTTACAGGAGAAGTTGAGTTCCGGTGCTGGAATATCAACTTGTCATAACCTTGACGCCAGCCAAAGAAAGGAAGTCCAAGTCCTGAGTGACCAGAAGTCCAAGTCCTGAGGGACCAGTCAGCTTCATATAGCACATGCTTTGAGGCAAGTTGCACTGGGTTCTGCTGCTTACTTACCACTTGACCTTAGCAAGTTTCTTTTAGTCTAACTTTTGTCTTTTGTAAGTTGTGATTAATTCACACCTGGTAAAGCTACTTTAAATAACCTGTGTGTCTCTTGGAAGTTGGTAGTTGGAGTTGCATACTAGTAGCCATTGCTGTTCTCGAATGATCTAGGTTAAAATCTGTTTGGAAAATTCCAAGATTGGTGTGTCAATTCCCATCTTTTACTGATCAGAGTCCCTGAATTGCTCACATAATCTCGACAGGTTTTTAAATCTTTCTACTGCAACTTTTTGTGCTGTTTCCTTTATTTTGCTCTTGGTGTGGTTCTTTGATCATTCAGACAATACTTTTGTTTATTTATTTTACTTGAAAAATACATTTTCTCCTTTATCTGTTTACTGGCTCAGTAGTAAACTCGAAGTCTAACACTCTGGGTCCATAGTGCTCGACCTAGTGTCCTTAAGAGGAGACATGCTCAATTTGACAACACTTTAGAATTCTACATGTCTCTGCTATAGAAGTTCTCTTAAATCCCCCTGTTTGATTATGCACAAAAGCAGAATAGTGAATTTTGTAACTATTTGGGGCTCGCTGTTTGCCTAGACATAAACTGCCTCTTTTCTTGAATGGGTGAATCTGGGGAACTAGTGGCAGGAGGGCCTGTAATGCAACTCTGTTATAGAAATAGTGGGCATCACAGTTCCCTAGACATTTGGCCTGAGAAGTAGCTGTTGGGCTCCAGGGAAGTGGACAAACAGATCACGTGTAATTCTCTGCTTTTGTCCCCAAACCTGACAAAAATAGCAATGACATAGTCACTTATTGCATATGACTGATTCAGACCTACTGCATACTGTTTACTTAGATCCGTACACTGTTATCACTGAGGCTACATGGCATGTCAGGACTTAGTTGAACTGCAACAGCTGGCAGAAACATTGGGCAACTAGTTCAATACACTGTTTTGCAGAGGAAACATGACTTGTGACACTTACTAATTGAGTGGCAGTGGACAGTCAGGCCCAGCCAATCCTGGTACCCTAATTTTGGAGCGCTGTTCTTGATAAAACACTATGGATACTATACCTGGGTGTGGATGAAAAATTAAAAACGAAGGACAAAGGAGCAAATTAGCCTAGAAGTTCTCTTATTCTAGAAATATCTATTTGCTTACTCTTCATTTTATTTTACTTATCAAAGTTTTATTTCTTCTATCTTTTGGGCAATAAAATTTTAGCAATAAAATGAGAAAAAATACAAATATTTTAGTTTAGTTTTACCACATAATAATTTGGCGTGCTTTAATTGTAATGGCTTTTTAAGAATCTGGGCTAACACTGGCGTATATGGCCACTACTGTTGGGGAGCATGCGAGAGGATCTGTAATATAAGAACAGACCAAACCACTGGCTCCTGCAGGGCATCCAGGAACCTTAAGTCTTTTCAGGGCTGGAGGAACGGCTCAGTGGTTAAAGCGCAAGTGCTAAGTCAAGTGCTAAGTACCTGAGTTCAATTCCCCAGCACCACATAAGCTGCACGTGGTGGCACATGCCTGTAATCTCAGCACTCAGGAGGATTGCCCTGAGTCCAGGGCCAGCCTGGGCTCCATAGTGAGTTCAGGACCAGTCTGGACTACAGAGCGAGACCCTGTCTCAAAAAAATAAATAAATAAAAATAAGTCTTTTCTGTGTTTAACCTGAGCATCAGTCTTCTGATATTGCTTAGGACCTAAATAAACTTGTTTCTTTTCTGTCTGCCTGTCTCTCATTTATTGTGATAGGTTTTTGGGGTTTTTTTTAGTTTTAAGCATTATTTTCCCTCCATTTTTTAAATTAGTGCATATGGGCATATTAATGAATTTTATTTTGGCAAATTTGAACAGGTGCATAACATACTTCTAAACCCTAACCCACTGCCTCCTTAACGCACCTTCCAATCTTTCAGCAAACCTGCTTGAATCGCTCCCCTTCTTTCTTCCTTCCTCCTCTTTTTCCTTTCTTTCTGGAGTGCTTTGTGAAGTGACACCATCCACCAGTCATGGAAATCCTAAAAGGGAAAGAGGTTCCCTTCTTGTAAGTGGTTTACAACCCAGTATGGAGACAGACATCCAGACACAGTTTAATTCAAGGTGTCAGTTAATCGATTTACTCTTTTAAAATGCAGCGGGGCACAGAGGAAGATCTCCCTGGTCTGTCAGGAAAGACTTAGGGGAGGAGACCCTTCACCTGGAAGTAAAGGCTGTGTAGGAGTTTCCAGTGTGAACAGCTTAGACAAGAGTGTTTCAGGCTGGAGACACCCTACCTCAGAGATGGCCAGAACCGTGGGAGCTGAGTGTTACTGGAGGATAAAGGCTAGTCAGGCTGGTGGTAAGGGGCCAGGTATGAGGGCAACAGGCAGAGAGTTTAAAATTTTATCATGAAAGGATGTTAAGCCTTGGAAGAACAACATGTCAGCCTTTGACCATCAACAGTCAGAAACTGATCATTGTGTACAACCAAGAGATCAGACTGTTGTATGAAGCAAAGTCAAAAATGCAAAATCCAGGCAAGGAAATGATCACCATTCTTACACCATTACACCCAGAAGGCTCAAAAGAAGAGCTGGTTTTGCACATCCATTATGATATCTTACTTGTCAGCAAAACATAAGTTGTGACTGGGATATGGCACTTGGCCTTTTCCAAGGACTCACCTGCTGCTGGGCTATCTGTGGCTGCTTCAGTTACAGGTCAGAGCATTTATTTAGCAGTTATACTGAGTATTACCTGCTGAGGAGGGGCTGTGAGGTGCCCTGGACTCGCAGTGCTCCCTCCCCGGAGTTAGGATGTTGGATGCTTTGGTTGCAGGCATCAGGCTGTCTTCTGTTTCCCTTTCAACCTTCACTGCCAACTCATTTTCAGACCCTGAGAATTGTATCTAATAAGTAAACAGACATGGGGGCCTTCTCTGGTTTTTTTTTTTGTTTGATATGTAAATGAGAGTCATGGAATTATTAAAACATTGGTAATGCTTTCCTGTCTATAGTCTTAAAATTTGAAAGCTACAGCCAAAGGCCCATAAAAGTTGTCTCCACATTTTTTATTGAATTCCTCTTCTCAATAAATATTGGAATCATCTTGCTTTTCCCAGAATTTAGTTAATTTTTGCATTTTTTCAGTGTCTCCTTATGCTAACTTCTTTATTGTGCCTTTTAAAACAGCATACATAAAGTAGTAGCCAATTAACAAATTATGTTTTGTACCACTGAAACAAAAATACATTGATTATTTCTGAGCAATTAAGCTGTATTTAACACCAGGAGAGGGTCCAGTGGGTAACAAATACAACCGTGGAAGATCAGGAAAGTTGCCCCAGTCTGATACCATGTAAATGAACATCTAGTTTTTAAAATAGCTTCATGTTATAAGGTCAGTTAGACTTACTGTACAAATCATGAATACTAACTTCTGCAATTTTGTAGCCATGCCTTTCAGCTCGACAAAAGACCCAGATCAGTGTTCCTCTTATGTAGCTTTCTGTAGCTGTGCTTAAACTGTGTCCAGCCATCCTGTAACTTTAAAAATGACAAAGAGAAGAATGTCATGGTGTACAAATGGTTATCATTTCCTGGCCTGGCCTTGGCCTTTTTGACTTTGCTTCATACAATTGTCTGACTTGTTGTGTTTCAGAGAAGCACCATAGACACGTAAGATGTAAGGAATGGTGAAGGAAGCCCGAATCCAAGAGAAAGTGAGTTCTAGCTCTATGGGGTAACAGTTTTTAGGTTTTGGCTGACCTTGTAAAATAGATTTAAGCTGTAAGTTTTTAGATTAGATGAACTGGCCTTCTGGCCTCTCTTTTAAAGACAGGTGATATTTCCTTTGTAGAAGTTTCTAATAACAAGATCTTTTCCATCTGTCTGATACCTGAATTCCTAAGAAGTTTCCTCGCTCTCAAGTCTTCGAATCCTTTAAGTAAATCCTTAGAAAAATTAGATATTTTGGAATTAAAATGAAGAAAAAATCAGACATTCTGCTACTAAAAAAAAATTGGCTCATCAAATATAGGTTATTTCTGTTTTTAAAGTATTTCCTTCCGAGATTAGCGTGTTTTCATCTTTACTTGTTGCTCCTCAGTCAGTAAGCATTTATTGAGCATCTACTTTGTATGCAAAGTCTGACAAGAGGACACTTATTTAGGGCTCTCTGGAAAGCCAGCTGAAGAATAGACAACGAGAAAAGGATTGAGCCTCTTAGATTCATGCCTAGATTTCTATAATGCCAGCCCTTCTTACCATGACATGGTAATATTGGGCAGCCATAGATGTCAGGTGTTGTAAATTGTGGGCACTGAACAAGAAGTGCTGAACGTCCAGGAGGAAGTAATACCCCTTTAGCACAGATACCTCCACAAGGACAAACCAGTGTATGGGAAAATACGTGGACTTCAGCATGTGTTAGCTTCCCATCAGTGAGACAAAAAATACCCAAGATAATCAGCTTATGTGGAGGAAGGCTTATTTTGGCTGGCATTTTCGAGGGTTTCACTCACATTAGCTAGCCTTATCGCTTTGGTCCTCTGGCAGCACAGTCCGTCATGGCGGGAGCGCATAGTGGAGCAAGCTGCTCAGCTCAGAGAAAGGGAAGGAAAGAATGGACCCAGGTTCCCACATGCTGTGTAAGGCACAACCCCAGTGACCTAGCTTGCTCCCCTAGACTCCACCTAATAAAGGTTCTGCTGCCTCTTTGTAGTCCCCAAGTCAGCCACCAGTCCTTTAATGCAGACCTTGGAGGGACACCCCAAGTCCAAACTATAGCAAGTTCCAGTATCATTTTTGTTCATTTGTTTGTTTTATTTCTGTTCTGTTTTTTTTTAAACAAGAGATAGTTTTCAAATGAAGTGAAGGCAGTACACTGTTTTGTTTAACCCAAAATAAGCACAAAATAGCATTATAACAGGGTGTCTAGGTTTTCAGACTGCTCTTTGGATTCTTTCAGGACTAAACCAAGATACTCCTGTCAAGTTTATTTAGAGACTAGCCTTCTGTCTTTCAGTGCTCACGGCCTCCTCGAGATGTTATCTCAGTTTTTCCAAGGTAATTTAAAACCACTATACAATTTGGAAAAAAATAAACTGTTTCCGTAATGCTATTGGTTTGGTCTGCAGTTGCCAAGGGTATGCTCAGTGAAGGGCAGAATGGTTTTTAATATTAATAACAGAGCTTCAAGGGATTGTTTATAACCTCTCCACAGTTCTTTTCAGATCTTAAAGATAGATCAGATAGGTTTAAATGGAAAAATCACTAATACTGTCAGTTATGGGCAATTACGGGTTATCAGTCTCAGTTTCTCTCTAACGATCGCAGTGCCATATTGGCTCATGGAGAAGCATAGCCCACACTCTCTATAAAGCACATACTCTTGAAAACAGTTTGCCCATGCAGGTCCCTTTATTGATTGAGGTTTCGTGCTACCATAAGCTCATCTCAGTAATTTTTACCCTAGAAAATTACTATAGCTGCCATCTAGCCTTTCAATTAAGCATGCTTTGCTATGAGAGATATCATTTAGATTTTTATTAATTTAAGCATTTTATGTCAACAGACGGTAGATCATTATTAACTGGTGCAATGTAGTGTCTCACAAAATACAGGCATGTCATAGAAAAGTAATTAAGTTCCTCATTCTGTTGTAGAACAGATGTGTAGTTGAATAAGAACGGGGACCCTTGGGCCCCTGAATTTATTTATATATTTATGTAGTC
Organism: Ctenodactylus gundi; assembly: GCA_004027205.1. Classification (NCBI taxonomy): domain Eukaryota; kingdom Metazoa; phylum Chordata; class Mammalia; order Rodentia; family Ctenodactylidae; genus Ctenodactylus; species Ctenodactylus gundi. The sequence goes on along the minus strand of PVKB01002661.1, from coordinate 53,063 downwards.
ATTAAATTTCTGACTCAAAGACCTTATTGCAAGTTTCTCAAACTTTGTTTTCTTTTTCATCTCAGCATCATGGCCCCCTCCCACCTATGATCCAAAGTAAGCTTGAAACCATTACCCGAAAATGTATGTTCAGTTCAGGCTTATCGAAGTAACTTCTAAAGCTGGAGATGAGCTCTCTGTTCAGGTGGAACCAAGATTTAATAACTAAGAGAGTTGAGAATACTTAGGTTATGCAGCCATTTTGTTGTTGAAAACCTGGAGGCAGTCCAGCCGCACCTAGCTCTGCAGGCCAAGTTGAGGGCAGCTGAGTATGTCAGGAGGAAATTAAGGGAGAACCTCATGACAGTGGCAGGCTGCTGTCACTTCCTTCTTTCCTGTCTATCCTCCTAGTAATAACTATAATTCTGTCAGTATTTATCCAGCACCATTTTCTCTGCACTAGGCTATAAGAGTAACCCAGCCAGGCTTAGTGGAACAGGTCAGTAATCCCAGCACTCTAGTAGACTGAGGCAGGACCTGCGCAAGTTCAAGCCCAGCCTGGGCAACTTGGTGAGATCTTGTCTCAACATCAAAAATAAACATGGACTCTGGTCTCAATCTCCAGTACAAAAAGTGGATCTGCTAGCTTCTGCTCTGTCCCCCTGAGGTTTGGGGCTTACAGGAAGGCCAGAGCCTCCCTTCCAGAGAGGCCTCTTCTGCTGCTGCCTGCTCTCCTGCAAGGAGAGATGAAGATCTAGCTTCCAGGTCCCGGGGTGGGCTGGCCTCTGTCCACCTCTTCAGACACAGCTCAGTCCCACAGCTGGAACCTGCCAGGGTCGTGCCTGCCCGGGGCTTTGCCTTTGGCTTCCCTCTGCCAGACACCTGCTGTGGCCGTGTGCTCGCCCCTCTGTCATCCTTCAACTTTAGCTTCAGCCTCGTCCCCTCAGGGACACGCCCTTAGCCACAGAAATCAGTGTCTCTGTGTTCTTTTTGCTCTGTCTTTTTCCCATTAGAGTATGAACAAATATTACAGACTATGTTTTCTGCCCACTTGCTTAGTTGTTAAGAAAGAAAGAATGACCTTATTAGTCTTGCTTTCCATGAGACTTATTCCCAAACACAGTACTTGATATACTTGGGTTGCATGAATGAACTAATTGAATAAATACTGTTCTTAGCCTAAAATTAGGATATTCAAAATATCAGTATTGCTTGCACAATGACTAGCCAAAAACAAAAAACAAAACAAAAAAAAAACAAAAAAAAACATTTTCATGACTATTTAAATGACAGATTATCAGGAAGGGAAGGATTGTCCTTCCTTCCTCTAACAGTTTTTACCATTGATTATAACCTATTCCATTTTCCCACCCCAAGACTCACAGCATTACATGTAAACTACCCAGGAGAATAGTAACATGTATGTATTTTCCCAAATATCATCTTAATAGAGTGCTTTCTATGTTCAGGTCATGCCCTGGCATAATTCCCCCTCCAAGAAAGCACACATTTTCAGGGTTTGTGAAATCAGGCTGGCTGGCTTGCTTGCTTTTCTTTCTTTCTTTCTTTCTTTCTTTCTTTCTTTCTTCCTTCCTTTCTTCCTTCCTTCCTTCCTTCCATCCCTCCTTCCTTCCTTCCTTCCTTCCTTTCTTTTCTTTTTTTCCTTCCTTCTTTCTTTCTCTGAGACAAGGTTTTCCTCTGTAGTCTAGGCTGGGCTTGAACTCACAGCAGTCTTCCTGTCTCATCCTCCTAAGTGCTGAGGTTAGACTTTAATAACACAGGCCTGGCATCATGGTCTACCTAGGTGAGAGTTAGAAAATACAGTAAAGAGCATAATTATCATGCACATTATATTGTTGGAGATGCATATAATTTATGCTTAGCAAAGTTAAAAGAGTCACTTCATAGCAGCCCAGAGCCCAGGATTGGAGGGGATCGTGGAGCCCCACCCACCAAGGGCAGGACTTTCCTTGACTGTGTCCCTGCTGGGCGATGGTCAGAGTCCTTGTGAACATCTTTAGTGGTGGTCTGAGCACACTGTTTGAGAAGATCATTTTACCCTTGGACCACTGGTTTGTAAAGTTAATTGGTATGTGAAGTGAAAGCTGCCTTTCCTAATTTACACCAAGGTCCAAGTTCTACCCCATGGAGGAATAAAGAAAGAGTAAATAGGCTCCTCGAGCCAGTTACCAGTTTGCAGACACTTGTCTATTTGAGACAGCAGGGTGTGGCAAAGAGCACCCAGGCTTTTGAAATGTGCACCTGGGAGCTCAAGTTCATCCCCAGCGCTTCCTGGCTGTTGACCTTGAGGAAGCTGGTCCATGCTTCTCAGCTGCAGGCTTGTCATCTATAAATTGGGAGACAAAGTGGTTCTTTTAGTTTATACTTTGAAGTGAGTAAATGCAATAAAACACTTGAGATAATTAGGCTGAAATTCTCAGTAAAGTGTTGTTTTTATTATTTCTGAGATATGTCTCTTCATCTGTCCAAAATTTAGCCTCATCAGTACAGTAAGGAAAATGATTCTTGTGAAGGACTGATCCAAAGTTGACGTTGGCTCATCCTAAGATGTGGCTTATTGTTTAACCAACCAGGAATCTATTCATGCATCAGTACTTGCAGAAAGAATATCATGAAAGATTTTACTAAATTATTGTTGAAATCAAACAATGTGGTATCAGTAATATTATATGTTAGTATATTAGATATTAGTATAGCCTCCATGAAAAAGGATATTCAGATTAGTACGATTGTTGTGGTGCTCTGTGCCGTTTCTATGAGTACCACTTTTTTTGTTAAGCTCCCTTTAAGCATTAGTCAAAAGTAGACACTCAGTTATCTGCTTGGAGGTTTCCATTATGCAAACTTTAATTTTTGTGTATGTATTCCTGGGACTAGATCACCAGCATCCCAGTCCCCTGCTGCCACCTCCTCTGAGTTCTTCCAAAAGAAATGGTAATAATTTCATGACCATATTCGCATTGTTCCTTCAGTCCTTGGGAAATAGTTCATCAGTAATAAAGATGTGATCTTTTCCAAAATACCTCATTCTGAATAATTTCTTTGGAAAGAAAGGGAGAAAACAATAAAAACCTGAGAATCGAGTGGTTTTCTTTTACTTTTGAAGTTTTCCCACTTACTCCAAGGAGTGACTCCCTTGTCTCTGCTGTCTTCCGGCTGTAGAGAGCACTGCAGACCCCTGGCTTCTCAGCATGGCCTCCCTCATGCTCTTCCTAGGGTGTGAGCATCCTGTGTTACATGCATCCCGTCTAGTAGCGCAGCGCAGACTTTGCAAGATGCACCTGGTCCTTAGGCCAGCGCTCTGAGCAGTCCCGTCATCCTGCTCCTGCTGGGAGATGCCCAGCCCCTGTTTTGTCACCGGTGTCCTCAGATAGAACGTGAACCCATGCCTTTCCAAACCTGAAAACGTGAACCTACTTGACTACAAAGCACTGTACACACTCGTAACTTGCCAGTAGTTTAATAACTCCTTATCGACATGACAGCTTCTTTGTTATAAAACAGAAAAGTAAAAGTAAGTTAAAATGGAAATGTAGAGACAGGCATGCAGCTCTCAATCTTGTTACAGAATGTCACCTTCCTCTTAAAGGTGACACAGTCAACAAGCAAACACCAGTTGGTTTTATAGGCTAATTATAGGTGGAGAAAAGGAGAGTCATTTGCTCTTCTGAAAATCTCTCCATCCCTGGCTTCCCCTCAGCTCTGTCCAGCCCGGTGTTTGTTGCCACCCACGACCTTAACAGCGCTGTTCTGCCACCCCTGCCTTCCCTTTCTCCAGCCAGGAATAACATCAGTAGTATGTTCCTGTTGCTCTGGCACCTGGAACGCAGAGCGGTGCTGGAGAAAACCTCAGAATCCTGCGGACACACACTGCAGCCGCTCCGGCCTGCCTTCTGCTGGGCTCCAGCCTGGCCAGTCGTCTTGGGCATCCTCACTCGGCCTTCCTCCTTTCCTCCTTTTTTTCCCATAGTGCTCTAGTCCCTCACTCCACTTCATTCATCTAAGCCCCTGCTCTGTCTTGATGTCACTTGGTCAGTAATAAAGCTTATGAGGCACACTATCCTTTGATTGCATCTATGCTTCTTTCCATTCATCCCAGAGGAAATGAGTTCTGCTCGCCAAGGCCCAGTCCCTGCCACTGCCTCTACCACCACCTGTGTTCTTGAGTTCACCCCCGCCTTCCTTGGCCTGGGTCCTCCAGCCACTCCCTGTGTGTGGTCCGCCTCTCCTTGTTCCCTGTGATGTGAACATGCTCGCGACTTTTCCAAACAGGCTTTTGACTTTCGTCACTGCTTTCTTGAATTTGTGAAGTGCCTTGAAAGTGTCATCTGCACACAGTGACCCTGTGTCTGTTTCCTCTCAAAGGTGGTTTTCTGTTACTTCTGATGTTTTCACTCGCTTTCATCCTCATCGCTCACTGAGTCTGTGTCTCTCTGACACTGTCTGTGTCTAGTGGCCACGTTTGTTCCTTTCCCACTGACCCTTCTATTGTATTCCTCCCCATCCATCCTCTCTTCCCTCTCCAAGGCAGACCCTACCTTAGGTTTGGCAACCTCTGCTACTTCTTCTTCACCTTTTAGATGTTGAGATTCTGTTGAATTAGATTCTCCGCTCTGCTGCTGTATCTTCAGCTTCCACCTGTAAGACGCTGCTGCCCTCCAAGCATACCCATGACCTCTGCTCATCGTCTGGGTGTAGTTTCACATTTCCAGCTCTCTGTGGGGGAAGGTCGGCCTGCCGTCTCTGCAGGTGTTTTCTGTGCAGCATGTCCAAAGGTGAACTCACGGTTCTACCCACCTCCCTCCTACGTTCCTGTTCTTATGGAAGGCTCCATCATGCACTCAGTTGCTGGATCCAGCTGCTCTGATGTGTTCTTACTCAACTCTGTGTACAGACAGCTTTCTTCCAAGTCATCCTCTCGTCAGTGGCCCCGTCCTCTCTGTCTCTCTGGCTAAAGCCTTATTCGGGTCCACCCAGTCTCCTAGCTTGTTGCGCTGCCCACCTATTCCTGCCTTTAGGTCCTCAGCTCTTAGCAGTGCATCTTCCGCATGGATATTTGGAAAGTGTTAATATTAAAATCTTTCCTGTGTCTCCATATTGCTCACACAAGATCAGAGTGTCCCATTAACCTGACCTCCAGCCACCTCTTTGGCCTTGTCTGAACCTTTATGTTTTCCCTTTTCTCCCCATAAGCTATGTAATCCAGCCACAGGTGTCCTGGTGTGTTCACTTGTTCTGAAGTAGATCTCCGGGTTAGAAGGAAAAAAGAGCTGCTCGCTATGAACATGCAGCCGAGTGGGCGGCAGACATTGAGGTGCGCCTCTCACCCCCCCATGGCCCCGCTCCTGCCATGCCCAGTGGAGTAGAGCACTGGGCAGTGTGCTCTTCTCCTGCACTCCTCTGTTTCCTCCTTTTTTTTTGTTTTGTTGTTGTTGTTGTTGTTGTTGTTGTTGTTGTTGTTGTTGTTGTTTAGTTTCGTTTCGTTTTGTTTTTTCTGTTTGGACTGATTGCCTTCCCAGATTTTGTGTTCTTGATCAGTTCTTCCAAAACCTTCAAGACTGAGCCGGAACACTGTCCGTCAGTTTTGCTGAGCAAAAAGACTTATTTCTGTGTTTCTTTCACCCCAGGGCTTGTTTCTGCCATATTTAGAAGTGAGACATTTATGTGGCTGTTTTATCCACTAGACTGTGAGCCTTTGAAGGCCGAGGCCACATCTCATTTAGTCTTTGCTGTCCTGTGCCCAGCCCTAGGAAGTATTGTTCTGTATCAAACTAATGATAATCCCAAGGGACCAACAGTACTCATAGTGCTGTGCACTTAGTCAATTTTTATGTCTATTATAAATAAACTTCAAATGTTTATACAAAAGCAGAGAATGTGGGATATGCGAGTGTATATTGAGTGAATAGGAAAAAGAAAAGGCCTGTAAGTGTTTGCAGCAAATCTCAATGACATTTCTATAAAAAGGGATGGTTTGAGCAGAGATTAGTGAGGTTGACTGAGGCAGCAAAGACTGTGCTGGTGCTCAGTCCTTGGTGCTGTCTACCCATTAGAATCACTTGGAGGCCTATAAAAATACAGCCATCTTCCTTCCCTACCCAGATGAGATTCTGATGGGACATGGGCCTCTGTGTTCTTAAAAACTCCCTGGGTGACTACATGTATTCTAACTACATTGGCCCCTTAGGCAAGAAAGAGAGTCAGAGCTGGAGGAATAATAGAACTAAGTGTGAAGGAAGTCTGAGCTCTCAAGTCTTAAGGCTTATTTCTGGCATGTTTGTGTGTGTGTGAATGTGCCTGTGCCCATGTACACATGGGTTTCTGTGTGTTTATGGATCATTGCTAAGATAGGAGAGTATGTAAGCACTCTGCAATCTCCCAGAGTGAATTAATACTTTTGACAATTGAAATAAGCGTATCTATAACTGTCTAGCTCCTGTTAGTGATGGAAAGTTGAGGTCTTCTCATAGTAAACCCTCTCAGTAGAGTCCTGTTCACTCCTTGTTCTTGGACAGACAAAGAGGGGTTTATACTTGATTACTTAAAAGAAGAAACCCTACATTCTTTAGTTTGTGACTTTATTAACATTAAATTTTTACTGACAGAGTAATCTGGGAAGGTTAAACAGGTAGTAAAACAAAAAGGTGAAAGACAGTGACTGGGACTGTATAATTTTGAGCACAAGGAGTATGACCCAAAAAGAAAACCTCATCAAGGGTGCTGATTTTACAAATCCTCTATGGCTGAAATCATGGCATTCCTGAGGCCAGCAGGAATACACTTGAGGAAGGGAAGAGAAAATGATGCTCTCTTGTACACTCCTGGATACCGCTTCGGACAGCCACAATTTATGGAGGACCTTGTCAGATATCAATAAACTGAAGTATCTGTCTATGCTGTTTGGAACAGGCTTGAGACTCGATGCTGCCAGCTTGCCAGGTTCTAATCATAGGTGTCCAGGACGTGGCAGTTCTGTGAGGAGACCTTTGGGAACAGAGGTATTCTGAGGATGTGTTGAGTCTCCACTTCCAATTCTGTCTGTGGTTTCCAGCCCGTCCTGAGTGAAATCACTTGCCCTCCCTGAACCTCTCTCTTCTCTTCCTGTGCCCTGGGGACACCTCTGCTTATCATCTGGTAATGTTTATAAACCTCCATCAGACCTCTGTCTGGAAGACTCTGTTAACAGCACCGCATGCTTGGTTTATGAGACAGTGACAAGAGAATGGAGGTGGGGAAAGGGTGCCAAACATGGCCAGTGCTTTTATCTTTGACATTACAAAGAGGTCCCCTGGCTGAGGGCCAGACCAGAGTTTACTGGAATATAAAACACAGACATGTGCTTTCTGTTGGTGGGGCGCCAGGGGAGGCTCCCCATGCAGTCAGCCAGCACTTCACTTCCATGGATGCGCAGTTGCCAGGAAAAGCATCCGAGTCCTGGTGATTGTGCTCAGCGTTTCATAGGGATGAAACCAAACAAAAAAGAGCGGTACTCTGCCATCTGATCACATCCTCTGCCCTCCCCTCCAACCTGAGAAAGGAGTGGTCTTCCTGCTAGGCCTTTCCTCGGGAGTGCTTGTGCCCTGTAGGCCCCCACCCCAGCCTCCAGGAATGGTTATTGTGTGGACTAATTCACAAGCTAAACCGTGAGTCTTTAAGTAATTGAGGGAACACTGGCCGTTTTCCACTGAGAGACAAAATCCAATTTGTGCTTCTTTACGTAAAGCTGTGGCATGCTCCTTTTGAACTTTTTGCTTATTTGACACATGGTCTGAGGATTTCAGTGCTGTCTTACTAATACTTAGTCAGACCTGAAGAATCTCTGCAGTCCAACTCTGAGAAATTAGGGGGAACTATTGGAAATGGCATCAGATGATGTCAATCTACAAGTTTCAATACAGATCATTTGCATTGACCACTTTCTGAAGGTCCTTAAAAAGTGTGTCCAGACCTGTGTCCCAAAGCATGTCCCCTGAGATTGTTTGTGTGGACTTCACCTAAACTCTCCCCTTAGTTTGGGATTACCACCCACTCCTCTGAGTTTGAAATGCTGCCTGTGATGGTCATTCTACATACAACTGGAAGAGGGAGCGGGAGAGTCAAGTAAGCATTGGCAAAGACTTGGGTTGGCAGAACACTGCTGTCCATATGCTTCTTTTAGTCCTGCGAATGCTGTGCTCAGCTTATACATGACAAACTCAGCTTCAAGTAGGGTGAAGGTGGGGTGAGAATGGAGTTGAGAGTACACCTCGGTCGCAGAGCACTCACTTATTAATGTGCAAGGCCTTGGGTTTGATCTCTGACACCACAAAAATAAACAAAAAGGAGTGAAGGGATATTCGATTTGTTTGCACAACCATAAGTCCGTAAGTCTCTCCTATTGGAATTTTAGGTTTCTTCGTCATGCACAGCAGACACCTTCTTTGGAGGTGATTAATGGTGTGGAATGTGAGTTCCATCTCCATAATAACCTTAATTGAGGCCTTACCTGGGGAAGCTGAGTCACAGGGCACCATCAGCATCTAGGTGCCATAGCTGTTTCTGCAACAGCTATGTCTACGTTATCCTAACTTTTCCTATCAGTATGTTGCCCCTTAAACCTAACATAAATCTGTTCTGCAATTTAAACAGATTTCCTTTGTATTTTCAGAGGAAAATGAAAGCAGCTGCTTCTAGAGATGAAAATACAAAAGATGCAAGTGTAGAAGATTGGAATAACTGGAGGCTGTGGTTTTTGGTCTCCATTAGAACAAAACCTGCTCTGAAATTTGGAGGTGTGCCTTATGTCACTAGCCATTGCTATTAGGACAGTTTTCTTGTAAAATCTTTGCATTCCGAGAGTCCCAAACCTTCCACCTTGTAGTATTTACAATGAGGTTGTCAGGACTCTGCTAGCAGTTGTATGAGCTCACTGCCTCACAAGCCACCCATTTGATAGCCTCTCCACAAATATGAAAAGAATTTGCTTGAATGAGCTTTTGCAAGCCCAACCAGTAGGCTTCTGGTCCATATAATCCCCGTTAGAGTTCTCAGGAAGATCTTCCCCAGTGTAAGGAACAGATGGAAGGAGATGTTCCTTCCTCAGTGTCTTGATGTCATGTCTGAGTGTCATACCAGTTTTCTACAAAGTGCTGCATGAAAAAGTTGATTTTCAGCAAGCACTACTGACACGGATAGGCTCTTAACCACCCTAAATATGCAGATGCTGACTTTTTTTTTTTAATTCCAAGTAGACTTGATTTTAGACAAGCAAGTGAACATTCTATTAGGAGGGATTTTATTACATGAGATGGGAATACAAGGCAGAGAGGGAGGGAACATGTAGAGGTGGTAGCTAGGAAAAGCCTTTCATGGTTTTGTATTTGCTGACTTCACACGTATACAGAGAGAGAGAGAGAGACAGAGACAGAGATAGAGAGAGAGAGAAAGAGAGACAGACAGACAGAGACAGAGAGAGAGAGAGAGAGAGGCTGTTGTCCCTCAGAAGCCATGAATATAATATTTTGCTTTCTGTAACCTTGAACCTGCAGTTGGGTTGAATGTGTGACCTTGTGGAAAATTGTAGGTGCAATGCAACTGTATTTCTACCAGAGCTTTGAAGATAAGTAGCATTTGGCAAATGTTGATAGCCTCACTGGGAGCACGTAGTTGAAGGTGACTGATGACACAATACTGCAAGTGGCTGTGGGTTGCTCTGTGGGACCTTCCCCTCAACATTAGAGTGGGATGTTTGGTGGGCCCCAGGGCCCTGGTCATCCCTGTGCTTCTAAGCAAGATCCAAGGCTATGGTCTGCCTGAATGGAGGAGTGTTCTCTCATCTGAGACAGGGACCTGTGTTCTGAAGCCAGCCCAGGGGAGAAGGGTGGTGAGAGAGTGGAGAAGGCGAGAACTTGGGGCTCCTGAGGAGGTTTGTAGCCGCGTGCACCCAGGGCTCGGAGCTCTTCTGTATCCTGCTTGTAAACTTCTGTTACAGGCGCTGAGATCTCATAATTTTATGAACCAGTTTTATGAAAATTTAAAATCCAGTTTCATTTAACTTGTGAACTGGTAACAGCACCTGGATAGCATCCTTTTTTTTTTTTTTCAGCCCAGTTATACTCATTTTTACAAGATGGTAAGGCAAACATCATGGAACCCGATAGGAAGTGCATGGAAAATTGTGCCTGCAGATGTTGGAGACTCTTTGGTCTGGTTCTTGATATATGAGAAGAGTTTTCCTGAATGACTAAATTAAGGAAGAGCATTTCAGACGGGAGAATGGGATGTGCGGAGACCTGAGGCATAGCTTGGTTAGTCTTGCCTACATTGTGATGCAGTACCTCACTTAGCCTTTTTTTTTTTTTTCCATCTTTTAAAAAGAGATGACTCTGCTTAGTCCCTGTTGGCCTCTTGCCTTCTGTGGTGGGAATTGAAAACTCCAATTATTAAGCCACTTATGATCAGTGGGTCCAGAGACAGTGCAAAGGAAAGGATTAATGGGTGCGTCTTCTCAGAGGATCAGTACCAGTGAGGAAACTTGGCTTCCAGGAGGTTAAGTGACTCTCCAGGATCAAGTAGCTAGGGAGCAAGAATTCCCTTTCACATCTTGTGATTCTAAATCTAGTGTTCTGTTTACCCAGTTCTTATCATTATTATGTTCATTTGTTCATTAAGTGCTAACTTAAAATATGAAAATTTGGTCGTGTTTCCAGTTAAGACATTCCTTGTTTTTCCTCCTTTCCTAGCCTGTAACACTGACTCTACCTATTGACTGGTTTGTGGTGGACACAGTATGCTCTATTTTTAGCCACTGTTTTCTTTACTTTTTAAAAGCCATTTTCCCTCAAGTTAAATCTGAGCTGCTCTCTGTTGTTTTTGCCAAAGGACATGGAAATTGGTTCCAGCATAGATGTTTTGGTTAATCATAAAGGTTTTGAATGATGTTGTGTATTAGTTTATTAGTCCTGCTACGGTGTCCAGGAACCAGAGTACTGTTGTCAGAGATACTACAGATTAAACTTTGCTTCCCTCAAGATTCTGAATTTTAGGCCTTTCTACTCCATCTCCTGGCTACTGTCACTGTATTTAAATTTCATTCTACTTATGAACAACAACAAAAACACAAGACAAAAACCTTTACTCTTTTTATAATACTGTAATTGTTGAAGTACTGGAAAAATGTATAATTGTTCATTAATCTTATTTCTCATTCTGTACTCATCTCTTTCCAATCCAATCTAATTAGAGTTTGCTGCCGGATTGAATAACAGGAAGTACTAGAAAGCAGATTCTCTCTCTACTTTTCTTTTTAATGAGAACCATCTCGAATAAGCCCAGTGCAAGAGTTTCGATGTCAAAAATTGTGAGCCAAGTGAGCACATCTGTTCTAGCGCTTCAGCTGCGAGGTGGATCTGGATGGATGCAGCTCATATTTAACCTGATAGAGCCGCTGATCACTTTCCCAGCCTTACAGGAGCTTGCTGGATTTCACTCTTGCTCTATTGAAGAAACTTGGCTTTCACAGTACCTGATGATACCTGACAGGTATATGTCATATGCTAAAACACAAAGAAGCATTTGGCCAGTTGGCTGTAACTGTGGACTGACACCCTTTGATGCAGGGCTGAGTTCATTTCATATCATCTGTTATCTATTTTTTGTAGTTAAAAGAAATTTTCCTGGAGTATTGATTTAGCGACTAATATGAGAGTGTATAGATTACTGATCTGTCCAGGACTGATGTGACCAAAGGTGTCTTTCCCACAAGAGCCTTCGATGCTATTTTTAGAGCATGGATCCTGAGCTAGTGTGAGACTTTGGATGCTGGGGAATGGAGTCCCGTGTGGATGCTCAGTTATGACCAATGTCTAGGTGTTTGGCAAATATCGTAGCCACAATGGGGATATCCTTTTTCAATGTAATTGTGATGTTATAATGTTAGAAACAAGTCAAGGTAGAAGTGTGATATGGGAAAATGAACCTTAATTTCCTTCTTTGGGGTGTGTGTGTGTGTGTTTGAATAAAGGTATTTTATTCCTGTAATACTGTTAGCTGTGAATTGTGGAAGATCACTTAACGCTCCTTGCCCAGAAACATTTACTGAGTAACTTACTGTGCCAGCACTAGGTAAGCAGATTTAAGTAGCTCAAGGTCCCTCAGATAGTTCAGGGGCCAACTAGTGGGGACAATAGCCCAGTAGATGATTAAGGACAGCTAGGTGCTAACGAGGTGTGCAGGGGCTTGGTGGGGCGGAGAGGCAGGCTGATGCAGCAGAATTAGTTTTCTGTTTGAGTGCAGTGGATCTGAGTCCTAAAGGAGAAAGGCAGAAGAAACCTAAAGCAGCAAATGACCCAGGAAAGAGCAGGCCCATTCCTAACAGAAGCCACACGGAGGACTCCAGGTGGAACAGTAGATGTCGGCAGTGAGTCAGGCCGAGGCAGTAGTAGGGGATGGAGCGGAGAGGAGTGGTGTGGGGCGGAGGAGGAGAAGTATGAGGAGAGCTTGAGTGGGCAGGGACTGGAGGGAGGAACTAGGGAAACACAGCCTTACCTGAGCACAGCTGGCAGTTTGCCAAATTGGCTGGGCACTGCTTGGATCTCAAGGATAATCAGGTGGGAGCAGCAGTGTGAGTAGCCATTCGGGGATTGGGGCTTGTTGCAGGTGAGGATGCTGAGGCCCCAGAAAGGAAAGCTGTCCTGGGACAGGTCTTGGGTCAGGACGCAGGTTCTGCCTGAACCAGCATGCTCTTCTGATGGTATTTTGATAGAATACTCGACCTTTTCGGGGAACTCTTCAGTTTATTTTCTGAATTATTTCATTATTCATAGAAAACTTAAGTGTGTCTCTTCCTTTTTTTTTTTTTTTTTTTTTTTTTTTTTTTTTTTTTTTTTTTTTTTTTTTTTTTTTTTTTTTTTTTTTTTTTTTTTTTTTTTTTGTGGTCCTGTGCGTCGACCCCAGGGCTTTACTTGCCAGGCAAGTGATCTAGCACTGAGTTACACCCCTATCCTTCAATATACATTTCATGTTTTAAAAATAATGTAAGTGTAACACAACTGTATCCACTTCAGACTCATCTCTTAAAGCCTCTTTTGCATTAGTAAAGCTGAAATTCCAAGGAGATTTTTTTCTTAAATAAGTTTCTCTTGAATGATAGTATCTTTGATATCTTTGGATAAGAAATAATGGAAACAAGAATATATATTTACTAATTTCATACCTCAGGGACTGTGAAGATGCATATATTTTCTATTTGCAAATTTTTTAAAGATTTAAAATTATGCCTCTCTAAGTAGTTTTTCTGATTACATGCACTTGCCCTATATATAGACATATGCAGTGCATGATCTCCGGAGACGAGAGGCAGACCCCACTCTAGGCCTGGCCTGGGCCACAGGGGTGGGAAGGCAAAGGGGTGAGGTGCGTTGGGAGGCTAGGGGTGCGGAGACGTTTACCATGGTGGGACCCTCCAGGAGGCTGGTGATTAAACGCAGATTTTGTCCAGCTACAGTACAGAGTCCTCTCATTGCTCATGTTTCTGAATGTTTGGAAGCAGTTTCCAAGCTTGCCTGCTCTTCTGTTAAGTAAATAAAGGCTTAGGGTCACCCCAGAGGAACAGCTAATCAGATTCTGTTTGCTAGTGGCAAATTTAGTTGTGAATATAATCTCCATACGAAATTGCTTTGTTCTAGCCCTGGTCTCACTCTCACCTTGCTTGGTGAAAGGATATGAGATTTGCTCTGGCTTCCATATTGGGGGATTTCACAGCCCATTCTCAAGTGCTAGGACTAAGAAGATCTTAAGCACCATTAGACTGGTTAGAAATATTTTGAATTTATGAACTCACAGGTATATGTGAGCAAGTTCACAGGTATTTGTGTTACCTTGTAATCAAGCCCAGGAAAAAAATTCAGATTGCATGAAGGTAATATAGAGGAAAGAGCCTGGGCTCAGAGCCAGCAGACTCAGGTTTAAATCCTGCCTCTGTGATTTAGAGTAGAAGGACATCCAGACCTGTTCCCTGAGCTTCGGGTCTGTCTTGCACCTCATGGGAATTGTGGGTATTGATGCCCTGCAAGAATGTTGTGAGGAATAATTGAGATACATACAAGAGACACCAGAAATCATATAACATGTTTAATTAAAATAGTTACAGAGGCATTCCCTTCTTCTAAGTCAGTTCTTACATTCAGCTGCGCAGTTAGACCCCACAGGGCTCTATGTTAGGTGTCTGGGAATAGCAGGAGCAAAGAAGAACAAGACCTGCATTTAGCTGTGGAGGACTTAGAGCTAAGCAGGCAGACACGACACACCAGGTCGCAGCCCCAGTTGTGGCCAGATTGGCCTCCCTGATGGACCTGGGCCCTCTGCCTGCTCTGCCTCCACCTTGTGGCACTTGGGGTCACCTCTTCCCAGAACTCTTACTTCCTGCACCTACATCTTCTACCAACCTGTGCTCAGATGTCGTCTTTTCGGTGAGACCTCTTGGTCACCCTATTTAAAAGTTACCTGGTGTTAGGGCTTCCTGTTTTCCTCCCATGTTTGCTTTTTACTCTCCCATAGAATGTGTTTATTGTGTGTTCCTATTGTCCTGTGTGATCCTGCTTTTTATCTCTTCAGCATAAATATGCTTGATTTCTTCACCGCTTTATGCCCATGCCTACAACAGTGCCTAATAGCTACTCAGAAAGTATGAATGGAAAGAGTGACTGAAGTAATTAATTTGGGGGACAGGGAGAAAGATGTGTAAAGCTCCACTGCTCAGAACTAGTACGGGAGACATACTAGGATCTGTACTTATTTTCTGCTACAGTGACAAATAATCATAGACTTTATGGCTTAATATAAATTTAATAATCTACACTTCTGGAGGCCAGAAGTCTGACACAGGTCCCACAGAATTTAAATCAGGATGTTAAAAGGGCTTCTCCCCTTTTTGGAGGCTCCAGGGGAGAATCTGTTTCCCGTCTGTTCCAGCTTGTGGATGCCCCCCGTGTTTGTTGCCTCATCCTCCCCCCATTCTCATAGCTTGCAGAGGCTGGCTCGGTCTTTCTTGGATTTCTTCACTCTGCCTCCTCTTCTGCTTTTTTGTTTGAGAGGGGATACCGGAGGCTGAACCCAGGGCCTTCTCACTGAGCTGTTGTTTTGTTGGAAAAGTTGTGACACATTTTGCACCATATATTGCTGGTTCATTTTTGGAAATACTGGAGTCAGTCACATCTATGTTGTTGCTATGTCATTTGACAGATGATAATCATAACTTTTTTCTTTTAAAAATGGGTGATTTGGTTGAGTTTTGGAGGTTCTGCAAGAAGTTGAAGATGGAACACGAAATTACATTTTCATCATATTTTACTGTTTTACTTCTATAAAGGAAAGAAAGTGCAGCAATCCTGTGAAAAGTTGCTTACAGTTTATGGTGACAGTGCTCTACAAGTAGGATGTCGGTGTCAACAATGGTTCACAAAATCACGTGATGATCATTTTGATCTCAGTGATGTTCTTTTTTCTGGGAGGGCCACCAAGGTTGATGGTGGCAAAATAAAAGCATTGATTGAGTCATTCTCATGTTACACAACACAAGAAGATGCAGAACCATTGAGCATTCATCATTCAGGTGTTCACAGCCACTTGGAGAAGCTGGGATATGTAAGCAAGCTCAATACTTGGGTTCCTCATGAACTCAAAGAAGTTCATTTGATGGCACATAGAAACATCTGCAATATACTTATTAAATGTGAGGAAAACAATCCTTATCAGGAAGCAACTGACAACTAGTGATGAGAAATAGATTGTTCACAACACTGTGGCACAAATACAGTCTTGATCCTGTGATTTGCCTCAAACGGTATCATAAGCAGACATTCATTCATTGGAGCAAGGTTGTACTGTCCATGTGGTAGGATTTTAAAGGTGGTGTATTATTATTCAAGCTCCTACCAAGGAACCAAACAGTTAACTCGATTGTGTATTGTTGGCAATTGAACAGTTCGAACTAATCTATCATCCAGAAATCACTAGACCTCGTTAACCCTCAAGTTGTTGTGTTCCATCATGACAACGTGAGACCACACAGAAGTGTGATCACCCATCAAAAATTATTGAAGCTTTGGTGGGATGCGTCACTACTCCAAGCATACTTGCCTGACCTTGTGCTGTCAGACTTGGATTTGTTTTGCTCTCTTCAGAACTCCTTGTGGGGTATAACATTCAAGTCAGGTGAGGTTTAAATCAGCACCTTGTTCAGTTTTTTTTGCTAATAATGGTGGGTCCTTCTGTGAATAAGATTGCAAACCTCACTGCAAGATGGCAGAAGGTTATCATACAAAATGGGCAGTATATCATTGATCTTTGTTCTTTAAATAAATGGCATTTTAAAACACATAGACAAAAAAGCCATTATTTTTCCAGCAACCCAATACAAGCCTGGCCCTTTTGTTTGTTTTAGAGATAGGGTATCACTAAGTCACTAAATTACCCAAGCTGGGCTTAAACTTTCAATCCTCCTGCCTCCGCCCTCAGAATACTAGGATAGCAAATGTTTAATCCTAGGTCCTCTTCTTTTTTTAAAGTCCACTGTAAATGTATCAGGCCCGCTTGGGTAGTCTGGGATAGTTCCCTGTTTTGAGGCCAGCCGATTAGCAGCCTTAATCCCATCAGCAAGTTAACTGTCCTGTGCCACCTAATCTGACGTCTTCATAGGTTCTGGGATAAGAATGTGGACGCGTCTTCGCTTGCACCATTCTGCCTACCATACACACTTCAGAACTGTCAGTAAAGAAATTATGTAAAATGGGAATCGTGAGTGACTGTGGAAATACAACTTGTTGAGATTGAAGGGGCACCCAGGGCACAAATTTTAGGTGTGTGTCGTTGATTTGTGGGCCAGGAATTGAGTGAATTAAGTGGAGGAAGGCAGAAGAAACATTGCAGCTTCTTCCTGGGAAAGCTGTAGCCTAAGCAGTCTGCAGGCTTCACTTTGCTCCCGCTTCACGTGGCTTCTCTTTGCAATGGGGTGAGCAGCTCTCCAGCCCCTGCCCTGTACCTCGTCAGCTGCCCTGTTCATGGACTATGTGTGTGAGCTAAATAGATCTTTCCTCCCTTAAATGGTGGACGTTGAGTATTTTGTCACGGCAATGAGAAAGTAACTCAGGGGCCACATGGGAGGAAGACTCTATGACATAAAAACAGCCTTCAAGATTCAAGTAGGTTTAAACTTTGGCTCCACACTTCCGATTTTTCAGCACATCATGTAATTCCTCTGAATCTAGTCCTCAGACTCAGATTTTAATCAGTAGTATGTCAGGGAAGGCAGTAAGTGCCCTTTGACCTGGAGGGGAAGAATGCTTTATCACTAACTTTCTTAGAATTGTTGCAAGGTGATACAAATCAGGCCAACTCTCTATTGGTTTTGTTGCTCTTTTTCAATCTTTTAAAGGCTCTGCATGCCCTGTACTTCCTCTGTGCCTGTGTTGTACACTGGGCGCGTGCCTGTCAGTGAAGCAGATGCTGGGGATGCAGTGGAAAACAGGAGAGGTAGAGGATGTGCTTACTAAATAGAAGAATGGGTGATTAATACAAGGCAGCTCATAATTTTGGTTTTGTTTTTCTTAAATGTCTATGGTTTTGTTTGTCTTTAGTTTTTGCAGAAGTCATAATTGGTTTCAAAGGTAGAATTGTACTTACCTTCTTTTATCCTAGCTTGACCGATAATGCCTTATTTGGTTACGGTGTTTTCTGAAGACCTCCTGACAAATAATTATGTGTATTATTCCCTCTCTCTTACTTTAAAAAAATGACTTTATTTATATACAATTCAATTTAAAGTGCACAATTTGGTGGTGTTTAGACCCTTTGTGCAGTTATGGAACCGGCATCACAGTCAGTATCAGAACCTTTTACTCGTCCTCCCGCAAGTATTTTTGCGCATTAGCACTCACCCTCATTCTCAATTCTCTGTCATCCCTAGGCTTCCACTGAGCCACTTTCTGTCTGCATGGATTTGCCTGTTACAGACATTTGATAAAAAGGAAATCAGACACCACGAGGTCTTTTGTGATTGGCTCCTTTCACTTGGCATAATGCTTTCACGGTTCATCCACGTTGTGGCATGTATTAGTACACCCTTTGTTGTGTTGTTGGATACTGTTCCATCAGATTTTATGCATTTGTCCGTTCATCAACTGATGGGTATTTGAGTTGTTTTCACTGAATATTGTTAGACAAGTTTTTGTTGGAAGTGTCTTCATTTACCTTGGTTATGTACCTAAGAGTGGAATGGTTAATATGATAATTAACTGGCAATGTGGTAGCTCTGTATTTTATCTTGGGAGGAAATGAAAGGACATTTTGAAAGATGTTCAGTTTTGCACTGTTAATACCAGTGTATGGGCATTTCACTTTATATCCATGCCAGTATTTTCTGTCATCTATCTTGTTTATTACAGCTATGCTAGTAGATTTGAAATAGCATCTCAATCTGGTTTTGATTTTTATTTTCCTAATTAATGACGTCAGGCATCTTTTTATGTTTTTATAGGCTAATTGTATGCCTTCCTTAGAGAAATGTCTGCGGATATTTGGTCAGTTTTTAATTAGGTTGTTTGTCTTTTTTTTTTTTTTTTCCTTGCCTTTAATTTGGCCTGAACAGGATGCTGATATGCTGACTGGTGATGAGCAAGTGTGGAAGGGAGTTCAAGAATCCCTGAAAAAAATTGAAGAGCTGAAGGCACATTGGAGTATCCTTTCACTTGCAGATTGAGTTGGATTGTTTCCTTATTGTTTGAAACTTGATATTATTAAAGAGGCCAAGTATGAGGTTTGACTTCCCTATAGAGTTCATTCTTCTGTGTAACAATGGCTGCAACAATGGGCCCAGCTAGGGATTAAGATAGTGGCCAGGGGAAGATCACAGTAAAATCAGTATGAACACCTTACCACCATGAGGTAAAATGGCCCTAAAAGTAGGAGAATACGTAGTAGACAGTTTATATGTAAAACATGATAATTTTCTGGCTCCTGTAACCACATTTATGTCTAGGAAGGAATATCTTAGAATCCTTACAATTTAGTACGATTGAACTTCAGATGTAGAAGCTTCACCCTGAATCAGCCCTGGCTACAGCAGCAGTGGTGCTGCCCTACAGTAAGTTTCCAGAGCATAAATGATAACAAGCATGAGTAGGTCAAAATTCCAAAAAGGGGTGGGGGGGAGATGTGAGGGGAGAGGGTGTGAGAGGTGATCTGGGAAACTCTACTGATGGCTTAGTGTATTATAGGAAGCCAAGTCAGGAACAGGATTTGAACAAGCAAAGGCTTAATGGGAGGTCACTTTTGGCAGAGCATTTCACTTGGGCAAAATGCGACAAAGGAAATCCTAAGTAAGAAAGAAATGGAAGGATGAAAAAAGTATTGCAAGAAAGTCATCAAATGCTTTGGATTGATTACATCCCAGGCAGTAAAAAAATCTGTAAATTAAGCTTCTAATCTATAATATTTTTAAAGAATTATAAAAAACAAGAAAGGTAGCTAGATGGATGTTTCTACTTTTAAAGGTGAAGTATTCAATTTCAGGAATCTACACTGATTTTTTTAGCAGACTCACTAAGAAATCTGGAATTGCTTTTACTAAGGAATAGTAACAAAAACTATGATGGTATATAAATTCCCTAAGAGCAAGGGAATCCATAAAGTTAGTGGATTTCTTTGATGAAGTTTGCATTTCAGTCTCTTATAGGGGTTGATAAGGAGGAGTAAAAAAAAATGTTAGATACTAGCAGAACCAGGTATCATACTGAGTATCTTACTTAATAGCTCTGCTGAAGTAATGATGCTGACTGGGTCACTGTCACCCTAACGTTCACTGTTCCCATCTCAGGCCTCTTCAGCATTTGATTCAGTACCTTGAATAAAGATGCAGGGCACAGGCTCATCAGATTTGCAAAAGTCTGGCAGGTAGGAAGGATGGCAGGAGTGAGAAGATAGAATTGAAAGATAAAAGATTCCTGAAAGTTTGAATGGTGCCTGAATGTCAAAAGATGAAGTTTGACAAGAGTATATATAAAATCTTCCATGTGGGTCAAAAAGTTCAAGTGTAAAAATATGCATAACACTTGGCAACAGAACATGTGAGAATTTTAGGGCTTTAGTAAACAGCAAAATTTATTAAAGTGTAAGTATGACATAAGCCTTCAAAAATGACTTATTTTGTGCTGCATCCATAGAAATAGGGAATATAAACTCAGACAGGTAGCATTTTTCTCATAATAGCTGAAATTTTATATTCAGTTGAGATAGACATATTAAGAGGGATATAGAAAAACTGAAATAAGTTTTAAGGAGTGGAACTAAAGCCAAGGAGGAATTTGCAACTTCATCTATAGAATGGAACGGAAAACACTAAGAAAACACTGAACTCTGGAAGCCAGAGGTTCATACTCATGGGTTTGGAGTCTGTTATACTACAAATGGCAGACCTGCCCTCTGTGGTTCCTTGAAGTGCTATTAGGGCCCATGGGTGACTCAGCTATAGTTCCATCTTAACAAGGTTTTGACAGCTGACATTGCCAGGTCCCATGTTGGTCATAGTCTATGATGTAGGCAGAAATGAGAAACACAGACCTCCTCTCCCAGCTCTTCTACACAGTAATATAGACTAACCCATGCTGTGGCTTGGACAGCTGTCCCCCAAAGGTCCTTATGTAATGGCTTGTCCCCAGAGTGGTAATAGTGGGAAGTACTGTGGACCTGTAGAAGGTGAGGCCTAGTGAGAAGCCCTTAGATCACAAGGGGACGTGCCCTGGAAGGAAGGGACCTGGTGCTTGTGGTCATTCTGCTTCTGGCCTTGGACAGTGAGTACCACTGTGACATGTGCCCTTGCTAGTGCCATCAGCACCTTCCCTAAAGACAAAACCACTGGGGCCACCTGTGGGGTTCTGATTCTGCAGAATCATGGGCTAAATTAACCTGCCTTTGCTTCCAAAGGAGCCTGTGTCAGGTATTTCATTTATAGTGATAAATTTTTTGCAAAGATGCCTAGTTTTGTTTAGATGCATCAAAGGTATGACCGTCAGCTCCAGGAGGTAAAAGGAGGTTGCATGAAGGAAATGACAGCCACGCTATGTCTAGGAGGCTTGGTAGGCATTCACCAGGCTATTGGTGAAAAGGGAAGTCTAGCAGAGGGAATAACCCTGCAGATACACAGGACACATGTGACATGCTGTTGGAGGGAGCCAGCTGTTCAGTTCAAGAGGAGGAAAATATGGCAAGGCCTGAGGTACTGTGCCCACACCAGAATTTGTGAAAAAGAGGTAACCCCAGGATGGTCTTAAAACAGGAGAATAACATGAATAGGTGTGTAAGAGCTCTGTGGTCTGATATTCTTCGAGTCCTAAAAAATTGGTTAGTCACCAAGTGAACTGATTTTGCTCCCTTTTCTCTTTGCCCGTAATCCTCTTACAGTCACTTAAAAGTAATGGGGGATGAGGGGGAAGGTATCTCTTCTGCCCGTGAGCGATCTGTTTCCATTGGGTGAGCTCTCAGGCCTGCTTCAGCCCAGTCCTTATCCTCTCCCTGGATCAGTGACTAGCAGTGCACACCAAACAGATGCCCAGGGCCTAAATTTTTGAGCAAATACATGTCAGCATTAGCTTGGAGAAAAAGCCTCTTAGTTGAAAATACTCTCTCTCTCTCTCTCTCTCTCTCTCTCTCTCTCTCTCTCTCTCTCTCTCTCTTTCTCTCTCTCTGGAGAGTTTTATAGGAAAGGTTTCATCTTGTTTGCCAGGAGAATGTTGCCAATGTTGTGGAGGGAAATTGGCAAGCAGTCCTTCCCAGCCTGCCCATGGATACAGTAGATGTATTCCGATGCATGACTACAGAATATCACATCTGGTTTCAACTTCTAAGGCTCAGACCTCTTTAGAGTGAGTTGGAACACATAGAAATGAATAGGCAAATGAAAGTGGAGGTCTAACAACATGGCAGTAAAGGTCTTGCCACAGAAATGTGTAGCATTGTGTAAGAGACAGCCATTCCTCCTGATAGTTCGTCAGATATCTCATCCTGGAATGAAAAGCTACAGAGGTTAACCAGAAATCTGTTACAAAATTAGTGTTACTGAGTTCCCCAGCCTATGGAGGATACATTCAGCAAACCATAAACCTCTATGTCAGATGAGTGCAAAAGAACACCACTTACTCATTTTCCTGTAGTCAGCACACCTCTTCTGGGAACAGTCAACTCCTCAGTCAGAATCATCCTGATACGATGGGGGTGTCACATAAATCCTCACCAAGGATTTAGGATTAGTTTGCCTCAGCCCAAATATATATTGAGAAATGTATTTCTGTGAGGGTTCTTGAAGGTATTAGCCCCACTCGTACAGGTAACCCAGTTGGCTTTGTTAATTTGCCAAACATTTTGGAAAGTATTGCTCAGAGGGGATGGATGCTGGAAATAGGGATAAAGGGCAGTGTTGTACACAGCGGGCTGTCTGCTCAGCCTGAGACTTAGGTATTAGGACAGAATGGAGAGGGCTTGAGTTAGGAGCAAAGCAGGCTCACAGAATGCAGGGTAGTAAGAAAATGGGTCTGGTGAGCATGGAGGGGAGGAAATGGGGGAGGTCCAGCCAGCCAGGTCCACTGCCTCGTTTTTCTTTAATCTTGTTCAGAGGCCGTGGCTGAAAGGAAGAAGGAAAGTACTAGTATCTGTACAGCATGTACTTGGTGGACATGCCACTCAGATGTGTTCCTACTGTGGCCCTGACACCCAGAACTTTGCCAGGCTCATGGTAGAACATGTAAGACTTTGTCATTTTTGCATACAGTTTCTTATTTAATTCTTGTAGTAACACTAACCAGTTTTATTTATGGCCTGTCTCAAAGCACTTTGACTTTCTCAGGACCTCAAACCTGACAAATCCAACTCTGCCTATGTCCTTTCTACGATATCTGAAAATTGAAAGTATTTTTCCCCTGACCCGAATTTCATCCAGCATATGAAAGCAGAAAAATGTACAGCTGCACTGGCTAAAGGTGGGATCTGGGTGGGAGAAAGACCAGTCCCAATCCAGTGTCCTTTTTGTGTCTAACGAGAAAAATCACAGCAGCATAGGAAAGACACTGTGAAGTCCCAGGGTCTTACACTTTAACCTTCAGTTGTGTTTCTGAGGTAGACGCCCTCAGTACACCGTGTCTTCAGTTCTCTGACTGCCTCTGTAAAAGGACTAAAATTTTCGTTTTGAAAAGGTAAAGTTAAAATTTAGACACAGTTGAACACACCTATAATCTCAGCTAGCTTGGATGCTGAGGTGGGATGATTACTTGGACCCATGAGTTGTAGAGAGAGAGAGAGAGAGAGAGAGAGAGAGAGAGAGAGAGAGAGAGAGAGAGAGAGAGAGAGGTGAAGAAGTGAAGTCACACCTAGGCTCCATGAAGCTGAGTTGTTGACTCTTGACTAATCAAAGTCATTGTTGCTAAGAAGTAGACATTGGTCTTATCCTTTTTAAGATCCCTGGCTAGCAACTTAACATGCACAAGCTGTGTTCTTAATATTTTCTTTAAGGGCTTAAAATAAGTAAACTTCAAGTATCAATTTGCATCACGTTTGCTTTATAATTAAAAATTAAATATATGATCCGGTAGAAATGTATTTCTTCAAATTGCTGCTCCTAGTTTGTGCCTGGGAATTGTGTATTTAGTTTCATGGAGACTCAGTGACACAGAAAAAAAGTGGGCTCCTCCTACCAAAGGAATCTCTCATAAAGAATCTTTAATTACAGATCAGAAGCCAATGGTGAATAATCTGAAGTGGAACTGATTTTTTTGTCAAGTATAAAGAACAGCTTCATTTCATAACTGGTTTTGTTATTTTTTTAAATTAATTTTTATTTACACATCGCATCCCTTTCCCCTTCCCACCCTGTCTCCCCCCACCCTACTTGCCCTTCTGCACAAAATCCATCGTCTTGTATTACGTAGATTTAAAGAGAATGCACGTATCAGTGTGAAGACAGAAGAGTTCTTTGGGAATTTTAATCTCCCAAAACACAGGCTTGGATAGAAGATGGTTTGTTGATGTAAATAGAATTTACTTTGCTGAGATGCCACTTACATGTTTTTGTTTCTCAAGTGCATTTCCAGGCAGCTCATCTGTGCAAAATAATGGGTGCTTCTTTCCCTCCTGTGCCTGGAAGCTCTTCAGCCTTTTAAAGAATCTCACTTTACTTTTTTTTCTTGATGAAGACAATGAATCCTTAACTAAGGTTAATAACAGAGTGGGAACAAGTTCTGGCTATGTGCCAGGCGATCATAAGCAACAACTCCGAGCGGCTGCCCGATATCAACATCTACCAGCTGAAGGTGCTCGACTGTGCCATGGATGCCTGCATCAACCTTGGCCTGCTGGAGGAAGCACTGTTCTACGGCATTCGGACCATGGAGCCCTACAGGTGAGTCCCACAGAGAGAGCCAGAGGACCAGAGGAAGGGCTAGTGAAGTGTTTCTGCTTCTCAATCAATGTTTCTTATTTTTGTTTCTTTGTTTATTCATATTTGCATTCATTCATCATTTGTGAAGCTACTTCTGTGTGTCGGTCACTGTGATTGTACAGAGAATAGGTGGTGTCTCCACTGGAACAGATGATCACAGTACAGTGTGGTTCTGGCAGTGACAGGGCCAAGCGTCGGGTACCAGAGAGAACGTGTAACTCAGATCTAGAATTAGAATGTTGTGTCTTCAGCCTCTGTTGGTCCAGATATAGGTGGCTGGTGTGGGGCCTTGGGTCTGCCTCAAGGTAGTGAGAGTCTCTGTTTGTCGCGCTTGGTGGTTCCCAAGGTGCTTTCCTTTGAATTGTTTCCCCTCCTAGGAGCCTTGTACCTCACACAGGAGAGCAAGGAGACCATCCTGCTCGGTCATCAGGTCAGGCAAAGGAACTATTACTGCTGATTACTTATTTATCGACTGACCTCGGTTACTCTAGACTAGTGGGGCCTTTATCCCAGAGGTGCTTATAACTCAGAGGAGCTCAGGAAGGGAAGGAAGTATTGAAGTCAAGTGCTGATAGTTTGGCACTCCTGAGTGTGGGGCCCTACTTTTCCTTGGATTGAAAACATGAACCTAAAAATTGAGGCAGATCAGTTCAGGGGAAAAGACACAAAGACATAGGAACTATAATCTGAGATTGGACTTACTCAGTTTCTAGCACAGAATGAGGCCGCTGCCAAGAAGGTGCCTGGAAAGCCCTTGAGTCTGGGCAATGAGGGGAGGAGGTCCCTGAGAAGCAGGGGCACTGTTCTGGGAGGCTGTGGTGTGTCCTATCTCCATAGGCCATGGAGACATAGTATCTGTCAATAGGGACTAAGCATAGGGAAGATCCAGGTCTAGGCCTGTGCCGTATGGAACAACAGACAGGAAGGTAGTTGTAAGTGAAGCAGAGGCAGAAGAGGGGAGATAGAGCCCAGGGTGCTTCCTGTCCCCATTGTAGGAA
The DNA here is from genome assembly GCA_004027205.1 of Ctenodactylus gundi. NCBI lineage: Eukaryota > Metazoa > Chordata > Mammalia > Rodentia > Ctenodactylidae > Ctenodactylus > Ctenodactylus gundi. The sequence continues at coordinate 27,608 of PVKB01002661.1, read as the reverse complement.
AAGCTTCAGGAAACAAGTACGAGAGGAAGTGACCACAGTCATGACAAGAGCAGAAATGAGTCCAGGATCTGGGACAGTAGTGGAGCTAAATGTAGGCATCCAGGAAAAAAAAAAAAAAAAAAAAAAAGACACTTGGTCTGGAAGTCAAGGCTAGGTCAGGAGGCTGGTACAGACAAACGCCTCCAAATGGTAAAGGTCCCATCAGCCAGGTAGATGGCAGAGGTCCACCAGCCAGTCCGTGGCACCAGCATGACCCTGCGGGTATTTTCAAACTTCTGTAGGTGGTTTCTTTCACCGCCTTGTGTGTGAACAGCTTTGGCATCCAGACTGTGAGTCAGCTTTCCTCAAACTTATAAGAGATTGCCTTGAGGGATGAGACTGTAGACTTTCCCATGAGCGGTGAAATATCTATTCAGTGTGATGAATCTTGTGGGTTCTCAGAAAATATGAATTGAATACAAAGCGATAAGGCTTCATTCTCAGAGCTTCAGTGTTGCAACAAGAGGCAGGTTGGGATGGCTGCTGTTGACTTTCTGAGCTGCAGGGCTTCCTCTCAGGAGGCCAGACCACAGGCTGCTCAGTGAGTAGATGGACTCCAGCCAGCTAGGAAAATTTTCTCTCCCAGCGGGCCGGCCCCTCGGCAGCTGTTAGCCCACACTCCTGCCTCGTCGTCCTTTGGATGCCTAGGTGGCCCTACCCAGTCTACTCTGAAACCATAAGCATAGAAACCTTAAATCAGGTCATCATTTCCATCAGGAAGGCACCATGCCTCCAAGAGTGCCCATTCTGAATGTGTTTTTCAATATCCTTTTCTCCACACCTACCAAGACCTCTCAAAGCTTTGCCTCACCCGTAATGAGCTGGCAGTTTGGCTGACTGACACTTGAGTCTGACAAAGGGCCCTTTCTTCTAAGGGAGGCTAAGCCCTGCAGAAAGCACACCCTAATGTTTGGAAAACATTTGGCTATATGTTCATGCCGTTTGGCAGGTCACGTTGTCTCTGTAAACGTAGACTCTGTTCTTCCACCAGGTGACAAATTTCCAAAGCTCCTCTGGCTTCTCCTCTCTGGGGCTTGTTATGGAGTGTCTCTGCATTGATTTTCTTCAGACAAGTGAAATTTGAGCCCCTTTCCATTGAAGTGGTAGTAGAGGAAAAGACTATACATAGTCCAGATTGTTTGTATGAAGTTAAGAGAAGTTAGGAGAAATGGAAACAGTAGATACTGGCATATGTTGCCCTTTTTCCCTTTACCTGAGGTGAAAATGAAAGCAAGGACTGTATATAAAAGGGCCAGATGCCCTGCAAACCACTTAGCCATCTCAGAGCGATGGCCGGTAGGAATGTAGAAGCTAGCAGTGGCTTTCATTCTTCCCGCGTAGACCTGAGAGTTCGCACCGGTGCTGCTGGCCATCTACACAGTCGCCCTGTAGCTGTCTAGGTGGGCTTTTCGGTCACCTTTAGCCAAGAACAAGACAATTAGCTTGGTTGGAGTTCCCGAGAGGTGACCAGATTACCAAGTGCTGTAACAGTTTTACAATGTTAATATACTATTCGCAGTGCCCGAATTGAGGTCACGTCTCTGGTGCGTACTTTGTCACTCTCTGACCTTGGCTAAATTTTCACTACTAAAGTGTTTGTGTTCCATTTTCATGCAAATCACTCCTCTCAGCACCTTTCATTTTATTTTTTTTACTCAATAAATGTTACTCGGTTTTTATGATGAAATTTAATATTGAAATCTTATGTCTCATAAAGCAAGTTGGAAATAATTCATGTACCACAAAAGCCATAATCTTTAGTGTTAGCTTATGTCTTACAGTAGAGTCTTATCTAAAAGTATGGTATATTCTTGAGAGGAATATTATGTATCTATTGAAATGAATGAAGTGGATATTCAGGAGCTAATCTAGACAAGTATCTGTACTCTGTTAAAAAGTGAAAAAATAGTTGATATCTGAGTCAAACAATATTACACTTAACATCCATGTACTTGTATTTTTGTGTACTGATTTGACTGAATCCATAGGGTAAACCCACATGATAAATTTGTAAATGTCACCTCACTGTATCCTAAGTTATACTTTCTTTAAATTTGAATACCTGTTATCAAGTCTGGTATTCCACTCACTAAAATTTCACTCTTTCTTTAAGGAGAACATACTAGAAAAAATGACATCCGATGATTGTTATTATGCCTGTTTTACGTTCATTTTGAAATACAGAGGCGCCTTCTCCTGATCCTTGATCAAGGCCTGCACTGCGTTTGGTCATGTTGACGTTGTCAATAAATAGTATTTTTGTGGTTGGTGGGAATGAGATTTTTCTGAGTTACTTGTGAAAGAGGTAGAAGAGCAGTGTTGAGACCTTTACACATGCTGCGGGCGCCTACATCAGTGGTGCTATTGTCAGGAAAGGGAGGAAGGAAAAAACAAACTCTAAGGAGAAGAAAACTCTAAGAGTAAGGTTTTATATCAGAGATTTTGCTGTACTTCATTGTCAGAGAAGAACAGAAGTGGGTGGGACGAGCAGAATTAGAATGCAGCTGGGAGCTTGTGGACATGACGCGTGTACAGGCCAGGTGTGTGTAACTCGGAGAGTGCCTGTAATTACATGGCAGCCACATCAGTTTTCATTTTGCCAATAATTTTTTAACTTTTCCCTTAGAGACTTTGGCAGATCAGTGGATAAGATGTAGGTTTCATCACAGTAGAACTTTCTACTACTGTTTTCAGGCTGGCTTCTCTTCTGTAAGCCACAATTGTTCTTTTGTGAGTGCTTGTCATCCATCAAAATGGCTTTCAATCCCAGGAGCCAGCAGAGCTTGCCAGGTGTGTTTTACAGTGGGGAGGCATAGGCAGGTGGTAGGTACAGGCACACACCCAGTGCTTGTGGTCCCTGCCTCTGGGTGTTACCCAGGTGCGCAGGCTGCTTCCTGAGGATACTTTTATTGGTGTGTCTGTCACTGAAGCTAGGGGTAGGTGGGTTCCTGAACTGTCGTGCCTACTTTGGACCTTTCCTAACCCAGGCTTACTGAGTTGACCTAGACAGAGCAGTTCTCCACCCAGAAGAGAAAGTAGTCCCTGAACTTCACCCAGCGTTCTTCTCCCATTGGTACTAGTTCATTTATCTTCTGCAGAGAGGTTTACACAAGTATTTCACCCCATAGTGAGCACATGTTTTCATCTCTGCTTATTGATGTGGTCAGTAATCTTTTAGCCTGTGAATCATTTTCTTTTTACATTGTAGTTTTTCCATTAAAGTATCTTTGGTGGCAGAACCTCTATACCAGATTTTTTCTCGGGGTGGGCAGAGTGTAACCTGTGTGTTGCCTGGCACATCTAACTAGGGCCTCTTCTTTGATCTCACAAACATTTGCATAGCAACAGAGCAAGGAGTCCCGTGGAGCTCAAGCATTTTGAATTTAATCCTTAATAGATAGAATTGTAATTTAATTCTGATTAGTAGGAGAGATTCCTTTTCCTAGGCCAGAATCTAGAAATACTACCTAAGGAAACAAGGAAGAACAAGATGAAAGAGAAAAAGAAAAAAAAAGAGGAGGGAGAAAAGGAAAAAGGAAGGAGGGAATGACAGTGTACAGTTGGGCTGCATAAATGTTGCTTAGCCCTGGCTGCCTGTGCTGCACAGGAAGGGATACCATGGCGCTAACAAAGGCTTTTGGGAAAGGGTGAGGCTGCTCTTTGGGAATCATGGAGAAAAAAAGATTTCTCCTTCAGTGAACCCCCCGCTCGTAAAAAAATAAAAAAAAATTAAAAAATAAATAAAAAGGCACTCAGCCTTCTTTAACCCTAACCCCCTAACCACCGTATTTGGAATGAAAACTAGTTGTTTGGGTGAGGATGTAATCATTTCCTGTCTGCTGAACTAGGTGAGTGAGAATGACCCTGTCTTAGTTTTGGATTAGAAACCGCAGACAGGCTGTGCTTGGAACCGGCCTCAGACTCTGGCGCTCTAGCCCCTTTAGTGGAAAAGGAAAGAGGCCCATTGCTGTGGACAAGCGCTTATCCTTCTGAATGCAGCAAGCAGCCTTCTGCCCATTGCTGGCGCTTGTTCCCATGAGGGTTCCACTGTCCAGTGACCCGCTGGCCCAGCTCTCTCTGCGGGAGCTCCATGTCCACACAGCTAAGGTGATGACAACTTGAGGAGGAACTTTTGGGCCAAATCAGTCCTGGCTAGCAATAGACAAGGTTCCCTCAGTGCTGGAACAGGAGTTGCTGCGGTGAATCCAGTGCGTCTAGCCCATGGGATTTGCTGGTTAGTTTTAAGATGTCATCTGTCATCCCATCCTTAAAGCCGCATGTCGAGGGGGGACACCTCTAGTTTCTGAAGTCCTCTCCACAGCATTTTTGGAGCAAGTCTCTGCTTTGACCCACCCCCACCTTCTTATGTTTGTGATCCAACCCAGCTGTGTTAGTTCATTCATTTTTATTTTGGTGATACTTCTTTTTTAAAAATTCTGAATTAGCTTGAACTTAGATTTGCCGGGCCCAGAGGTCTAGACTGCTATCACATTACAGAGACCTATGGTCGTCTTTCCTCTCTGCCACCCTGCCTTCGTGCTACACTAATCTATCAAGATCATTTTTGTTACCAATGACATAAACCAACTCAGAGTGCCTGCGCAGAGAAGGGAGCTTGCTGCCCACACAGCTCTTCATCCCGGCACAGGTCTGGAGTGACAGACTCCAGGGCTGCTATCAGGGAGCTCTTTCTTTCTCCCACTCCTCCCTGCCTCCTTACCTCCCTCTCCTTCCTTCTCTTTCTGGGTCCGTTTCTCTCTACTCTGCCCATTCCTGTGTGTTGTTCCCTTCTTTCCTACACACCTAATTATCTCCATGGCCTCTGGCTTTAAGAGGTCACATATGGCTAAGAAAGTATTCTTTTCTCTCCAACTCCAAATTTAAAATTATATATCTTGGAGAGACCTCTTCTGTGATTCTCGTGGCCACCCCTGCCTAGACCAAAAGACACAGGTTCTGGCAACCCTGACGGTTAATGGGTTATAATGGAATAGTTGGTCTTCAGAAGTTTGGAAGGTGCATAGATACTGGATAGGATGTCTGTTATTTTTTTCCACTAAAAATAGTCCACTCAAAATTTTAGAAATAAAAATATTCAAAGGTTGTAAGATAAGGGGGCTGGGAGCAGAGCTCAGCAGTTAGTGTTTGCCTAGCAAGAGGAAGGCTGTAGATTCTGTTCCCAAGTACCACATTAGCTGGCACACGCCTGTAATCCCAGCACTCTGGAGCGGAGGCAGAAGGGTTGCCATGAGTTTAAGTCCAGCCTGGACTACAGAGTGAGACCCTGTCTTAAAAATAAAAAAGTGGTGAAGTGAATTTAAAGGCTGATATTAAAAATCTGTGACACAGAGAGAAAGCAGCACCCTGAACCTCTGGACTCAGGTGTTGTGAGTGAAGCTTCTCCGGAGCAGGTTCCTAGAATTTCAAAGACAGCAGCAGGAACCACTTTGACTAGAAACAAGCCACCGATCAGGAGGAGGACAGTTAGCTGTGAGAGGAAAAGATGCGTGCCGGAGGCCAGCAAGGCTGTACGCGAGGCAGCGAAGCTGTGTAGGGCCTGGCAGAGTTTGACACTCCGTGCGGTTTCTCCAGTCCTGTTGTGTGTTACTGTTTCTAGCTGTGGAAGATTACCTTCATTTCTGCAAAAGGAGTGCATGCACCTTGATTTCAGCAAGGCAGTTGATAGTATCTCCTGGTACGTTTCCTGTAAGTAGAAAAATGTGGTCAAGTGACCTTTATTTGTACTTAAAACCAAGTGTTTCAGAACCAAAGTCATTAACAGGTTGATTGACTCCTTGGCAGAGAAGGGGAGATTGTTTTTGGTTCCTGAGTCAACGTTTTTATCAAAAACGTAATGAGATAAATACAGAAAATTTACACATATTTGTGAGGGCTTTAAAGCTGAGAAGAATAATACATTTGAAACTAAACCAAACTTCTTAATCAAACGTTTGTTTAATACCAAAAAGAAGAGTAGAAATATGTGAAAAAAAATCTGTATTTGGAATTTGGGAGGTGTCAAGGTAAGCTGATACAAGTGACATCACTTTGTTTTGCATGTGTTTTTGTGTGTGTGCACACATGTTCATACGTAATGACACTTGTATTTCTAATCAGCTCTATGGTCTGTGATTTTAAATTGAACAGTCCCTGATTTCTAGAAAGTAAAAGATTTTAATTATCTTTTTAAAAAATAGATTTCTAAATTAGCTTGGGGGATTGGAAGACCTGCCAATGGCTGCACATCCCCCCACAAGCAACAGTAGCCGTGCTGGCATATGCCCCCTCAGTCTTCCAAAGTCCCCACCACTCCCTTCTGCCACTTCTACTCATTCACGTTCTGTCTAACCCAGTAGCCTCGGAAGTGTGTGACCCCTGCCCTCCGCGTTGCCTGCTTCCCTGCCAGTGCTGTTGGCCTTTCTCACAGTGGCCATTGTGCATGGGGGGGAGAGGGAGTAATTAAATATGGAAATATTCTGCTTCAGGCCACTGGAAATCCAAGTAGCAAAGCAAGAAAGCAAATCATTCATGCTCTGTCGTGAGTTTTCCCCACAAAAGATAGTGTGTTTTTTTTAAAGCTTTTAACCATGAAGCATCTCAAAAGTTACCAAACTAATCAGTCATAGAGATGGATCCATAGAATGTCGTCTTCGAATTGTAGAGATACACATCTGGGCGGAGGTATCTTTTTCTATTAGCTCCCGTTACCACATTCTAGCTAACGCCCTCAGTACCCTGTTCCCAGCACTTGCAGCAACTCCTGCCACCATTCCTCTTGAGTCCTGCTTTCCAAAGTCTTCCATCGGGATCATTGTGCCAGTGAGGCTGGGGAAAGCTACGTCAAATGAAAGAATTTCGGGTCACTTGGTTGGCGCAGGTACTGAAAGCTAACCCAGCCACAGGCAAGTTGTCACGCACCAAGCCTGCCGATCAGGCATGCCAGATTCACCACAGTGAGTTAGCAGTTTTGTCAGAAACATTCAGTCTAGATTAGTGATGATAAAAGATTCTTTTCAGAATATTAATGGAACTAATATTGAGACTCTTCCCAAGTTACCAGCTTTAAAAGAGACGCTACCTAAGAGGCTGGCAGAATAGAATTCACTATTATTTAAAGAAATCTTATTTGATCTTCACCTTTTTGTCTGCAGGGCTGACAATTTCTTTGTAACAGAATTGTTTCAGCTGTATTTGATTTCTTTTATATGCTTTTGAAATGTTATTTTCTTTTTTGTTGAAGTATTTTTAAATATTCTTTCATGAATTCTTAAGCAGCTTGTATTTAATTCTGTATTTCTATCAATTTAGAATTTAAGTTAGACAAGTTAATTTAAAATTCTTATATCTTTGGGATGCTTTTGAATTTATATGTGATTTAAATGTTTAGATGCTAGGAATAGAAAATTAAAGCTAATAGGCCATTGGAGGATTGAGTGGCAAAACCTTAGAATGCTTTAAATTTTAAACATGGTTGAAAATAACATTCATCAACGTTGAGAAGAAATCAGAAGCAATCTTATTTGTGGAAAATTATTTGTGTATATTAATTTATGCTTTACTAACTTTTTGAATGTTCAGTATTCTTTTGCCATTCTTTCGTACATTCCTGTCCACACATTGAAAGCATTCCCATTTTATAAGTATTAAATGTTGAAGAAATAAAGACAGTGTTTAAAATTTACTAAAATTAGCAAGTTAGTGATTCATCAGATTGATCTTTCAGTGAATTGCTCTGCTTTCAAATGAAGTTACACTGGTTTCTGCAAAACTTTTAAAAAAATTTCAATAACCTAATATACATTTTAAATTTTTTAAAGAAATCTTTAGAATAAGTCAGCATTTTCCAAACTTAAATAATTCTTGAATCCATGACCTGTGAAGGAGTTAGTGTTATGTTGTGCTGTCATCCGTGGGTTCCCTTAAGGGAGCACTCCGCCCACCACAGAAATCTGGGGTTGCCCAAGGGCCTTATATAAAATGAAATCATATTTGCATGCAACATACAAGTAGTTTAAGTCATTTCTAGAGTGTTTGTAGTACCTAGTGTAATGTAAATGCTATGTCTGTAGTTCTTATGCTGCAGTATTTAGGGAATAATGACAAAAAGAAACTGCCTGTACATTCAGTACAGATTTTTTGTGTGTGAATATCTTCAATCCAAGGCTGATTTGAATTAGCAGGCATGGAACGTGTGAATATTCCGAATTCTGACTGTATTATTTGGGAGTAGCTACTCAGGGGCCAAGGCTGGAATCTTTTTTGGTGCTTGTGGGCTCTGTGTTTAAAAGTTTCATCAGTTAGACTGAAAAAAAAAAAAAAAGAAAATACACATTTGCCTCTCTCTCTCCAATTTCTGGCCTGGGCAAAAAGAAACCACTTCTATATTTGATACTTCTGACTGTACTTTTCTACCTCTAAGAAATATCTTTGCCTTGTTTCAAATAAATTATTGCATTAAAGAAATTATTTAGTGCTATGAAAAATAAAAATCAAGCCTTACTGTCGTCTTTTCTGTCTTCTCTTTCTTCCTATTAAAAACAATCATTCTTTTATCGGTTGCCTGCAAAACTTAATATATCACAATTTCTTTCTTGTTCAATCTCAGCTTTAAGCAATATCTCTTGGTTTCCTATCATATTTGACAAGCATTTAGTACTGAATATAAAATTCTCAATACAAAATCATTTTCAATGACAATCATAGAAACGTTTTAACCAGTCTTCGAAGAGCTCTTGTTTCTGACGCTGGCTGGGTTTTGGCCCCTTTGATCACCCATTTTATCTTTCTGTAAGCTTTTTTTATCTCTGTTCTTTGATGGCCCCAAAGTTCATATTTCTGTAGGAAGGAGTGGGTAGTTTTTCATTCCTATTTCATGACTCCTCATCTTTTAAAGATCTGGGAAATTTTTTCTCTATTTTTTTTTATGTCCTCTATTTCTTTCTGTTCTTTCACTCTGAAAATTCTGGCCTGTCAGATATTAAGCATCGATGTTGCTAAGATCTTGCACCTTTTCCTTTTTGTTCTGTAAGTTGTCTTTGGTTTAATCTTTCTTGTTTTAATTGAATTCTTACATTTCAACAAGTTCATTGTTGTTAATTTGTGGGAATTCAGTCTTCGGCTGGTTCCTTTTTCACAGCTTATTTTTATTTATTTTTTTAATGCAGCATCTTGAATTTCTTAAGGATTTTTAAAACAATTCTCTTTCATTTTCTGAATGATCTCGGTTTCTTTTGAGTTCATTTCTCCCTCGAGTATTGCTTGAATCTTTTTCTTGGGGAAAGCTTTTCTTGAATTTTGGGTATTTCTTGGTGTGGTAGCCCATTCATATTTTTGGAAACTCTGTTAAGATATAATACACATACACATAACTTAGCCACTTTTAGAACACAGTTCAACAGCCTTTCATATATTCACAGAACTGTGCACCCATCACCACAGTCAATTTCAGGACATTTTTTATTATCTCCCCCCAAAAATCCTCATGGCCCTTCGCTGCCACCCACTAGTTAGTCCTCTCTCACACAAACTCCTGCCCCTACCCCCCCGCATGGGAAACTGCTTTCCATTCATATTTGAAAATAAGGGATTAAAAAGCTGCTTGTGACTCTGGGGATTTCATAGCAGAATCAAGAAGACAAATCAGTTGGGAGGAAGAGAAGGCAGGAGCAGAGATCAAGTAGAGCACACGTTTCAAAAGGCCAGGTGTGAGGATCATGACCTGGAAGAGCCCTGAGAGGGGCTGTCGCTGCAGGTTTGAGTCAGGCCATTCTTCACTGATCTGTTTCATCTCTGTGTTTGGGGTCTTGAGGACTTCCCACCAGAGATGCCACATGGCTTTAGGTTTCATTGAGGGAAAGGAGCTTGTCTGCCTTGTTTGCAGTTCTGTCTTCAGTCTCTAGCAAACCGGCACACATTGTTACATATTTGTAGAATAATTCAGAGTCATGTACACACACACACACACACACACACACACACACACACACACACACACGTTTTGCCATTTACAGTGCACATTTTTACACACTTCTCATGTCATCTAAGATAGGCAGGTATGCAAAACAGACCCACCATAACACTAGAGGCTTAAACCAGAGGTTCCTCTACTTGCATGAGCCCTTTTCAGAATCCTCTTTCTCTGTATCCAACATTGTGATCTTTCTGAAATAAAGCCTATAAAATTTATTTTGCAGTGTCAGGTATCAGAAAACCTGACAATAGATCTGCCCCCCTGGGTACAGCAGAAGTAATTAGCCTGGGTTTGGCTTGAGAATTAAATGCATTGCCCAAGGCCACATATCTAGTAAGTGGCAGAACATTTCACACCTGAACAATTCCTCCACTGCCTGGCCTCTCCATCCACCAAGATGAAGGGACAACTGCTGGTGGATGCCTGTACCAAGGACACCTGCGCTAGGAACAGTGCAGGACCTGGACAGTGTGCATGGCGACCCTGGTAGCAGCAGTAGGTGAGAGGCATTTGTCCCCTTCTGCCCAATAGAACTAAACAAGGAAAGCCCGCGATCCTTCTCAATTTTTGTCTGTGCTTTTCAGTTTTAGTTATAAAATACCACAGATGTACTTTTTCTGAACAAGAAAATTACTGAATCTTCTTTTTCACTTCTATTTCTGAATGAGATTCATCTCATGTTGTTTCGTGGTCTTAAAATATAAGATCTGTAGGGAATGAAGGAAAAAAAAAAGTTAGATTGTGCTTTCACCTACCAACTAATATGGTGGTGCTCCCCGGTGGGAAAATCAATGCCTGCCCTGCAGAGGTGATCGTGCAGTCCGCTGTGTTGAGCTGCTCGCTCTTTCTTTGAAAATTAACTTATATTGCATGCTTTTCCACGTCTCAATGTAGTGTATTTCATGCTTGCCCTTCCTCAGACACAGCCTGTGTGTTTTGAGTAGAAATCAGAGCTGACAATGCCTGGAGGAAATTGAACTGAATTCCCTGGAGAGAGACCAGAAGTCTCGGGGTGACTCGGACCTGTTTCCAAAGGCCTGCAGGCCTCTAGGCTTTGGGTTCCAAGATGGGTTCCAAGAGGAATGTTATTTTTGCCAGGGTTTCTTTATCCTAGCATTATCAATTCAGTGTCAGTTTCGGTGGACTAGCCTCTCTTGGGTATCCATGTGTTGTAATAAGAATGTGATGACCCTTGCATGTCCACCCAACATTCTGGGAGAGTAAGGCAGGAAGGCTATCAGATTGAGGTTAGCTGGGCAGTTGAGTGACTTAGTAAGACCCTGTTTCAAAAAATGAAAAAAGAACTAGAGATGCAGCTTAGTACAGAGGCCCTGGATTCAATCTCAGTACCACAAAACATACATTAACACACACAGTAGGCAAAGCTGTGGTGCCTGCCTGTCCTGGCCCTGAGAGGGTAAGGTAGGAGCAGAGCAGGTCTGGAGCAGACAGAGGTTCCCATGCTGCTGTGCTGCTTCTCTGTGTGCCTTTCTTTCCCTTGTCCCCCCGTGAGAAGCTAGGGCCACCCGGAAGCCGTGGTGGGCACTACTTCTCCCAAAAACCCAGGAGCACCTGCCTTGTACGTGGTAAGCAGCTTCTGCGTAGCCTCGTGTGCTGCCTTCCAAGGACTTTTCCACAGTCCAGCAACCAGCAGGGGTGGACACCTTGCACTGTAGAGGACTCCTGGCACCCTGCTGCATTACAGTAGCAGCAGTAGCAGCATCTCTTCTGGTCTGTCAGTGACTCTGCCATGTGGTACTACTGGATAATTTTTTTTTTTTTTTGGTGGGGAGGGTGGTGGCGCTAGAGATCAAATCCGGGATTTAAAGTATTTAAGTATTAAATAATTAAATGACACTGTCAGTGATTTCAAAATTTGCCCGTGGTCCTGAACGAAGCCCAGTCACTTGTTGAAGCCAACAGAGAGCCATTTGTCGCCCCAGTTCCCTCCCACTTGCTTGCCCAATCAGATGCAAAGTTGCCCACTTCAATGTTGAACTCTTCTGCTTTGTCAAGGCTCCATTGATGCTGGTGACAGTGATAGACATGTCATGAGGCGCAGGAGACATCCCTGAAGTCCAGGTCAGGGGTTCCTTAAGCACAGTACTACCAGTCCCCAGCTGAGTTTTCCACTTACTTATAAGAGCAAGTGTAAGCACCAAAGAACGTGTGCCCGAATCAAGACCTAGCTTTCATCTGTCAGGAACTTGGGATGTTTTGGACAGTGCGCTGACTAGGAAGACGTGTCACAAAGAGGTAGGTGCTCAGTAGCAGATGGAACGTGTAAAATCCCATAGGCTCACAGCACCTGCACCTCAGGTAGCCTTCAGTTGAGCCTAGAATTAATCTTCTAAAATGGGCTCCTCTCTCAGGAAGACACCTTACAAGAAGAATGCTCTACACAGCCAACCCTGGATTCTATAGTGTATACGTGGCCAAGATCAGACCATGCAGAGGATAAAAGCCTGGAGCTGTAGGATGGGAATGCCAGCTCTCTGTCTTGTTTGAGGTCAGCATCAGAGTCTCCTTAGCTTGTCTTAAGCCACACTGTCCTGGACTGAATCAAAGATTTGGCTTCATCCTGCTTTATCCTCTTTAATCTGCTGTCTCTCTTTATATCTATCCCAAATGGTGTCATCCTTTTCCCTAGTTGTAGAAATATTTTAAACTAAGGAAGCTGGCCAGGATTTACTGTTAGCAAAGGATTTTTTTCCAGTGGCTTGTGAGATTCCTGTGAGACGCACAGCCTGCAAAGTAGCTAATGTTCTTCAGGAGTTAGAGGTTCTTGGTTCTGGCAGGAAGGATGTGATTCTCAAAGGCTCAGGTACTGTGCTACCAAGTTGCCTCCTAGGTTATGCATAGGGATCTGAAATCTTAAACAGGGAGGTACCTGGGCCAAACAGGAACACCCCTGTAACTGCGGTCAGGGAGAAAGAACAGACCAGAATGAAGAGAAGGTCTGTCAGTTGTCGCTGTAGTATAATGTGGGACCTAATTGTATTAGTTCCGATTCTGGAAAGTCTGGAACAAACTTGATGGTATTTCCACCCTCTTACTTTGTGTCTTTCTTCTTTTACCCCCTCCCTTCCTCTCACCAGTGGCCACTTCTCTAGCCCCTTCAGGGCCTGAGGTTGCTCTTCTAAAAATGCATTCTCAGATCTCTCTGTCCCACTACTAGGTCTCTTGACTGGCACCCTTTATGCTGCCTTTTCTAGCGGCATCTGTATTTCACCAGAGGCTAACACCCCAAACTTCTATCTGTGTACCAGGCACCAACCAATGCAATGATTGGCAGCTCATCTCAAAACGTGGAATCGTGTTTATTCATCTGTCCACTTGTGCTTGGAACTGGCCTGGATTTTGACTCTCTTGCCTCTCAGACCCTCTCTCAGAGCAGACTGGGCCTGACTATCAAAATGAGTGTCTATTGCCCTCCTTGGTTCCTGCCCGTGGGCAATGTGAATTCTAACAAGCCATGTGGGCAGAAAGAGAACAGGAGAAAGGGACAAAGTCCATCCTGATCCTGCCAAGAAAGTGAGATGTCTTGACCTCCTGAAGAGTTGGGATTATTGGGGTGGGCTCACTTGGAGGCACTGATATCTTTCTCCTGAATCCTCATTTCGATGCCCTGTAATCCAGATAACAACTTAAAAGACCTTCCACACCCGGAGGTGTTCCCAAGGCCCTCCTAAGGTCAAGAGTAACAATATGATATGAATCTCCTGCAGAATTCAGCCCACATCAGTTGGTTGTATGATCTATGGTGAAAAGATAACATGCATCAAAAGGAAATCCTGTGCTTATTCATGATCTTCTCTGTGATGAGTACTGGCTAAAAAACTTGAAATAACTTACTTCATTTGACCTCTACAATATCCTTATCAACTAAATATGATTCCCATTTTACTGCTGAGAAAACTTAAGTTTGCAGAAGTTAACTATCTTGCCCCAGTAACCAGGATTTGTATCCTAGTCTGCCCAATACCGAGTTTCATATCATAAATGTCCTGCCATGGAGGGTTGGGGATGTGGTGCAGTGACAGAGCCCTTGCCTGGCATGTATGAGGCCTTTGGTCTGACCTCCAGCACTGCCAAGAAAAGGAATTTCTACCGTAACACTGTTCTTTTGATAAACATTACCCAATTAAAAAAATGAACAGTTAGCCTCATTTATCCCTAAGTTCACCTTGTCTTTTAATTGGAAAAACCCATGTTCCTCTAGTAAGAGATTCTTTCCTCGGAGACGTCTTCATAAGAGTTTTTGTATTTGATGGATGGCCCTATATACTTGTGTATGCATGCTACATACTGGCGCTGTCACTTTCTAGGAATAAATGTGATCCTGTGTCCTAAAAGACCTTGTCAATAGCCAAGGCAGAGCCAGCATCTAAATGACATTAGCTGCCCTTTTGTTCTCCTGCTTATGAGCTGAGATGGCGGGTACTCAGTAGGGAGCTGCGATCTCCTGAGCAGGGAGATTGTTCCACTGGGGCTGCACGTCGCTATGAAATGAGGTTTGCTAGGATGTGTGTTATAATTTGCTTCCTAAATTTCCCGCTTACCAGCCTGGGGTGCAGTAGTCTTCAGAGGTGGTTGAAGATCCTGGGTCTGAGCATGCAAGCCCTTTCTATCAGATCCACGGAAGTCCTAGCAGTTAAAGTACAGAAAGATTAGTGGGGGCTGGGGAGCAGCCTATCTTCATCCACGGGGGTGCAGTGAGCAGTTCTAATCTAATTCCAGGGAGGGAGAGGAGGTCACTGAGTGCTCCGCTCCCTGTCTAGCCTGGTTTTACTCTTCAGCACAGTGACAGGGGTCAGCCACTCCCATAGGACTGTCAGCACATCCCTCCACAGCTCACAAAAGTGCACGCACAGCCTTCCTGGGGTGCACGAGAGGTCAAAGAAACCCATTTAAATGCATCAGCATTGTGCTCAAGGATGCCAGAGCCTGTGAAGAGCATTTCTGTAGGAGGAACTTAGCCACAGTTGGGCTGTGGACCTGGAGGCAGATTCAGGCTGGACTTGACCCAGCACCTTCTTTCAGTTCTCATTTCCCCAGAGAGGATTAGTAAGAGAGGGCTCTCAAGTGAAAAAAGAGCTCTGCAATCAGATTAATTTGGGAAACAGTAGGTTAACCAGAGCCTCTGCAGTGCACTTCACCCTAAAATAAAAAGCACACCTCTTTTATATGGACGTATTTCTAAAATCAGAGCGTGCCTTTAGATCGATGTAGAAGCAGGGCTGTGAATAGCCTAAAGTACTGAGGTGCATGAGGCACAAGATCCAAGTGGGTCAGACACGGGGAGTGACTGAGCTGGTGCCTGGCTTGTTGTCCCTCCTCCCAGCCCTGCTAGAGCAAACACCTGTAAGAGGGCCAGATATAATGAGATTGCCCCACCTGCATAAGAGGCGGGGATTTAGCTAGTCATTGTGGGTAACTTGTTTATCTGAGGGTGCTTTCAGTGAGTTTTGGAGCCCACCAGAGTTGAATTTAACCTTGGCCCTTTCAGTGTGCCTTAAAATGTCTTTTAAATGATTACACTGCTTTTTTTAAAAAAAGGAATATTACACTTTGCAGTGGAAAAACTTGGTGACCAAAATACCTGAGATAATTGATCTAAAGATGAAGACTGTTTTAGTTCAAATTACAATTTCAGAGGTATCAATCTACAGTCACTTGGGATTGTTTAGGCCTGTGGCAGCGCAGAATATCATGGTGGGAGCACATAATAGAGGGTCTGCTGTCCTCACAGCAGCCAGGAAGCAGAGACAGAGAGAGATACACACACACGTGTGCACGCACATGGAGCCTACAGGAGCCGGGAGGAGAGGAGGGGAGAAGAGGGGATGGAAGGAGAGGGGAGAGGAGCGGAGAGAAAGGGCTGATTTCCCCATCTCCCCTAAGGGAATTCCCAGTGACCTAACATCCTCGCATTAGGCTCCACCTTCTAAAGATTCCTTCCCTTCACATTAGTGCTGTGAGCTGGGGACCAAATTGTTAATACCTGGCCCTTTGAAAAAGGTTTCAGATCCAAACTGTTGCAGTTCATTTCTGACAAACTTATCAGTCAAAGGCTTCTAGCTGGCATTTAAACACAATGCATACAGATTGAACATATCTAATTCAAAAATCTGAAATCTGAAATGTTCCAGATTCTGAAATGTTTTGAATGTGTACGTGACATTGCAAATTCAGAAATCCATGCTTTGAAGCTTTGTTTCATAAACAGAATTATTGGAAATGTTGTATTAACTTCAGACTGTGTATAAAATATAAGTAAATTTTATGTTTAGAGTTGGTTCTCAGCCATCAGATCTGTATGTTAATAGTCCAAAATATTTTTAAAAATTCAAAATTTAGAACACTTGTGGTCCCAGATGAGAGATTTCGGATAAGGGATACTCCACCTGTGATTTCCAGTTACATGTTAGTTAAGGAACATTACAAAATTATAATCTTTACAAAAAAGGCATATGAAATTCTAATATTTATAAAAATCAAAATTATATTTATTCTAAAGGTACAAAAGAGATCAAAATCACAAAAATTTTATGTATTTAAATTTTGTCAATATGATTCTTCACACTCAAACTCAGTAAAACCTACAGACCTCAGAGGCAAAGAGCAACTAGCTACAAATTGTGAATGATACACTGAAGGTCGTTAGTACTAATAGATAAATGTAGGTTCTTAACATGTAGTTAAAAAACAAAACTATATACTTAAAAATGAGGTGCTACCCTCCACCAAAAAAAAAAACCTCTGCTATTATATCAATATAAAATCTTAAAATTCAAATGTCTTAGAATGCAGGAATGAGGGAGGAATAGAACTCATTTTTTTCCCAAACTTAACTATCCATGGAATCCTGGGGTTCCATAGAACACCCTTTGGGAAACAGTGCTCCGGTTTATTTGTTGCCTGTCCATGTGATAAAGTCCATCAACCCTACAGCCCATCAGTAAGTCAGAGGCGTGTGCTCTACACGCGTTTATGTTAAGTTTCTGAACCCACGGGTGCTCTCCATATAATGAGTCCTGAAGGCTGAGATAGTAGGTTAAAAGAAATTGACCCTTTTTAGACTAATTGTGGTGAGAATTCCCCAAACCGAATTAGAAAGTAAACCTGAAGAGTGTGGAGGTAGGCAGAGGGAGCAAAAGCTTTCCTTCCCACCCGAAGAGAAACAGTGAGTCTTCCCAGATGGTGGCACCTGTCACCGAGAGAGGAAACAACTTCTACTCTTCTCATGTGTCTAACAATATTTCTAGATCAAAAATCTCATGAGCTAAGATTCTCCTACACACACACATTTATTACCCATTTGATTGAGGGCCAGTCTGACGGCTGTTTGTCCACAGAGACTTCTTTGGCAATTTCTGTTGTTCAGTCAGTGATGGGTTAAAGTGTCATTCCAGCATTTCACTTCACAGGGCCTTTGACCTTCAATCATGGGAAAACATTAAAAACAGCTTCAACTAAATGAAAAAATACTCTGTTAGCTTCCATCCAAACATCTGAACCTTGGTGTGAACGATACAAGAAAGTGGTCTGCAGCTGATGGAAGCTGGGAGTTGCTAATGGCTCTTCTGGGACAAGGCTGGTAGGGCGGGTTTGGTTCCTGCTGTGGCAAGATAACAAGAGAGCAGACCAGTCAGGCCCGCAGTAGGCCCCAGTAGCCATGAGTGAAGCATCCAAGGAGCAGGACCCATCCCATTTATCAGATGCTTTGGCCAAGTGCTAGCTCCCTTCCAGTGAGGCGCAAGAGGAAAGGCTTCATTTCTTGCTGTGCGTATGTCATGGTTAACATCCCATTACTGTAAACACAGCAGCTACATTTTAGCCAATCCATTACTTGAAGTCCTGAGTATACTTCTGTTGTGAAGGACAGTAATTTATTAACCTCAGTAAAGAGAGAGAACTGTCATTACAGGAAACAATAACCAAGTGTGGGCCCTTGCTAAGTTATTATGGAGTGTATCATTTACACAAACACACGAAGCCAGACTTCAGAAGTTCAAGTACTGTTTACTTGAGAGTAGCTCAAGTTTAGTTAAAAGGCGCATAGAATTTAGATGAGGTTGTGGATACTGCTGTTTGTGGTGAGAGAAACCAGGCCAGTGCTGGTGATCTAAAGCGGGAGGGGTGCACCAAATTCCTGGGCTAAAGGGCCACACACAAAGAATCTACATCTTTCTTTAAATTCTAGTTCTGAAACAGTACAGGCAGTGTTGGAGAGGTGGTGATGTTTGGTGAGGAAGATTAATGAAATATATAATTTGGCTCTTGAGCGTCCCCTGAAGATTCGTGGCTGAAAGCTTACTGGTAGCCCTGTGACACTATTGGAAAGTGGTGGAACCTTTAAGAGGTTGTGCCCAGTGAAAGGAAGTCAGGCCATTGAGACATGCCCTCGAAGAGGGTACTGGCCCCAAGCCCTTCCTGTCTCTCTTCTTGTTTTCTGGCTGCTGTGAGGAAGCAGCATCCCTGTACATGCTCCTTCCATGGTGCACTGTGATGCCGCCAGGCCAGGGGACCAGAGTCTGAAACTTCTGGAAGTGTGAGCCAAAATATATCTTTCCTCCTTATAAATTAATCATCTCAACAAGCTGACTGTTTAGTCAGAAGCTAACCATAACACTGTCTCTTCTGGTTTAGAGGAAGTGTTGCTGTCTCAAATCAGATTTCTCTGTATAGTTTGTGCCACTCTGATAGATTATAAATCTTATAGAGGCTGGATACGGCCTGGAAGAAAATCTGTCTCCTCTAAGTTTTCTACTTTCTGCTGTAGTCTGGGTCACATTTGTTTATTACTTCCTGTCACTGTTTTTTGTTTTGTTTTGTTTTGTTTTTTGGCCCAGAAAGTCTCCCATAAGAGCGTGCAAGAAGATGAACCACTTGTCCCAGATACCTACTCATTGAGATATAATTATTATGTCATATAATTAACCCATTTAAAATATATAGTGTAAGCTGGGCCCAGTGTCGCTGGTCTGTAATACCAGGACTCTGGGAGGCTGAGGCAGGAGGATTGCAAGTTTGAGCCCAGCTTGGACAGCTTAGTGATTTAGCAAGATCCTGTCTCAAAATTAAAAATAAAAAAGGTCAGGGGAATGTAGTTCAATGGGAAGGCCCTAGGCTTGACCCCTAGTACCCCTAGGTACCTGGTACCTAGTAGCAAAAAAGTATATTTCAATGTCTTTTGCTGTGTTTACAGAGCTCCATACTCCATACCTACAATCAATTTTAGAACATTTACATTGCCCCAAAAGAAGTGGTACACCGATTAGCAGCCCCATCTCAGTCTTCCCAGTTTCCCAGTCTGTAGGCAACCAGTAACCAGTTCTGCTAGATTTGCTAAATGCACACGTCTTAATGTAAATATGAACATATAATCTGTGTTCTTTTGTGTGACTTCTTGGTTCGTCTGTGTTGTGGCAGGTGTCAGTACTTTAATCCTGTCTGTTGCCGGAGAGTACTCCAGCTTATGGACAGTCCACCTTTTATTTACCCATTTAACAGTAGATGGACGTGTGAGCTCTTTCTACTTTTTGGCCACTAACAATACTGTCGCTGTGAACATTTGCACATAACCTTGTGTATGGAAATATGCTTTAATTTTTCTCAGCTGTACACCTAGGAGTGGAATTACTTGATCATGCGGTAACTATTGTTTATTAACGTTTTGAGGAGCTTCCAAACTGGATCGTGTTACATTCCCATAGTCATACATGAGGGTTCCGGTTTCTGTGTATCCCAGCTGCCGCCTCTCCTTTGCCGTTTGATTCTAGCCCTCCTAGTTAGTGTGCAGTGGTAGTGGTGTCACTATGGGTTTAATTTGCATTTCCCTGCTGGCTAATGATATCAAACATCTTTTCATGTGCTTATAGGCCATTTATACTTGTTCTTTAGAGAAATGTCTTTTCATATCCTTGACCCATATTTTAATTAGGACATTTGTCTTAACATCTTCGAGTAGTAATATCTCCTTACATATTCTAGAGACAAGAGCCTTATCACGTATATGATTTGCAAATGTTTTCTACCATTCCATGGTCATCTTTTTCCTTTCTGTGAGGCACAGAGGCTTTTAACCATAACAATGCCAGTGTTTTGGTTTTCTCTGTTGCTCGTGCTGTCAGTGCCATATCTAGGAAAGCACTACCTAAGCTACAGCTGTGAAGGTTAACTCTTGTTTTTGCCTTCCACTTAAATCAGAGATTCATCACGGGTTAATTTGTGTATGTGGAATGAGGTAGAAGCCAAGTACATCATCATTTAAGAGAGAAAAGTAAGCATCTCTGCTGGGCAGGCACTTGGGGTCTTTTTAGGTACCACCTACCTGCACAGCGGCGTTGCACAGCTGACGGACAGGTGTCACAACAGGGTAATGATTCTCGGCATACTCATCAGGAAAGCTAGGCTATTGGGTACCCCAAGTCACTTTGAATGATGTACTCCAAGTTACCTGCCACTGAATTCTGCCCACCCTGATAGCCGGCAGTGCTCAGCTTGCATTGGCAGGCATCAAGGACATGAAAATCTAGAGTCAGACAAATCTGGAGTGATTCCTCATACTCCCACTTACTACCATAGTAGACTAAGCACATGAGATAGTGTAGGTTAGGTGCATAATGCCCTGGGGTCTGGCGCTTAGTAAGTGCTCCATAGGTGGTATTCTTCTGAGCTTTCCCACTTTCACAAACATGCAAGTTGTTTTACCCTTGGTAGGGAAACCCACTGGAATATAAACCCCAACAAACTGGGAACTTTTAGGTCTTAATCTGGTCTTAAGGCTTACAGTAAGGCTCAATATCCAGCAGGCTCCCAATAGATACTGTTGGTTGGTTACGTACTGGTCTTATTTAATTCCTAAAATTATTTAGAAGAAGAAAAATTTTTTAAATAACATACACAAGTATTTTGTGAGATGCTGCAGAAGTATGACTTCTTTTGTCTTTAGTGGAACTGGGCAGGTGAGTGCCTATGACAAGCCAGCTAACCAGAAATGAGGCGAATATATTTTCCAGAAGGTGTAATTTCATTTTCAAGGTACTAAAGAACCAGCAATCCTTTAATAAAGTTAATTTATTGAAGAATTTTGAGGTCATAAAAGTTAATACTCTTCTCTAGGTTTTCACATTCTACCCCAGAGAGAATTGTGTTATCCGTGGCCCTTCTGAGGAGCAAGCAATATTGAGGCAGGAAGGCCCAGGGAGGACAAGCAGACTGTCGTGTCTTTCAGCTATTTAATATCTGGATAAGGACTGGGAATTTGCTCTGTTCCTTATTCATTTCTTTCTGTTCAATATTCCTTTTCATCTTTTCTCACCCATAGAAATAAAAAAGTAGTACTTTTATATTACCTTAAAAGAATGAAAGTGGAATCCAACCCCTCTTTCCTTGTGTCTGCTTATGTAGGGCACAACTCTGGTGCCTAGAAATCATAAGGATCCTGGTCAGATGGGGTCAGCAGATGGAGAGGACCAAGCAAGAGGCAGAGGCCGAGCTCCAGACCCAGCTCTCCATCAGTTAGCTGTGCGACCCAGACAAGTCATCTCGGGTCCTAACTTCTCACATGGAGAATGTGTGTTGAGCCAGATGATCTGTAAGGGCCTGATGAGCTCTTAAATGATATAATTCTATGGCACATCTGGTTAAAAAGCATTTATAAGATACCAATCACATCTCCAGATGCTGTTGGGTGATGCGAGCCAAAGGGCAGCAGGTGTCCCTCATGGGGGATCAGCTGGTGGCACTTTGTGATACCCATGAGTGTGTGCAATCCACTGTATTTAGCCCTGAAGAAAAAGAAAAAGCAAAGTTTAGGGACCATTGGCCAGGGATCTTGGACTGACTAGGAGAGGATGTTGATCTTGGGAACTGGGTTGGGTGAGATGTCACCTGAATAGGTTATGTGGCAGGGTATAGCGTGGGGTGCACTTTGCTGCTCTCTGTTGTAGCTTTGAAAGGTGGCTATGATAGGGTCAGTTAGCACAGTGTGAGAGTGTGACAATGTAGCCATCATGTCAATAAAGCTCTTCTGTGAATGAAGCTGAGTTAAAGGACGGGCTCTAAAGATGTGACTGGATGGAATAGTCATTTAAAAATTTGGTAGAGGGATTTTTTTTTCTGTAAAAGCAGGGCCTTACTCTGTAGTCCAGGCTGCTACTGAACTCACTATGTAGACCGTACTGGCTTCAGACTCGGAGCAGTCCTCCTATCTCAGCCTCCCGAGCGAGCTAGGATTACAGACATGCGCCATCACCACCCACTTATGTGCTGCTGGGAAATCAAACCCAGGGTCTTGCACTTGCTAGGCAAATGCTTTAACTACTGAGCTATGCCCCTAGCCCTAGAATGGAGTATTATGATACCACATGCGTGTTATTTTTGTAATGCAATTTTTTGACTGTGTGTGTGTGTGTGTGTGTGTGTGTGTGTGTGTGTGTGTGTTTCCACATGAATTTTAACCTTTTTTTCTAATTCTGTGAAGAATGTTGGTGTTTTGATAAGGATCACATTGAATCTATGAATCAGCTTGGGTACTATGGCCACTTTAGCAATATTAATTCTCCTAATCCATAGACAGGCGAGGTCTTTCTACCTTGTAGTATCTTCATTTCTTTTTCTTTTTGTAATTTTCGCTGGAGAGAACTTTCACATCCTTAGTTAGATCTATTACTGGAGGTGTATTCAGTTTTGTTTTGTGACAGTTGTGTGATTGGTTTCCCAAATTCCCGGTGAATTCATTTTTGGTATATAGGAGAGCTACTGATTTTTGTATACAGTTACTTTCCTTAACTTGTTGGCTCTGAAAGTCTTTTGCTAAAGCTCTTAGAATTTCTTAACTAGAATTTTATCATTGACAAACAAGGGCAGTGTGACTCCCTTTTTTAATTGAATGCCTTCTATTTCCTTCTCTTGCCTGGTTACTCTGGCCAAAATTTTTAGTACTGTGTTGAACAATGGTTGTGAGAGTGGAGACCCTTGTCTTGTTCTGAATCTTACAGGAAATGCTTTCAGCTTTTCACCCATCAGTAAGTTGGCTGTGGGTTTGTATTGAGGTATAATCCTTCTGTACTTAATTTAGTCAGGGATTTTCTCATGAAGGGATGTTGAGTTTTATCAAAAGCTTTTTCTACATCTATTGAGATGATTGTGTGATTTTTTTGTACTCTGGCTTCTACTTACATATATGATGTTTGTTGGTTTGCATATGTTGAACCAAACTTATGCCTCTACAATCAATTTGATCATAATGATCTGTTTACTGTGCTTTTAAATTTAATTTAAAGCTTTTGTTGAAATATTTTGCATCTGTGTTCATCAGAGATAGTATTCTGATTTTGTTGTGTCTTTGAGAGACTTTGGTAGCAGAGTAATACTTGTTTCATAGGATATGTTTGGAAGGAGCCGGAGGTGCAAGACCCTGTGTTTGATTCCCCACCACCACATAAACTGGGGGTGAGGGCATACTCCTGTAATCTCAGCAGTCAGGAGGCTGAGGCAAAAGGATTGCCCTCACATTCAAGGCCAGCCTGGGCTACCAAGTAAGTTCTGGACCAGCCTGAACTACAGAGTGAGACTCCATGTCAGAAGGGAGGGAAAGGGGAGGAGGGAGGGACGGAGGGAAGAAAGAAAGAGAAAGAAAGAAAGAGGAAGGAAGGAAGGAAGGAAGGAAGGAAGGAAGGAAGGAAGAGAATGTGAGACTCTTTTGTTTCTGTTTTTGTGGAATGGTTTGAAGAGCACTGGTATTGGTTCTTCTTGAAAATCTTGTAAAATTCGCAATGAGTTCATCCTCTGCTCTTTTCTGTGTGAAGACACTTTTATATTAATCCTTTGACCTCATTACTTGTCATTGATCTAATTAGGTTCTCTGTAGCCCCTTTGGTAGTCCTATGTGTCAAAAAATGTGCCTATTTCTTTTAGATTTTTAAATTTATTAGCAGATGGATTTTTTTCAAAATATGTCCTAGTGATCCTTCGTGTCTCAGTGTTATCTTTTGCAGAACTTCCTTTTTATCTCTAATTTGAGTCTTTTTTCTTTTGGTTAATTTAGCAAGAGATTTATCAATTTTATTGTTTTAAAGAGTCAACTCTTAGTTTCTCTCACACTGTACAAAAATCAACTCAAAGTGAATCGAAGACCTTAATATAAGACCTGAAGCTTTGAAAGTACCATTTTTAAAAATAGGGGAACACTTCAAAATACTGGCACAAACAATGGTATCTTATATAGGACTCCAAATAGCCCAGGTATCAAAAGAAAGAATTGACATTTGAGATTACATCAAATTATAAAGCTTCTGCACAGCAAAGAGCAGAATAAAGAGACAACCTACAGAATGGGAGAAAATCATTGCCAACTATTTATCTGATTGAGGATTAATATACAGATTATATGCAGAAATGAAAGAGCAACAAAAATAGTCCAATCAATAAATGGGTGAATTATCTGACTAGACACATCACAAAAGAGGAATTATAGTAAGCATTGTTCAGTATTAGCCAGCAGAAAATGAAAATCAAAATTACATTGAGATTTTGTATCACCCCGGTTAGAATGGCTATTATTAAAAAATGAAATAAAAAACAAAAAGGAACAAGTACTGGTGGATTTATGGGGGGAAAAGCCCTTCTGCATTATTGTGGGAATGTAACTTGGTACAGCTATGAAGGAAAACAGTATGAAGTTTTCTCGATAAGCTAAAACTTTCCTGCGAGAACTGCCAGATGATCCAGCTGTACCATTCCTGGGTGTATATCAAAGGAAATGAGGCTAGCATGCAAAGGAGATAGCTGGGATTCACATTTATTGCAGCACTGTTCACAGTACCCAGGATACAGAATCAGACTTGGTGCCCATCAACAGGTGAATGAATAAAGAAAACGTGACATACATACACACAGTGGAGTATTATTCATTCTTAAGGAAGAGTGAAATGTTGTCATTTACAAGAAAATGGGTGGAACTGGAAGCATCATGTTAACTGAAGTAAGCCAGAAACAAGAAGAATCTCATTTTTATAATATTTTATCTCACATACAGGGGGAAAACCCTGGCTGTAACAGTGAAGACGATCTAAAAGTAGGAAAGGGTTTAGAAAAAAGTCAGGGAAAGGAGTGACAAGATGGAAGTGAGGGAAGTACAGAGAGGGGGCCGTTATTAAAGCCTGACATACATATGTGTGGAAATACCATTAATTTGTAGG
Organism: Ctenodactylus gundi; assembly: GCA_004027205.1. NCBI lineage: Eukaryota > Metazoa > Chordata > Mammalia > Rodentia > Ctenodactylidae > Ctenodactylus > Ctenodactylus gundi. The sequence continues at coordinate 2,390 of PVKB01002661.1, read as the reverse complement.
ATGATTTTGTAAATATGCCTAATAAAAAGACGGGAAAGCAGCCCAGGTGAAGAGGCTACTTATAGATCTCATCCCACTGGCTCCCTAGTGGTAGGAGCTGCCTTGTGTATCAGAAACAGAAACAACTAAAGGGCTTAAACAAAGCCTTAAAGGTGTGGAGCCTTCGAGAGCAGCCATTGGCAGCTAGCTATGGAATTCCAAGTCTAGAAGAAAGACAGAAAATGCAGAAAGCTTCTTGAGGGTGATGGCTAATGGATGCTGGCAAAAATTACTTGGGTGAGATTGTAGGATCTCTTCCTTTAGTACCTTTCTGAAGGCAGATCTCTCTGTCCGGGTAGGCTTTTGTAGGTTCTTCCTAAGGGTAAGACATTTAGATTTCTGCTGAGTTCTTATTAGGTCTTCATTTTCAGAGATTACTCATATAACACGTGGCTTGTGTATTAGTCAGCTTCCCGTTGCTGAACACAATACCAACACAAGTTAAAGGAAAAATCGTTTAATTTGGCCTTGGTTTAGGTAATTCAGACCATGGGAGGCTGCCTTGAAGGCAGAAATGTGGTGGAAGGGCACAGCAAAGGAACCTGCTCACCTCATGGTAGCCAGGAAGCAGAGGGGGAAGGGGAGGACTAGGGAGGGATATACCCTTCAACAGCTAGCGTTCGGTGACACAGCTTCTCCAACCAGGCCCCACTTAGCAACCGTCCATTCAGCTGGATCAACCCATTCATCAACATAGCATCCCCATGATCAAACCCCTTTCCAGAAGCCTCACCTCTGAACATTAGGGGGGATGATCTAGATGAAAACCACACAACGTGCTAAAGAGATGACACCTTCCTCTCATTTGTTTTTTTTTTTTTTTTGATCTGTTCAACTATTCACTCACTTGTACAACCTTTTTTATGTGCCCACTATGGAAGCAACTCTTCTTTGCTATTTGCCTAAAGATTGACTTATATTTTGGTCAACTGCCAGTGGTGGGCAATGCTAGGTAACTGGGGAACAGGTCCATCCAAGCTTATACAAAGCACTCGTGCCTGTCCTCACCTACTGTGGGTGCATTGCTAGATGGTGCGGGCCCTGACGCGGTCCGATGCTGCTCGTGGCTTGGCAAAAATGAATAGGAACAGAACCTACAATTCCTTGGAGTCCTGAGTAGGAGAGGAAGCTGGTATGTAACCAACAGTGTGACATGGCGCTTTCGGGTCCCGAAGTGTAAAGAGCTGATTGATGTCTTTCTTTTCTTCTGGCCATGTCATGCCCTGCACATGGCGATTGCCTGCCAGCATACCGCACACAGTGCCTTGCACAGTCCGCTGCAGGGAGCCAAATCTGGGAACCTTGCCACTGCACGGGACCTGGTTCCCGGCACAGTGCAGTCTTACCCTAAAGCAAGTTTGGTACTGAACTCAAGAATTCTTTCCAATTTTCTTTTGGCATTCTCCCATTTTGCCAGTCCTCTCTTCTGTGGAGTGAAAGAATAGAAATCCGTGTCTTGCAGGCTTCCTCAGTAAGTCACCCAACAACTGAAATGCGGGACTTGGTTTAAAAAAAAAAAAGATGAGAGTAAAAGCTTCTTGAACGAACATCTATGAAAATTGGCCACGTGGCTGTATTTGATAATTCCTGCTGAGACTGTTCACATGAGTGGGAGCTTTGCCTGGACAAAGCAGTTGGCTCAGGAAATTGCAATGATGCACGAGGCCAACTTCACATGTTTGTGCTTTCAAGGATACATGTGCTTCCTTTTCTGTGTTTCTTTGGCCTTTCCAACACGTGCTTCTCCAGGCTTAGATGCCTCAAGCCTTCAGGAAAATAGGGGTGTGTGTGTGTGTGTGTGTGTGTTTGTGTGTGTGTGTGTGTGTGTGACTGGTAAATTATAAAAGAAAGAGGCTCATGTTTCTAGAGACGAGAAAGCCCAAGAGCATAGCGCTAGGAAGGGCTTCGTGCGACCTTAGCTCCTTGTGGTGGCAGGATGGTGGGCAAACAGGCACATGCCAAAGATACACAGTGCTAGTGGCAGCCTCCCACGACAGCCAGCTCATCGCGGAGTGGAACGATTCCATGAGAAAAGCGTGAATCTATTGAGGAGGTCTTCTCCCCTGTGACGCAAACTGAGCCTCACCCTCCAACGCTGCTGTACTGACAAATTAAGGTTCCAATGCGTGGACTTTAGAAGACTCACTGAAACCATAGCAAAGAGCAAGAGGCTATGAATCAGGCCTCCTAAGTGCCCGGCCCTGGGCAGATTGTGTTGTGTTGCCTTTTGTACTATATGCCCAGCCCTATTCCTCTGAAGCCAGTGGCCTCTGTCAATCTGTATGTCACATCAAAGTCATCAAAGGATCTCTCTCTCTCTCTCTCTCTCTCTCTCTCTCTCTCTCTCTCTC